>VXBR01006639.1:281394-374745 GCA_013400215.1 Cisticola juncidis
CCTAAGTCTGTACCCTCCCTGCAGTATTGTGTATCTGTAACCTCATTGGCTAAGAATGTTACTGCGCCTACCTTGAACTGCTGGGTTAAGAGTGTGAACAGAGAAGGCTCGTCCTCTTTGCCCCTCTTCTCCCTGGAGGTCTCCGGACACTCCCCTTCCCTCTCCCCCTTCCCTCTCTCCCCTTCCCTTCCCCCTCTCCCGCAGTGACCATGCTGCCTTCCTGGAGTGACACTCCAAATAAACCCTCATCTCATCAGCACCTCAGCAGCCGTCTGGAGTCTCTTTGCCTGCCAGCACGAGAACACCTACAAACCTAGGACCCCGGGGGGCTCCCGAGGAAACCTCCCCGGGTCCCCCCCAAAATTTAAATCTCTTCACATATATATAATAAAATGAATAGAAACTGTGTGTTTGCTTATGTGCATGCACAAATATTTAACCTGTGGTTTTTAACTATACACTTAAATGCAGGTATATGCTTTGATCCTTCTCCTTAATGTGTTGTCTCACTTTCCAACTTTATGGACACTTTGTACTGTGGGTATAACTCTAGAGCACATTAATACACCTCTGGAGTATTCAATACAAGCCCAAATTCCAATCTATGCCTGTAAACATACTTCTGCAGTTAATGTGCCTACCCAAGCAACTGGTTACTTCCATGGTAAATTCTAGAGATTCTCTTCACATGAAGAGAACGTTATAAAAGTTATAAAGCACATGAAGAGAACATGAAGAGATCTGGTTTTGTATATGAACTTGGTTGCTTCATACACTCATCCAGCAGCACTGTTTAATCCTAGTTCTCAATACCCACACTGATTTCTTAAGACTATCTAAACACTCAAAACTCCCAGTAATTTTGGACCTTATACTCTTGATTAGCCTAAAATTCATTCCAACACCCCCTTCTTTCTAAAACCTAATCTTTACTGCAGGTTAGATTGATTTATATTCAGTTGGTAAGCCACACAGATATCTAAAAGCTAGGAGAAATTGGAGCTCTGACATCATTGTCTCACAGTGGCACAGTGACTGAAAGAAAAACTCTTCCTTGGTGACTAAGTATGCTAATTCCTGTCCTCCATCCCCAGAAGCAGAGCATGACTACAGTGCAGGTTTGAACTGCATAGTTGCAAAGAATGAAAACAGGAACTGTTTTATATACTTTTTACAAACACCATCCATTGTAAAAAACAGAAAACTTAAAAATACAAAGTACATGAAATACATCTGACATAATGCCAACATAATTCAGGTTAAAAGGGCCCTTTAAGTCTCTAGTCCAATACCCTCCTCAAAGCTGAATTATTTCTAAAACCAGACCAGACGGCTCAGAGGTCTGGGGCTTGAAAAAATTCCAGGGATGGAGAGAGACCATGGAACCTTCCCAGACAACCTGTGCCACTGGCTCCCTGTACTCAAAAGAAAAAAAAAATACCCAGGCTAAATCTCATTTGAACTATACTCACTGTCTCCCATCAAGCACTGCTGTCATAATGCATTATTTAAATAATGAGTCAGTAAATTTTTATGTCTCTCCTCTTTTAGGTAATCTTATGGTCTCAATAGGAACTATGTCTTCCTGTATTCAAATGCCCCATGACATTTTCTTCTACAAAATCATATTTCATAGACTGTTGGGAAAAAAAAAGGTAAAAGGAAAAGTAAAAGCAGCTTAAAACAGTCTGGAAGTTGAGAAAGAAAAGTATCTGAAGTCACAAAATAAAAATCATCTGGTCCTTAGGAACAAACCAAGCAAAAAGGCATTGATTTTTTTTGTGCCATAAACTGTCAAGAAGTGGTCATTAGTTTCAGTTATACAAAGTATTTTGGTCTAAATATAGCACTACAGTATTGTGAAAAAGGATCATTTGTACAATACTGAGAACAAACAATGGAAGCCCAGAAGTTCTATAACAGGTTCCTTTTGGACACTTTCATTTTCATACCATAAATTAATTGGTAACACTTCTCATAGTCACAGGTCTGTATCAAAAAGTATCCCACTTATTCTTTGAATTTAGAAGTCATGGATCTACTGAGATGGGAATCTCACATCCCACAAGGAATTGGAACAAGAAAAATGGCAAAAAACAAATGAGCCTACAAATGCTACTCCATCTCCAACACAAACACTTATGCTCAGTGTTCTCTCTTCATAAAGGACAAGAACAGAGATAAGCTTATAGATGTATTTTGAGTCACATTGCTAAGGGATACTAAATGGGCTTTGTGTATTGGATACTTCCTCTGATCTGGAAAACACTAGATTTGGGACTAGAGTACCCTGATTATTATCTTATTTACATAAAAATTGCTATGAGAAAATACAGTTATTTATTGTTATTCAATTCAAATATATTTACTCATTTCCCAGGGGAAATAGTATTACCTGCAATAATTACTGTTGCAAAGGCAGCAAATCCATGTTCATCCTTTCCTTCCACTATCTGAGCTCCATATTCAGGATTTGAGAGGAAAACATAAAATGCTTCCTGTCCTTCAGGCTCATCATCATCAAAAATTTTTATGGACACCTGGCTTTCACTTTCTCCATCCAGCAAAGTCAGAGAGACTGTCTGTTCTTCAAAATCTTCTCCTTCCATTGCCCATGTGAAGTTTGATTTTCCATAAACATTTCCAAAAGGATGCAGATCTACTCCGCTCTGTGCACTCAGTCCTCCAAAGGTTTTCACAGTTATTTTAATATCACCAGTAAATCCCTTGGTCCTTCTGATCTGGAGCACTGCTGTGTTGGAATCATTGTTGTTTGTATCTTCTTCAACATATATAAATTCTGGCCCCAAACTTAGTATTCCATGATGAATATCATTAGCCAGGATATTAACTGTTGCAACACTGAAAGCTGGATTTAAACGAGGACTCCAGTCAAGGTTCACAGGTTGAACATCGAGAATTTCCACAGAAGTCAAATTTACAAAAAAAAATTCTTGTATTTCCGACACAGTGTCATCAATTATTGATATTTCTATCACTGCATTTGTCTGAAAATCTAAAAACATAAGCTCTCCATTGTAGATGGGTATAAAGTCTTCTAGTGGTTTGGCACTTCCTGGAATGGTCTGATATGTCAGTTTAGTGAGATTACCTTGAAAACCAAACAATCTTTGGACATGTAGTCTGACTACCTGGACATCTTCTTCAACTGAAACTGATCTTGAGTTAAGATCAAACTGGAAGATCCCCATCGGCTCAATTTTAGCTACCGTAAATCCTGTTCTGAAACAGAATAATACCACATTGAGAGAGGAAATACAAGTAATGAAAATCACAACAATCAAGCATAATGATTTTCAGTGAGCAATCAATGATGGTTCTAAAAAGGGATTAAAAAATGTATAACAGTAGAGGGAAGAAATAGCAACCATACAAATCAAGACATAAAAAGGTTTCCCTAAAAAATGCTTTTGTGATGTTTGGATGGAGCAGCTCTCCACAGGCTTAAAGCATCCTAAGTCAGGACAGGATACTGAGTAAATGATATATAAAATATGGTCTTCCTGACAAAATGGAGAAGCAAAGGAAAGTAGGTCTTCCTACTGTGGACATAATACGGGAATATTATATAGCCACTACAAGTATTAGCAGGTTTAAACAGTGAACAAACCTCCTGCACCAAGGGAAAGATGTCAAGTACACAGCTGCTAGCGGTTTACAGTTTTAGCCAGAAAGCTAGAGAAGGACACAAAGTCATTTTAAAATATACAGTAAGACTTTGAAATGCTTCCTCTTTACAATATTACTCAAAACACCTTTTCTCCTGATCTGTCTTATTATCTATATCAATTCAAGCTTTACTTTGTTCATATTAAATATATCCCCTTCTTATTATAAAATACTAGATTGACTCTGCTATACCTTGTGTCATCCCCTTCTCTCTAGAACTGAACCATTATTCAATGCCAGAGGCTACAAAATGGCACAATTACAGTTAGTGTATTTGGCTAACAGATGAGACTCTTCCAACACAAAAGACTTTCTAAGTTATTGTGAGCTTTATACCTTGTGGGATGCAGTCTAAAGTTTTCTAGGAAAGGTTATTCTCATACACTTAAGGTATTTGACTCGCACAGTAAACATGTGCTTGAGGACTCGAGTCCATAGAATGGACAAGCCTAGGAGAAAGGGTCAGTTTGAGGAATTTAGGCATCTAGTTCACTCCTGACTTCTTTCAGATTTGACAGTGCAATTTTAACATGGTGAAGCCAATACCTTTCTCCATATGGTGTCACTCTATGCCCATTTTTTATACACTTCCATCTTCAGCAAGGAAGAGTGAAAATAGTTTGAAGAACAGATAACAATTTAACTGAAAAACTAGATTAAAATTAGTGTTTTAATTTTTCTGAATAAAAAGGGTATTTAATATAAATTAGGTGGTTTTAGAGCATTTCTCATTTAATTTGATTTATTTTAGATAATATTTGTAGCTAAGATCCTCTAAATATGGATTTCTAGGGGCACTGAAAATAGACAGTTTATTTCATTCTTCAGCTTCCTGATGGTTAAAACTGTCCATCTTGGTTTTTCAACTTAACTGTCTTTCCTAACTACCTCCATCTTTCTAGAAACATTCTAGGCACCTGAGATCCCAGTGCCAAGAAACGGACTGGATTTGAAGAAAATTCTCTGTTCCAGGCAGATCGGATCTGCAGTACTGACACTTGTTTCCATGTGAGAAAAGACATAGAAAATTATCAAAAAAACACCTAAAATTTGTTAGCTACCTATAATTTAATAGGGATTTGTATGAGGCATATGCCTCTATACATGTCATAATTCTTACAGCATCAGTGCAACTCAAAAGTGTAATATCCTTACCTCAGGCGAGCCCCACCAGACACATTGCTGTGCACTGCTGTTAAAGTTATGGCAAATGTCTCAGGCTTATTTAGGCTTGGAGTGGCCTGAAATGAAATCACTTTACTTTCCTCCCCAGAGGAAAATACAACAGTACCTGAAAGGAGAATGATTGAGAGGGTCAAAATGACTAAACAGGAATTTTCTTTTTCTGAAATAGGGACTTTAATCACAATTCCACTCCATGGAGGTGAAGAAATCTTCATTACAAGGGTCTTTCCTATAGAAAGCTGTCCTTCAGGGGCATAGCATTGTGTCTATGAAAAAAAAGGTTTTTTTTTTTCTCATAAAGTAAATATGTCCCTTACAGATAAAAAAATGGATAACATGACCTCATTCTAATGACTCGTCATTAATAAAGGAAACATTATTTGTAGAGGTACAAATAACTAAAAGTTGGTATGGTAACTTATGCAGCTGTCATAGCGGTTGTCCTTGTGGCTGTACATAACTTGTTGCAGCAATTACTCACCAAATGGAGGAGTAATATTGCCTAGTTTAACAGAGTCAGTGACTAGGTCTGGTGGGCATTCTGAAATCCAGCTAACTGTTACAGAGCCATAAACTCCTCTTCTGCTTATAACAGCATGGCCTGTCCCTGCTACAATGTTTGTAAGTCGTAATATCACAGATTCAAAGCCAACCTGTGGAAACAGAGATTTTATCAGAAAATAGAGTAAAAATGGATGATAACATATCTGAAAGCATAATGCCTTTTGTAAAATGGACATCTTACAATAAGGATGCATGCATCTAGATAAATGTATGTGCATGTATCTACGGACATATGAATATGTGTATTTCCTTTGCAACTCTTTGATAATACTTGCAAATTTTAGATTCCTGGCAATTAGATTACAGGGAAAAGGAACAAGTATGAGTAACTGAAAACAGTAAATGAAGCAATCTGTGTCTCTTGTTTAGAAGAAAAATAAATCAAGCCTGCCCTCAGTGCTCACAGCTAATAACTGTACTCCTCTCTCTCTCTCTCTCTCTCTCTCTCATTCTCTCTCTCTCCCTCTCTCTCTCCCGCTCCCTAATTAGGACTAAAAAAAGTTATCAGTTGTGTATCCAGTGAAAAGTTGTTGCCCCACAACACTGGTTACAAAATTATTCTTGTTACTGTGATCTACTTTTCTTTTCCTCTGAGCAGCAAATAGGAGTGAAGATAATTTGCATATTCTAAAATGGTAATGGTTATATGGTAGTATATGGTATATAATAGCGATTCTGTAAACAGTGGATACAGAAAGACTATTTGACTTAAGTTTCATCATAAATTAAAAATCAGAACAATGTTTCAAGATAATTAAAATCATTAAGTAAAAACTCAAGTAAAATTTATGAGTTAAAACTTCATCATGCCTTTGCCTGACATCAAAAAAGCGAACTGTAGCACAAACACTACATCAAAGTACGCAAATTATCTTTTTTCATTCTCATATAAAGTAAGACAAATGGAAAATTTATCACTCAATGATTACCAAATTTACTGGTATCCGCATTAACATTCAGCATTTATTCCATCTCTTTCTGCACATAATATTGAATACATGCTATTATCTACTTTGGGGTTGCTGCTTGTACAAACATCGTCCACATTTACTTACTTTCCTGTAAGTCTTAGAACTCCCCTTTCATGTAAATATTTACATAACTTACATTTTATAGTGAAGAGGCCTTTTCCGACTGTATTACAATATTTCTATAAGAATTTGTATCAGAGGAAAGAATAACATATAGTGCAAGTAATAACAGTTAAAACTCTTCTGTCATATTGATTACAATGAAAACTTCACTGAGTTCTTGGTAACAGGTATCCTCTGTGGTGAAATATATCCTTCTTCTGTGGTAGTAACATGGCACCGCAATCAGGCTACTGACCTGTGAATTGGCAGCTTCCTCAGGAATAAGCAACACAGCAGATTTTGCTATTCCTAATATTTTAGGCACATCCTTGGCACTTCCCCTAACCAGGCTCACATTGGTCAGTTCCAGGGTAAAATTCAAGCCCAGTGGAATAAATGCCTTTGAGAGAGAATTTAATTAAAAAGGCAAAAATTTAATTCCACTAAAAACATGTTATCCAACAAAACAACCTGCAGATTTTGTTTGCTTACGTACAAACAGCAGCAGCACTTTCAAGACAAATGTTTTATTGAGTATGTTTCTCAAAGAACTACAGTTAAGCCACCAATATTGTGAAAGTAATCTGCCAGCAGTTTGCTAGAATGTGAGTTTGTAAAGCAACCATTGCCATTTTAAAAAGTTGTATCTGATACATTGGGCCTTAGCTTATTTTAATCCTTAGTATTAAAAATATTTTAAATGGTTGTAAGAGCATATAAGACTGTGATAATACTGACGAACAACAAGGAAAAACAGAAGACTGCAGGTACATTTATCTTCATTGTTCACAAATGACAGATCACTATTTATAATCCAAAAGAAAACTAACAAAATGCGTGCATACATATAATAACAAAATACTGAACTGATGGTAACACAAAACAACAATGTAATGAAACATTAAATATTTGAATAGATGCATAGGAGTGATTTTGCAATTACTATCAGAAAATGTGATTTTAAAATCCAGTTCTAGTCCATAAAGAGGAAATTCGTAACACCAAAACTCTCTTTTCTGCTTCTTCTCAATCGATACTAGAGTTTTATATCTTATATGTATTGTGAAACAAATGGAAACAATAGACATCATAGGAGCTGAAAGAGTAATACACACCTGGTTGCTTATTGGCACTCTTTTTACTCCAAAGCTGGCACCATCCTTTATTGTGAGGAATCCCACCTCATTCTGAGGTTCAATTAGCACTTTGTCGTGAAGGGATATGACACGGTACTCGACCATCACTTCTCCAAATGCCCCAGCATGCCGAGTTACATTAATCTGAACATATCGATCCAGGGCTTTTTCTACCAATACTGACTGTTGATCAGAGTACAGGGCAAACACTCCGTAAGGATCATCATTTGCAAACACTGTGATCTTTGAAATTCCTTTCTCATGGTCCAAATCTGCTCCACCTTCCACTGAAATCAGATGTACCTCATAGTTTTCATCCAGTTCTGGAACATCATCAGGTAACAGATAGATAATTATCTCAGCTGTACTCTGCTGGTCAGCAATGACAACAGATCCCTCTGTCTCAAGAAAGTCACCTGTGATGTCAAATTCACTACATATTTCCCAGTAAACCTGAAATTAGTATAGAAAATGCAAAACATAAAAGAAAGAAAAATTATCTCTAAAGTCAGAAACTTGCATATTCAGGACTCAGTATCGACAAGATATGGCATAGACTATTTTAAATGGGTAAAATAAAAATTGTTTTGGGTATGCATAGGAAGAATATCCCATCACACAGACTAACTTTCAAAATTGTATGTTATTTCATTAACAGTGATATGGATGTAAATATTTTCTTTGTCTAGTTTCAGAAAATTTATGTAAAATTATGTGAATATTTTTCAAAAAGTATTGAAGTATCTATTTTCCCACCAAAACGCCCTTGCTATTTTTCTGTTTCCAATATTTCTCACATAAGAAAGGAATGAAGAACTCTCATTAAACACAGCAGATGTTTCTATTATTAGATCAATTTCTTTTAAATTAAATGAGTTCCTGTTAAATGCTGACTTCTAAACAACTTTAGATAAAAACCAATGTGCATGATGGTTCACAAATGTCTGATTCTGTCTAAAAATTAATGTGCGATGATATCAAAGACAACTCACTATGAAAGCATTGTCTGTTCTGTTCTCCCATCAAAAGCAAAGGAGAGAAGGAGAGAGCAGTACAGAAGTTATTTTTCTTTTCCCCGGACCAAGGGGGAATTTTGCTCTCCAAACACAAGTACTAGAGCTAAGCCGTTCCTAAATTCAGTTTAAAAGGCAATATTTTAAAATAATAATTTGAGAAACAAGCAATTGAATGGCACAGAATGAGATATTTTTTCCATACATTGACACTGAGGATGGTTTCAGATAAAACTGTTTGTTAGGAAAAGAGTGAAAATACCGTTATGTTCCCCAGAATGCCTTGAATTCGTTTGACAAATAGTGTAATATTTTGAGGTCCTTCATCTCCTGAGGGCTCTGCATAGTTACTCTCAGTTAATGATTCAGGAGCAAACTGTACAATTCCATTGGGATCACCAAACTTCTCTATCTGTAAATACGTAAACAAACATTTAAAAAAACAGAAGTGTTGTGTGAGTTGTATTCTTGCTCAAACTTCTGAGATTTTCACTGCTAAATACTACAGGGGCATATATCTGTTAATTCTAAAAACAGCAGAGAAAGTTTTGAATGTCCCTTTTTCAGTTTTCAGTTCCCCTGTCCAAGAAGGAAAGTAACAGGGTTTTATTTCAAATGCTGTGTCTGATTATTTTGATTCTAAAGAATGAAATGCCCAGGCACCTTGATATACAGAAACTCTTCTAACATTACCAGTTTTCAAACTCAGTGCTATTAGAAGGAGAGCTCATCCACACCTGCCTGAACCATTAGCTGCAAAGAGAATTTGAGGTAACCTGTCTTCCTGAAGGGGACTGGGAAAGTAAGAGCTAATTTCATCAACACCTTACAGAATTTCATCAACACCTTACAGACAAATAATAAAATAAAAATACATTTTCTAGGGAATCTCTCTAGAGAGATTTTGTTTGAGGGCTTCTTATATCAGCTTTATAAGTATTTCCTTAGTTGTAGTATTTTCTCCCTTCCTCTGAAGAAGATGCCAAGAGTGACATATCCTACTTGCAACTGCTGAAGGGTCAGAGCCTGGTGCTGTGTGAGCGAGTCCAGATCGCTATTATCTACCACACACAGATGATGGCTGGTGCAGGCCAAGCGGTCCAGCCTGGAGAGTTTGTCCACCACTGTTTTTTGCTGTCTCGGGATTATGGTAGGAGTGTGTGTGTGGATGATTTGTCCATCATTGTTTTTCATTTGCTCAGGGGAAAAAGACATTTTGTCTTTGCCTTTGTGAAGCTTTGTGGAGACCACCTTTTTGTGTGTAAATCACTCTCTCTACTGGATAACTTTGTCATTGTCATTGTTCCTCTTACTGTTTCTCATCTCACTGGTGTTCTCAAGTAAATTTTATCTTGACTGAAAAACTCTGCTTTTGTCTCCCTTTCACAATAGGGTTTAGGGGAAGGGGAACAGTTGAGTGGGGTTTAATTTCCAGCAGGGTTTAAACCACAACAGATGACAAACATGTTGGCATATAGAAAAGTGGGCCCAATCCATGCTTGCTCCAAAGAGAGCTATAGAAAACTGCAAATAAGAGAGCCAGCTCAGCGCTTTTATACCAATTTTTACTCCCCTTTTTCTTCCAGAATTTAAAGATAATATGCCAAACTAGTGCAAAGGTCAAAAAAGCCAAATGACTAAGTAATCATTGTGATTAATTTTGGAGGATAAATACCAATATTAACAAAAATCTCTGAAGGAAGAGAAGCACTAATAACTTACTATTAATGTAATGCTGTTTGCCTTAGAATCTATTTCTGTTTCACCTTTCATAAGGCTCAGTCGAATAATGAAGGTTTCCTGAACTTCAACTTCTTCATGAGGATAGATTTGTAGATTAATTGTTCTCAGACCTCCTTCTCCTTCTTCAAAATAGAATGATCCATTCACAGGGTCACCAATGTCACTATTCAGAGGAGACAGAATCTCTTCTGAATTGGGTCCCAAAATGTCCCAGTTAATCTGTAGAAGATATCAGTTTCAGATTTAGAGAGATGATATAACAGTATCCCAAGGGGAGAAGTGACAGAGTACCAAAAGTACTTAGCTATGTTTAAATCTTTGTTATTACTACAGGATACAAAATAGTCATAATCAATTCTACAGGACAAAATATAGAAGCCTTTGAAAAAGTAAATGTGGCAATTTATAAATAGGAATTTTAAAGTGTTAGTCACAATTTTATTAAATTCTAGATGTTAGTAATAGAAAAGAAACTTAGATTTCTTTGGCATTTAGCAAGAATCATACAGGCCAGTGTCTATTTTTCGTCACTTTCATGACTTGTTCTGCAAAACCTCCCACATGAGTACTCATGATCTGTTGCAGTTTAAATTTTGGGGGGGGATCCCAGGAAGGGTTCCCCGGGAGCCCCCCGGGCTCTAGGGTTCGTAGGTGTTCTCGTGCTGGCAGGCAAAGAGACTCCAGACAGCTGCTGAGGTGCTGATGAGATGAGGGTTTATTCAGAGTCTTGCCCCAAGAAGGCAGAATGGTCACTGAGGGAGAGGGGGGAGGGAAAGGGAGAGAGCAGTCTCTGGAGACCGCCAGGGCAAAAGAGGAGGAGCCTTCTCTGTTTGCACCCTTAACAGGGAGGTTCACAGTAGGCGAACCATACACTGTCCATCGATGAGGCTACTGATACACGATACTGCAAGGGAGGGTACAGACTTGGGATAAACCATACACTGTCCAGGGGTGAGCCAGAGCATACCATTTCCAGAAAATGCAATTCCACAATGATCAAAATCATTTCCCTTTGAAGTGTGATGTCAGGTCTAAAAATTACCAATATTTTTTATCATAAAAGTTTTTAATCCTTCAGATTATGAAGAAAATTATGAATGCTTCGCATTTCTTCAGCCTGGTTAAAAGCTCTAGCATTTCCAGCAATTCCCACAAATTATATTGCTTTTAAGGAGGTCATATTTAGGACTTTACAAATATTATCTTGGTAATTGAAGTGTTTTCCACTTTTCTCCAATGACTTCTAGAAAAAGTCAAAGACTGAGGCAAATTTTATATGTGGACGAGTTCATGGCTTTAAATGCATATTATCCAATTATTTGACACGACTGTGAAAGGCCCATCATGTTTTATATTTGTAACTTCACTTTATAAGTGGCCTGTATAAAGTAAAAAAATATTCTAGAAAACACACAGTAAGTAATTTCCTCAATTAAACTAGTAGTAGTATATGAAGTTAACTATAATTTTAGTGCGATTAGGAGTTAGTTCAAAACAATATACACAATAGCATAATAAAAGAAGGCAAGCAGGAGGAGAAAGAGGATTTTAAATGGGTAGCTACATTTTCTTTTACATTGCAGCTATGTGCAATTCACGTTTAATAAAAAGTTGTAATTATCCTATTAGAAATCAGTCACTAAGAAAGCTCTCAAAGCAAAATGCAGGAGCTTCTTTTCCACAGTCACTGGAAAAACTTTGGTCTTTGACAGGCAAGACTCACCTGTGCCTCCACCAACCTCCCAGTCCTTTCCAACACCAGGGACACTGTTGTGGTTGCATCAGGGTTGGGAAGAATAATTTGGCTTTGGTTGAGAAATCGGACCATGCCCTGGGGAGAGTCACTTTTAGCAATGGTGACCTTGCTTACCAGGTGGAGCCCCAGGACTGCTCCACCAGTGGCTCCTGTCAGTTGGATTTCAAATTGCTCTGCAAATTCACTGCACAGAAAAAGAAAAAGATAGTGTCAGATATCTGAGCAAAAATACAGAATATTAAAATTTTACTTAGTAATTTAATTGTGCATCCAAATGGAACTGTTTAAAGGAATAAAGAAATCATCTCCATAGGTGAAACGTAGAAGATTCCTTCTATTTGCATAGCATGGTGACATCTGAAATAAAACTATTTCAGATATCACCATTCTGAAATTCTATCATTATTCTACTTTCTACTTGTGTTAAGTTAAACAAAAATATGGAAAAATTCTTTATTCTCCATAGTGTTACTGTTGTCACCACCATTTCTTATAATGTAATTAAAAACTGTATTTGATTGCATGCTATTTAACAGGAACTATGACACTTGATGTAACACCTTAAGTGATTTTCTCCCTTAGATGATATTTTAGCTTTGCAAAAATTTGTTTTTCAATTCCAGCTCTACACATGCTTATGTGTAAATTTTTTAGTGCATTCTAAAAATGACTTTATCAGAAGTAAATTGGTGAATAAATATATGAAAATTATATACCTTTCTTCATCATTTATAATAGAGATAAAAATAAAGGACTGGTTCTGGCCATGAAGAAAAATTACAGTATTATTATGAACTACATAGTCAACACCATCAGGAAGTGCAGAAATACTTCGAGAAAGAAAATCAGCTGTGACATTGCCATAAGTTCCATGCTTTCTCAAAACAGGAATCATGATTAATCCAGCATCCTCTTCCACTACAAAAATAATCGAGAAGTTTAGGTTATTTCAAAATTCATGCCATCACCTTAACCTCTAAACTATAGTGAGAACTTAAGGTAAACATACCTGTTAGAAGGACATATTGTGGATCAAATTCTATGATACCTTCAGCATAGTCATTTTTTGCAATAGTGACCCATACTGTGGAGATATTTCCTATTATTGGAGGTTGATCCACCTGGAGGCCATTCTCTCTTACAGTAAAATCAAATCCACTTGCAAGAACATAAAAAACAACCAACCATAAAAATACATTTTAAACTTCTTGTGGAAGTATTAAGAAATTTGTGTGACAATTTGTCAGTTACTGCAAGTAACTTTATTTTCTGCAGGTTCCACCAAAGACTTTTTTGTCACAGTTTTTCATATTATTATTTGAGCAAGAATAGTAGGTTATTCCTAGAAATGTGTATCTTTCATTTGTTCTTTCTCATTTCATCTTTTATTGAAATTTCTTGCAACTTGACAATTTGTATCTAATGTATGGATTTTAAGCTTCAGTAAATCTTAATCAGCAACATCTTTATACTAATGTTAAAATAATTTGGTTTACCATTTTCTATTATGATTACAATTACAGTTATCTTACAAACTTTTACAGTAAAACAGATGAAATGTCTAGCAGTGACTTTATTCAGGTAGATCAGAATCCAAATGTAGTTTGTTTTTCTTGTTAGTTTTTCTGCTTATAACAAATCAACTGGGAATTTTAACTTTACCTTCCTTGGAGTTCCACTTCAGTAATCATCAATGAAAAGTTTTCAGGTCCTTCAGGAAAGTCATCATCATGTATTTCAATCAAAATAATTTTACTTTCCTCCTCTGGTTCAAACACTATTTCCCTTACTGTGGGAGTAAAATCCATTCCTTCCTCTGCAGTTCCATTTATTATCTGAAAGCAAAGACGCACTCTGCCATAGGATCCCCTGGAACGCACAACAGTGATGTTAACCTGAGGGAAAGAGAATATTTTCTTTTTTAAATGGCTTTGTTTTCTGTTACAGTTGCCTCTAGGTGTTCTAAAGGCACCTTTTTAAGGGCTCTGTCAGGTGACAACAATATGATTTATCAAGTACAGAGTACATGTAATTTAGCAGATAGCCTCAGTCATTTTAGAGACTGATTTCTTTTCTTTCTAAAGCTGAAAATAATTCTAGCAATGATCTTGATATCTATCAGTAATTTTACATAAGAAAGAATTTTAATTCAATACCCATTTTTCATCTTCTGTTGTTTGCAATCGTTCATGGGAAAATGTAAACTCTCCATATGGATAATCACTGGCTGCCATGATAATATTTGCTGTGCTGCTAGATTCATTTATGAGTCCTCCATCACTGATTCTGGTTAGCTGAAATTGGTAATAATGCTTCTCCTCAGGACAGTTGTCATCTACAGCCTATGGAAAAGAACCGACAACAGCTAAAAGGATTTAAACCATTTCCAGGGAGAGACATATAACTAATTTCTAGCCAAGATCCTAAGAAATAAAAGAAAGTACTTGAAATAGCTACTGGTATCAGATCTCTCATATACCTGTATTAGAACAACTGCTGCAGACTGCCTATCTCGCATGGTCAAGGTCCCCGATACCTCAATAAATTCTGTCTGATGAGGAGGTGTTATATTCCAATATATTATGATCTCCCCAAAAATCCCTGGGCCACGTACCAGGCTGCAGGTAAGGACAAAACACAGATTTTATTTTTACCTTTAGTATTTAATACCCAATACAGAGATAGTAAATCATACTGCTGCGCATGGAGGAAATGTTATCAGCACTACAAAAGCTTGAGTTTTAATGTACTTAATTATTATTAAGAACATGAGAATTCCTTTCTCAGGAATTTTCAGACCATCTCTGAAGTTCTCGTTTATTTCTCTGTGTTGAGAGGCATCTCAAGCTGTATTTTTACCAAGAGGTCTTTAAAGTTTTTTTCCATGTGTAGCCCAAAGATGGAACCTGAAAACTGATTACTCTTGGTTCTATTCTGCTTTTCCAGAGATAAGCAAATAGAAGGGTAATTGGATGTCAGGATAATGCCAGGGGCAATTTGATCTATAAGGCAGATGTAGGACACTAGAATACATCTTTGAGATTTTCTGAAATATGTTGTGTATGCTACTTGTCTAAAACCCTGCTAATAATGTAATGCTTGGTAAAATAAGTCATAGTAAAGATTTGTCCGCACATTCTGCGCATAGCATGACCTTAAACTATTTCTTGCACAAAGCATCATTTTGTCTTTTAGGCTTCTTGGGTTGTTCTGTTGCTTTATATTTCCTGGAAGTGTCATAATCTTTTTTTCCCAATGCTCTTAGAAGATTCTTCTAAGAATCTAAAACTCTTCATTCTGTTTTCAGTTGACTGAGTAAAACAATTGTGTCTTGTTTCCACCAAAACCCCCGTTCCCATATTGTTTATGTTAGAACATAGAAATTTGCTGAAATATTATTCAGGTACAAATCCTGAATCAAATTCTAGAAAGCACAAAGCAACTTCAAATGTCAGATTTCCTTACCCCTTTCCTTTGATGAAGATTGTCTTTCCTTTGGTGCATTGATGTTGTAAACAACTTTAATACAGAGAGGAATATTTGGACCTCCCCATTAATATTGAAAGGACATACACGTGGTATATTCTGCCCTTTCTTAAAACCAGTTACCTAGTTTTCAAAATAGTTCTGATTATAAAAATTATGATAAAATGCAGTACTTGATATATTCTTCCCAAATGTGGAGTCTCATAGCTTTTGAATCTGGGCTGTTTTTCTTTCCTTGAAAAAATGAGAGATGTACCCACCTAATAAGAGCAGTTCCATTATAATTTCCTGATGGTTCTCCAATCAAAATGTGCTTGGATGAATGGGCTATCCCAACCACCCCAGAAGCTCCTTCATCTCCCATAATAATGATGGTTGCAACACCTGTGAATAGAACAATGCTTCTCATGGTAAGTGAAAACTAAGCAATGAGCTATCTTTGGTAAATTTTTTGACATGATTGGTTAAACATCAGCTTCACAGAGGGACTGTGGAACTGTCTTTGACTTTTTCAGACAAGAGACTTAGGGAAAAAGACTGACATTCAAAATTGTGACCAACTAGCTGCACACAAAATACTTAAGCACTGCAGACTAAAATAATATGAACAGACTTAGAATAGTTCTCATACAGAATATCTAAAACCAGAAGACACTGAATTAATTCTTTACCATTTACAGGGGATATCTCTGCATCACCAGTAGAGACTAGCTGAATGGTAAATGTTTCATTCCCCTCCAGCAGACCATCTTGTATTGCGTGTAAAACAATCAGCTTCTGGAACTCAGTCTGCATCACATAAGATCAGAAAGACATTGATATATTTTAAATGAAATTAAACAAAATACAGTATTGATATGTTAAAAAAAGAAATTGGTTTTAATACTGTATTTTGTGTTAGGAATTAAGTGTTAGGAATGCTTGACATATTCTCTAGTATTTTTAAATATCAGGTATCTGATTGGGCTGAAATTTCTTCTCACAGATTAATAAACAGTAAGAAGTGTCTCTAAAACATTGCATGCCACCCTAAAAATACCCTCGCTATTTTCAACTAAATAAAGATTGAACTTCCTTTGAAATTGTATTCCCGTAAATGTTTTCAACTTAGAGGAAACTTTCTATACAGAAACTGCATATTCTAAGGATTAACAAATTATTAAGATTAGATATATTAGTTGGTTTTCCCAGTGGGAAGTGGCAAACACATGGTATAAATTTAGTATACCAAACATACACAGTTGTATGCTTATACTTAAGCACATATAAAAGTTTGGGGACAAAATATCAAAGACTGCCAGTAGAGAAAGGATAGTGAAACTCTGCCAAATACTAATGGTTTTACCAGGAAAAAAAAATCTAATTTCCATCTGGCTCAAAGTGAAACAACCAGCATGCCTATTTATTTAATGAAAAACAAGCTTGTACTGAGAGAAAATAGATTATGCTCTGTTAAAATACTTTTCTTTGTTAAATATTTTGAGTGAACTGTAAAATATCAATATCAACATGGTATTAATATCCAATATTTTAACTCTGACTTCAGATTTCTAACCTATCATGAAATACAAATAAAATAACATTGGCTAGTTTGAAAGTTATTAAGGTCATTTTTGGGTTTTTTTAATCTGCAGATTTTGAGCATTCATTTTTCTTTCTCAACCCTTTCAGTATAAATTTTCTTTTTAAGATGCCTGATACTGTAGTGCATTAAGTGGATTTCTGTAATCATTATCTACATTCAGTAGACTTCAATTTCTCTTTCTTAATTGTAAAAATAGTGGAGATTTGAAGAGCTACTTTCCTGATAATTACATTATGCTGCATTAAAAGTGCATGTCAGCTTTCCTTTACAGCTTGAAGGAAGCCTGAATACTGCTAGCCCCTCCATTCAAACTGACCTTTTTCTAGTAACCCCCTAATATAGGAGGTTACTAGAAGAGTGTAAGTAAAAAGTAAGTACAGTTACTCTGTACTTGGTAACTCCCTACTTTTAAAAACATGTAACAACAACCATACAATTACACACAAGTAGAAGAGAGTATTTCTAAATCTAACAGTAAATAAGTTATTGCAAGGTCTGAAATACCTCATTGAAATGAAGGGTACCATTTAGAGGGGTCAGATCATATCTGGCTGCTTCCTCGAGAATCCATAACACTGTAACTGCTCCTCGTCCTCCCTGACTTCGACTTACATTGAGCAAAACAACTGCAGCAGAATCATCAGGTGTCTGAGGTTCCTTCACAGTTACCTGATGGAAAAAAGAGAGGGAGAATGTGGGAAAGGCTGTATTAAAACAGTCAAAAGCTGCATTGATAATGTCAAATTACATGGATACATTTTTGAGATAAACAACAGAAAACATTATCAATGACAATTCTGAACAGGAGTGAAAATAAACATAACAGGTGTGAGGACTGTGTTTAATTCTGCTAGCATGGATTAGTTACTCAGGTGATTTCTGTATGCTCTATGATTCAAAACAATTACTGACAATGTCACCAGCAGGCTCAGCACCAGCAAAATGGAGAGCAGAAGCACTCCAAGAACTAAGATGAGATATGCTTTATAATTTCTTTTCAAATTTTACTTTCACTGAGGCAGATTATTATACAGACCATCAAAAATCCTACCTACAATATTCTGAATTGTTAGTATAGTGAATTAAATTGATTCAGTCATACAGAAATCTGTATTTATATAGCAGCACTTTCACTGTTACTACCGTCCTACACAGCTACATGAAGACAGGCACTAATAAAATTTCAATGAAATCATGTCTTCCACTGCTGTGAAGGCTTAGGAAAATCAGCTATATGCTAGTGACACAAACCCACTCTCCAACTGTAGCAGAAATTAGTGCAACCTAAATCAAACTCACATTCTTTTCTTGAAACCCGAACACCCCAACAGGGGAATCATTTGGTGGAATAGCGACAGTTACCAGGGTGTCATTCCCAAGTCTTGCACCACCTGTTACCTTCACCAGGGCAATTTTGAATATCTCAAGGAATTCAACTTCACTGTCATCTATGATTATGATTTCTATTTCTCCTGTAGCCTGGAGAAATGTTAAAAAGAAAAAAAGCAACAAAGCTTCATTTACAATATTCTGTGAATTGCTTGAAAACAATTTAAAATAGGCAAATTATATCTACTAATAGATAAACAGACATTACTCACTTGTTCATTTTTCTTCTTATGCTTGTATATTTATAATAAGAAGATATCATTTCAGTGGTGGTTTTTAAGTCCATCAGTGTAAATCTTATTTGTTAAAACCATCAGACTGCTCTGCTTTGGTACTCAGCAGAAAGTGAATGTTGACAATATCGTCAATATTCAGTCAAAATTCTGCACGCTATACATATCCTTCCCTTTGCCAAAGACTGCTTATATTCACTTAAAATCAAAATCCCTTGTATATACTAAGTATTCTCAGGTGCAGCACGAAATTTAAAACTGTGTAGAACACAGCTAAGAAACCATATAGGCGTATTTTGAGAACTTATAGTGAAGATGGATATTTCTACAAATTTTCAGTGTAACAGAGTTTCTTAATATAAGTTATGTCCTCATTTGCCAAAGTATCAAAGACACACAAGCCTATTTGGCCAATGCTTATGAATATTCTGGTTTTCTATGTTAAAGAACACAAGCTGGGAGCATCATTCATAGGCATAAGGCCATAAATAACACGTTTTCAGTGAAAATTCAGCTAGAGGAAAACACACAAAAGATCTTAAGATGGTAACCCAAAGTTAGGCAAACTTTCAGCAAGTGAATACCTGCCCATCTGCAAATATAAGGTTTCCAAATGATGGTGTGAAGTCTTCAAAGCTGGCAGTTGAATGAATGGCTTCCCAGTACAGAGTTGTTGACCCAAACCTCCCAGCCTGTCGAACAACTGGGAGTTTCAGTACATTCTGTGGTGGTGGTACCTCATAACCAACAACAGCTCCAGTGATATCCTGTACATTCAAAAAGAAACTGCAGAGTCTCTCAACAAACTTTCCTTTTTTTTTTTTCAAGTTGACTTGCACTTAAATATAAATTAAGAAATACATAACTACTTGTAAAATGGTCTGGCCTTACTTTTTTGCTCAGAGGAATGACCTTGGATTAGATGACCTCCTGAGACCCCTTTTTATGACTCTAGTTTCAGCATTGCCAGTTCTGTAACAAATTTTGTGTATTATTTGTGATGAACCTCTTAGGAAAAAATTATTTGTCTGGTATCTGGCCATTTTATCCAGAACAACTTAGTACTGTAAAACCTATCAGAACACTTTCAGAAGTGATCTGAAATTAAATCAGACTGTTTTGCTTGAATGCCGCTTTACATGTTTTTTATTCAGACTTATTTACCTTTGTAACATTAAAATTAAATATTCCTCTGGCATCGTCATTTTCTTCAATTGTTATTTCAGCAATTTCTAATCCAAGCCTCTTCACATTTGGCTGACCACCAGAGGAAGAAGTAATCAGTCGCACGTCAGTAATATTGATTATAAATCCTTCCTGTAATTCTGGAATATCGTCCTGAGGAAAAAGAATAAATGTCTTTTTTTTTAAATGATACATTGCAAGTTTACAATACAGTTGACTACTTGTAGGTTATTTACTGTTGAAAACTTCTCAGCATTTGGGCCATATAACCAATCTCTTGTTTCATACTATATGAAAGATGAAATTGACTACACTTGCTGAGATTTTGAAATCAAATCTGGCAAATCAGATTCCAGATGTGCAAGAACAGTTGAAAGCAGGGCTGGCTGTCACCTGTTACTGCTACCAAGAAGAAGGTCAGCTAGATCTCAGAAACCAAGCCATGACTTGAAAATCAGTATCTCCATTCTAAATATTTTTAAAGATTATACATAATCTTTCTTCCTTTTTCATTATTATAAGTAAATTTTGGGACTACAACAAACAAAGAATTTGGCTCATTTGCAGTGATGAGTATGCAAGTTTTTTTTGAAACAGGTGGCTGCAAGAGTCCCAGCACAGCCATTTCTAGAATGTTAAGTCATACTACTAGTATAAAATCAGTACCATTTCCATTTCCTTAAAAGATATTAATAGCTAAAGAAGTTGTTAGGCTACTCACAGGCAAAATAATGACTATGACGGAAGTTGTTGTTGCATTCCCTGCCATAATGACTGTTTTCTTTTCCAGTATATAATCCTCATTTTCTGTTGCTCGGTTGGAGGGGGGCAGTTCAAAGTTTGGTGCAGTGTGCAACTGAACTGCAAGATCTCCAACAGATCCTTGCTCTCGAACAATATGTAGAGTAACAGTAGTTGAATTCTCCTGCCCTATAGTAAGGAGAGGGAAAAAATCAAGATATGATTGTTTTACAGTCATAGAGTATGTTGAATTGGATGGGATTCATCAGGATCATTGGAGTCCAACACCTGGTCCTGCACAGGACACTCCAAGAATCACACCATGGGCCTGAAAGAATCTTTCAAACCCTTCTTGAACTCTGTCAGGCTTGGTGATGCAACCACTTCCCAGAGGACATTGTTCCAATGCTCAGCCATGCTCTAGGTAAAAAATTTTCTTCTGATATCCATCCTAAATCAGCCTAAACTCAGCTTCATGCAATTTACTCGAGTCCTGTCACTGGGCACCAGAGAGTGCCGCAATTAGCGTCTGTCCCTCCTCTTCTACTCACAAGGAGGTTGTAACTGGGATGAGGTCTCCCCTCAGTCTCCTCCTGTCCAGGCTGAACAGACCAAATGACCTCAGCCACTCCTCATTTGACTTCCCCTTCAGACTCTTCACCATCCTCATGGCCCTCCTCTGCATGCTGTCTAATAGCTCAATGTCTTTCCTATATTTCAGTGCCCAAACCTGCCCCCAGCACTCAAGGTGGGGCTGTCCCAGCTCAGAGCAGAGTGGGACAATCCCCTCCCTTGCCCAGCTGGTGATGCTGTCCCTGATGCACCCCAGGACACGCTTGGCCCTCCTGGCTTTCAGAGCACTGCTGCCTCGTGTTCAACTGTCTGTCAACCAGGACACCCAGGTCCCTTTCCATGGCACTGCTCTCCAGCCTCTCATTCCCCAGGCTGTCCATACATCCAGGGTTGCCCCATCCCGGGAGCAGACTCCAACACGTTCTCTGGTTGAACTACATACAGTTAGTGATTGCCCAGGGCTCTTATTTGTCAAGGTCTTTCTAATTTGTTGAGGTCTCTCATCAGGGCCTCTCCCCCCTCAAAGGAGTCAACAGCTCCTTCCCATTTAATGTTGTCAGCAAACTTAGTATTCCTAAGAGTCCTGCATACAAGTTGTTCACAAAGATGTTGAACAGAACTGAGACTAGGATGGAGCCCTTTGAAAGCCCCATTTTAACTCTTGACTTGCTTGATTTTCAGCTCACCTAACTACTGGAGCTGCTTGCTAGAGTCCATTTCATTTCTGCTCAGTGACACAACTCACTCCTTGGATAATTCCAGGGCTTAGGCAGATGAGCACACACAACTGGTGTGAACACACAAAACAGTACCTACAACTAGAGGTACTGTGCATTTAAAAACTGGATCTAAAAGAAGAATGTTATGGAATATCTACAGTTTTATATGTGTGTTACACAAGTTATTACTTCAACACTTCTACTTTTATTCAGTTATCCTTCAAAACTTCCATCTCAATAATTTGCCTGGCCTTTCATGCCTAGGCAATCACTACTGATTTTAACACAGAAAGCGGTATTGAGGGCAGTCTTTCTGGCTGTAAACGTCACGTTTCCTGAACTCAAATATTGAAGAAGTTAAATAGACTTGTATCAGTCAGGCTCATCATCCTTTTGGAAAGCAGATTTGTAGTTTTATCCAACAAATAGTGAAACATATAATCTGGCTAAAAGTGGTGCATTTATGACTGGAGAAATAAAAGCAGATAAAATGTAAACAGGTTTGTACTTTAAATCTGTTATTTTAACCTGATATTTTCACAGATAACTTGTGTATAATTCATTAAAAATACAACAGCTAAAGATTGGAAAAAAAAAAGAACCCGTGCAACCAGTGGAAGCTAGGAACCTTCCTTGAATCCTAACTTCAAAGTATAAATGTTTATAACATGTAAGAAATCAACGCAATATGTTACTTCCAGGTGCTAAAAAAGGGGCAAAACCAATTCACCTGAAAATAGAACGTTAGAATGTTTTACCTGTGATAATATATACTCTGATGGCAAAAGTATTTTTGGACATCTGATTTGTTAATATGGACAGAATATTAAATCATTAGAAAATTCTAACTGGGTTGTTAAAGTATGAATAGCCCATCATGTAGCTGTGGGAAGAGCCCCAAAAAATGCCAGCTAGCTCCCTGAGTCAGGAGAGAGGGAAGATACATGAGCATGATGGCAATTCTCCTCTGGCCAACTGCCTTGGAGACCCTTTTCAACTTGTGCCTGGAAGGAAAACCAAATTCCTGAAGTGGAATTCACTCCTGATCTGCTTCCTTCCTTCCCCTAGCCCTCTGAGCAAAAAGCTTCCCTTTTTGAGCCACTTCAAGGGGAAATCTTTCTATGTAAATTATTTTAAACATTATAGCAATCTGATTAAGCAACTTCTGCTTTTTATATAAACAGAAGTATTTTATGCATCTGTGATTTGCAACTTACCTCTCAAATAAGAATGGCTGGGGAATATTGATGTGTGCAATGTGAAACAGTTATATATTTTAAGGGATATTTATGTTACATTTTAATAAAAACCTGCTGATATATATATGTAGAATATATACATATATCCATATACTTACATATATATGTGTGTGTGTGTAACCAGTGTTATAAGTTCAACAATGCTGACTTTGAAAAAACAAATATTCTTTCCTAAGAATCAAGAAACAGACTTACCTTCTGGCTCTGTGGTTTTAACAAAGAGAGACTCCATATGCCACGCAATCACACCATGTGGAGAGTCACTGGGTAAAATGTTAAGTACAGCTCTTGCCCTTTCAGGATCAATGACAGCTCCTTTTGTGATATCTTGAACACCCACAGTGGTAACACGGGTGAGTGTGATTTCCACCACCTCTGAAAGTTCTGCAACACTGTCCGCGAGAATTGTCAGGGTGATTGTAGACAGGGCCTGACCTTCTGAAAATGTAATCTAAAGTTATAGAGGGAGGGGGGGAAAAGTCAAATTTCTTGTCAGTGTTGTTAAACCTAGAGTTTTATTCTGTAAGCGCTATCAATTATAAAATGCATATACATACACACATACATATCTCATAAAATCATAGAATATGGGGTTGGAAGGGACCACAAGGATTATCTGGCCTAATCTTTCTTGGCAGTACCACAGTCTAAACAAGATGGCCCAGCATCCTGTACAGCTCAATCTTAAAAGTGTCAGTTTTGGGGAGTCCACAACTTTCCTGGGAGGGTTATTCCAATGGATGATTGTTCTCACGGTGAAAACTTCTCCTCTTATGTACAATGAGAACCTCCCCAGGAGTAACTTGTATCCATTATCCCTCATCTTTTCAATGTGACATATTGTAATCCTCCTTTCTAGCCACCTTTTAAATACTGAACCATGGTCTGAACATAAGGTCTAAGCATAATCTTCTCCTCTCAAGGCTGAACAGTTCTCTCAGACTTCCCTCATATGACAGGCTTCTCAGATTTGTGGCCAGCTCTGGACCCCCACAAGCCTGCCTATATCTATTTTCCATAACGGGGACCAAAACCGAACACAGAATTCCAGCTGTAGCCCAAAAAGTGCTCAGTAGAGTGGGCTAATGACTGCTTTATCTCTGCTGGGAGTGGCTTTGTTGATGCAACCCAGAAACATCCTGGTGGATTGCATCAGTGTTCATTTATATGGAGCTTATCGACCAGCAAGATCCCCAGGTCCCTTTTCTTGGAGCTAATCCCCATTCAGGATACATGCCAGTGGGTGCTGCATTCCTGGATTATGTTTTCCATAGTACAACATTTGTTACTGATGAATGTTCCAGCCCACCCAGGTCTTCCTGCTGGGTGGCTCTCCAAAGTGTCCACTTCCTCACTTACTCACTTAGTTATCATCGTCAAACTTCATCAGAGTACACCTGATCTCATCACCCACATCACTTATGATGATATTAAACACTCTCGGGCCCAATATTAATCCCTGAGTGACCACACTTGTGACAGGTTGTCAGTCTGAAAAGGAGCTGTTTATCACCCCTCCCTGGGTGCAGCAATTACACATTCATTTATTTAGAAGAAGGCTATGGCAAGTTGTATCAAAAGCCTTGGAGAAATCCAGGTAGACAATGGCTTTTTCTTTTGTTATTACACAGCCTTTATCTGAAGAATTTTTCATCTTATTTGCTCCTCATCCTGCTGAGATGGGTGAGTAAGAACAAACTAGTTGGGGATTTTTGGACAACTAAGGTAAACACACCACATAAATCCGTATCAAAAGAAAGATGAACACATAATATCTATTGAAATTATTGTTATGTAAAGAAATGGCTACTCAAATAGCTACTTTTTTTTTTTCTTCAGATAAAATGATTGATACACGCTTTGTCTATCTATATTCTTATTTTTAAATTCAAAGGGCCTGCCACTTAATTAGGTCTTTTTCAACAAACAAGACATGTCTAATAAACATTTACGCTACACATAATGTGTAGGACAGAAATGTCTACTTAGTAATACACCTTTCTGGATCTTCTTGCCTGCAAAGCTATGCAATGTACTCATGTGGTATGTAGCTGGAATGCTCAAGGAGTACTCTAACAGTTTCAGTAGGATTGTTTTGGCATCCTTGATTTCCAGTCCATTTATTTTTCTCTTCATTTTTCTTCGGGCTTTGCGTTTGCTATAGACAGCCACAAGGTGGAGGACTTTGATTTACAGAAACTGGTTCCTGCCAGTCCTAAGGCATATAAAGAGCTTTGGCCACAGGAAAAAACTCTGTTTTAAGTCTCAGAAACATAGAAAACTGGAACTTGTTATATTCTTCTGGGACACTTAAGTTCTCCATTGCATTGAGAAGGTCAGCTCAAAAAGCAAACACTCCCAGATTCCCACCTATGAAAGGGTTTGACACAGTAGCTGAATCTCACAGCAGGAAGAAAGGAAGATGGCAATAGGATACTACAGATACACATTTCCAGTGCCTGGACAGCATTGCAATATCAGGTTCTAGAAGAGTTAGAGTGAGTTGCTGTATTATGTGCCAGCAAGAAGCAGAATCGTCTAGAAAAGGAAAGGACCGGTAAGGAGTAACAGAAAAGTGGGGTCATCTGACATGCACTCTCCTTCTCACTCAGTACATCTTTATTTATTGCCTGAAACAATACATTCAGTGCTTCCTCAATAACAGTAATATTATTAAATACCATTCCTGAAGCTGGAAATACATCACTTATGCTCCCATTAGCGATCCACTCTACTGTAACTCGTCCATATGTTCCTATTAAACGTTCAATATTCAGGGTGATCAAGCTGTCCTGTTCCATTTCTTCAATTTGCTTAAATAAAGAACTCTGGAAAACATACAGCAGAAAAACGAAAACATTATTTTCTTACAAAGAGAAGTTTCTTTAGGGAACAGGATATTCAAAGGGGGCCAGAGATACTGGGCATCAATAGATTAATCTACTCTTAAGAAGCTAAATGCAAGTCTATTGATAAAATTTTATATATCTTAATACTTAACAGACCCAAATTTCATAAACATATGAAATGTCAAACCTCTTCATCCTAGGCAACAAATCAATGGTTTTTGTTACTTTTTTTAGTACAGTAATTTATATCCAAATCATGTGAACCAGATCACAAACATGTAGACTTTCAAGACAGATATATTTTTACTACTGTTACTTTACTATTATTCATCCTCCTCACACAAGTCCAGATGCAATGTTTCATTTCAGTGATGATTCTTCTGTGTTTTATACCTTCATTATGCATTTAGTACATATATCTGTTTACATAACTTCTACAATATTTGATGATTTAAGAATCACAACTCCAAATAATACCTTCAGTCTGACATTTTCTCCAAAGTTTTTATTTTGTTCAGGGCTCATCCTGCGGCATAACTATTTTAAGGAAAAGAATTTTTACTTAATTCCCTTGATTAACCAGGTAGTAGAAACTATGATGATATTATACTATATATATAAATATATATATATATTTATATATATATATATATAGAAATATATATCTGAAAACTAATTTTGTAGGTTTTGTAGGTTGCTGCAAAATGAAACCGATAAAATAATGTATTGTTCTAAATGTAAGGGGTAACAAAACCCCCACAAACAGGGACAGACTAGAACTGAGTTTCTATTACCTATCATCTATACAACCAAGTAACAATGGAAGGTAAGGTTCTTCTGTCTCAGGTTGTGACAAGACTTTAGAAAAAAAATCCCATCACATGTGATTTTAGTATGTTTGTGTTCTGTTATTCAGGAATGATATATACATATTTTAATGATTTACCTTTAAAGTTTTACCTGAGCAAATGCAATGACTCCGTAGGCATTGTCATTGGAAGGAATAATTATGTTAACAAAACTGTGAACACCAATCTCTGCCCCTCCTTTAGGGTTTTTCAGCCACACTTGAAAACGTTCTTCCTCCTCTGGGATGATGTCATCCAGTATATTGACTGCTATCACAGCTTCCATGTCCCCAGGCTCAAATATCAATTCACCTGAACTAGCATACATACAAACACATCAAGTAATTATAAACTGAGGACATGGTTAATGAACTTTGAAATCACTACTGAAAATTTAGAAAGCAATTTTGATGTTGAGATTGTTGTTTATATTCCTGAGTAAGTCAATGAGGTTTAAAGGTTGTGGGATTAGTGTTTGTTTTTTTTTTTTTTCTTAATTACAATAGAACATATAGTAACTGATATTTCTTATTAATGTAATGTAATTTAATTTATCCTAAATAAAAGCTTCAATATCAAGGTTAACTGCAAGTCCTTTTATTCCATACTTTGAAGCAAATTGTGAGAAGTTCGACTTCAGGTTATCCTAAGGATACCTGTGAAAAATTCTCTTTAGTGTTAACAAACACACCACTTACAGGTGTCTATAATGGTCTCTACTGTAACAAAAAGGCAATCACAGAAAAAGGAATGCAAGAGCTGGGAGATAAACCAAAAAACCTACCTAGGTATAAAATCTGACTGCTTGGAGATACTTGTCAGCTCATAAATCTGGGAGCTGGATTCTACGGAAAGAGCAATCAAGCTCTTGCTGGAGTTTAGAGACCTTGCTGTAGTGGAAGTGATGTGATCTGCATATGGGGCTGTCAGCATCAGAGAAAACTGGTTCCCTTCTGAGTTCCAGGAGTACAGTGATGTTGTGTCCTTACCAGAGAGGAGGATGTGAACTACATTGAGCAAGGAAGAGAAAAATAGAAATATTCAGTGATATATTTAAAAGTTCTTGTAACACCAGAAATTACCTTGGCAGTACGATTGTTAAAGTATCTTTACAATTGTTAAACTATCTCTTGAAATCTGATACATAATATGAGAATTGGATGCATATATTTCTTCAATTCCAGTACTCTGAATAAAATCTTACCTAAACCTGAAGGAGGCATGAAAACATGGATGTTTCTTACAGCAGAGACTGGAAGAGACTGAAAGTATCTGAAGGTAGACTGCCCTGTCTCCCAGATGAAAATTTCAGAATTTCCAGTTTCTACAAAGGAGAAAAATTACAAAACCTACATTATATTGCTGCCTGTTAATTAAATCACACACTAGTGGCCATTTAAAGGCAGAGATTGGCAGCTTTAATTAGAAAGGGCTTTTCTGCACACGTTCACATATAAGAACACTAAAAATACCAGCAGACAACAGTCAAGTGCCGAGACCTATAGACTGCAATCTACACTTTTAAATAGTCATAGGGATGCTGACATAAAACAATGCCTAAAGGGTCATACTTGTAAAAAAATGTTGTTTGCTGAACAATGATCTTGAAATATAAGAAAGTTCAGAAAATCTTAGAAAGGGTGCAATTAGCACTTACATGAATAGACTTATTATTTCCTATTGTTCTTGGGAAAATATTTCATTAGTTTCATAAATATTTGAGAACAAACACAATGCTTTCATTTTCTGAAGGACAGAACACAGATTACTTTGAAAATACGCTTTTCAGCAAATTATCACTCTCCCGTAATATTTTAATATCTATCTAAACCCCTTTCATTATAAATGCCTTTACTATCCATCAAGTCAGCACTTACTCAGCAAACTCAGTGTTTTTTTCTGCTAAATACCTTTTGCAACAATTAAATATATATCAGAACCAGAAGTCCAGGCCTCCATATGTTTTATTTCTTTTCCTGGTAACTGATGTAGATTCTGAAACTCATTGTTCAACCATTGGTACAAGACCACATTCTGGCTGGTATTTGACAAAGAAACTATTAAGTACATAATGCCTCCACGGGGAAACAAGGCAATATTCAGAGCTCTGTAAAGTGGAAGTTGATGATGCAGCACAAATATATCTTTATTCCATTGAAAAACCTGTAAAAATAGAAAATATATTTTATTGTATATTTATAACAAGCCCTAAGAAAAAAGAAATTGAGTGATTTGATGAAAAATTGGAAAGACTTATAATTAACTGAATTCCTCATTTCTGTGGTGACCCTACATTATGGTGGAAGCACACTGAAAAGCAACTATAAGTAACTTATTGCAAGCACCCATTTCTGTTCTTCAGATGAACAGGTTTATGGTCAGAAGCTGTTTCTATTCCTTCAGCTCTTTAACGTAATAGATTTCAAAATACAAATGACAGAAGCAACATAATCAAACCAAGTCTAAATTACATGCTAATGTAAGGAGGGTTGTTACATACAAACAAGTCAAGAATTTTAAATCTTATAAATGTGTAATAGAAATGTAACTAATTTTTCAGGAATATGTACTTACTTTTTATTCTCTATTTTCTTCATATTTCAAACTGAAAACTAACCAAACTACCTACATCAAAGCCACGAAAGACAAGTGTATTCTAACCTGGATGGAACTGAAACTGATGGTATCACTCACAAAAACCAAATAGTCTTCCTCATCAACAGCAAAATGTTTGACAATTGTGGTATTCGAAATAGAGAGAGTCTGTAGCTACAAGGAAAATATAGCAAAAAAGGTATTTGGAAGTCAGTTCAAGTTTATACATCTACACACATATTTTTAAAAAACTGTAAAATTACATATAAAATCTATATAAAATCATGTACAGAAATTGTCACAGATGTAATTTTGTAATTTAAAAAATATATGTGGGGTCATTTTACAAAATTAATATTATTATACATGTTTCAGAAAATGCTCTATGACTTCATTTCTCCACAATTTCTTCACTTCCAAGATCATTTTATATCACACTCAAAAAATGACTGTAAAATCATTAGACAGCAAGCTCTAATAACTGTCATGATTTAGGAAAGGTATTTCTCAAATTAGTGTTCCTACTGAAATACTCCAAACCATGCTGCCTCTTCCCTTCCCCCCTGCAGTGGGATGGAGAATAGAACTGGAAGCACAAAAGGTGAAGATCACAGGTTGAGATAAAGACAATTTACTGCAAATAGGAACGTGATAAGAAAATGAACAGTAGAAACAACAATAATAATAGCAGAGGGTGAAGAGAGGCAAAGATTCACATGTGAAAATGCTCACTACGCACAACCTGTCAATACATGAACTTTGCCCACACCACTCCAACCCCTGGGAAAGCCCCTTTCCCCCATCCCTAGAAAATGACATGAAGTGGTACAGAATAACCTCTGGGTTCCAGCCATGCCCTCTCCTGGCTACTGCAAAATTAACCCTGTCCTGGCCTAAACCACGACAATAACTTACATCACTGACTCATGCAAAGTGTTCAGCTGCCAAACTAGCTGAGAACACAGTGCTTTTTCCCAAAACATGGCCGGATAGAAGGGCCTCACAAGGTCCTTTCTAACCCCACTATTTAATTTTGTAAGCAAAACAGATTTACCTTCAACAGTTTGCGTCCAGGCATGAATGCATACACACTGCTGTTGGAAGCTCCCCGACTGCTTCCTCCATGAGTAATCACAAGGTAGGGAGAGGCATGAATTTGGAAAGACACACAGCTTTTAGGATTCCACATACTGAAATTCTGAGAGAGGAACAAATAAGTAGAACTGAAACATCAAGGTTTTATTAAGCAGCATGGTTGGTGTCTGCAAGCAAACATTTACCTCGATGGCAACAAAAACTCCTTTCCACTGGTAGAGAGTAGAAAACACAGATGGAGGTGAACGCAGCAGCACACCATACAGGATCTCTTCCGATGGAAAGAAACACCAGCTAGCTGCTGACTCTTCCACAAAGCTTTGCAAGACAGACAGAACACTGATACTACCTCCTGCAATACATATAAGGAAAAAGTATTTACTTTTAAGTTATTTTACAACAACATTTTCATTATTTATTTGCCAAAACCAAATCTAGTATCAGAAATCACAGAATATTCTGAGTTGAAACAGACTCACAAGGATTATCAATTCCTGTCTTAAGTAAACGGCTTATACAATAGTCAAACTCACAATCTTGGCATTTTTAGCACCATGCTATAAATGCCTAAACTCTATTCTGAGTTGTCTCTAAATAGTTGGTATAACAGCATCTAAATGCATGGAAATGGAATAGCATTGAGGTTGTACTGAGAGGTAAACAAAAAATAATTTCTCACATATTACTATTACATATGGGAGATGCATAGGCAACTTGAGTGTGATTTAGAATGACTCATTTGGAATTTAGGTAGTGAGAAAATTAACTAGATAAGAAAAAATAAAAAAGTGACAAACTAAAGCTGTGTTTATCCTCATTCTCTCTGTTATCACAAGAAGTAGTCATGGCACTAAGATTCTTAAACTGCCTAGTCATTCAACACTTACAGAAAATAGTGTCTTTTTATATTACGTTAGAAAAATCCATAATTACAGAAGAATTACTATCTATTACTAAAGAATAGATTTTATAAATCAAAGGCCTTGTGAAAATATATAAGCAACAGGAAGAGATAATTAAAACTCTGGCAGTAGTGGCTGATGACAATGACTCTTAAGCAGCCAAGATATTTTCACTAATGAATTTTGATATCATAGGAATAAGTGAATTTTCATTCCAAATTTATATCTCCTGTATGTTTTGTTACCCTGTAGCTATCTCCACTCTGAAAATAGCAATAGATGCTCTGGATAAAGTGAACGTACTGATTCCAAACGCAGTATCCGACAATGTCTCCCACTCAACACTCACAGACACGTTGAGCCCATTACTCCGTGAAACTTTGAAATAAACTGTAGTGTTCGCTTCTTCAACTGTGAAGATATTTGTCCTAAATTTGAGAGTTGTGAAAATAAATTTTAAGAAGTATTTTTATAGTACAATAATAGGATTCTTTCCTCCAGCACAGAAAATGCAATAAAAAGAAAATATTGGGTTTGCTTAGTGATACTAATACTAATTAAGGTTGCCCAATGTTTCTTTATACAAGACCTTAACAAAATAAGGGGAAATTCAACAGAATCTTAAGTCTGAAATTTAACACACCAATTGTAATGGTAAAGCTGAATGATTTATGAAAACATCATTCCATATCATGAACTCATATGATCATAGAACAGCTTGGATTGCAAAAAACCTTAAAGATTATTTTGTTCCAACCCTCCTGCCATAAGCAGGGACATCCTCCACTAGACCAGATTGCTCAGAGCTCCATTTCACCTGGACTTGAACACCTCCAAGGATGCAGCACCCACAACTTCTCTTGCCAGTGCCTCGCTACTCTCACAGTAAGGGATTTCTTCCTAATATCTAATCTGAACCTACTCTCTCTCAGTTTTAAGCCATTCCCTCTTGCCTCATCACTACATGCCCTTGCCAAAAGTCCCTCTCCAACTGTGGCACAGGCTTCCTTCAGGTACTGGAAGGCTGCAATGGTCTCAGCCTAAAGCTGCCTCTTCTCCTGGCTGAACACTCCCAATCCTCTCAGCATTTCCTCACAGCAGAGGTTCTCTATCCCTCTGATCAACTGACTGACCTCCTTGGGTCTTGCTCCAACAGCTCCATGTCCTTCCTGTGCTGGCAGCCCAGGGCTGGGGGCAGCTCTGCAGGTGGGGTCTGACCAGAGCGGGGCAGAGGGGCAGAATCCCCTCCCTCCCCTGCTGCCCACGGGGCTTTGGGTGCAGCCCAGGACAGCCTTGGCTTTCTGGGCTGGCAGTGCCCATGGCTGGCTCCTGTCCAGCTCTCACCCCCAGCACCCCCAAGTCCCTCTGGGCAGGGCAGCTCTTGGTCTGTTCATCCCCAGCCTGGCCTGGTGGTGCTCTGACCCAGGTGCAGCACTTTGCACTTGGTCTTGTTAAACCTCATGAGATTCCCAGGGGCCACTTCTTGAGCCTGTCCAAGTAAGTGGCTCATTTGGTTCTGAAAAACAGCCCTGAGTGAGGTTGTATCTTACACAAGAAATAGGTAAATTAGAAAATTTCTGATTCCCGGGGCACTGGTCCATGGTTTGGAAATCTTAATATCGATTACTATTAGTGAAATGTTTGGGGACTAATGAATTACTGTTTAAAGAAAAAATGCATAGGGAAGTCAACATTTCTAATGGTGAATAGTCCATTTTAAGTGGTTTTTCTAGTCTTCTGTATAGCAGTAATAGTATTTAACAAATACTGTACTTTTTAAAATCATATTTTTAAAAAATCTTTTTAAAGGTAAACCATCTCTATGGAATATGAAAAACTTTCTTTTAATTGAATCAGGATTCAATACCTATTTGTAACTGGGTAGATGCTGAAAAGCCCCAGTGGAGCCTGGTTCTGTAATATTGTAATCATAGTTTGCACTCTGGTGCCTAGTCTGGCTCCTCCAGTCGGATTGAACAGGGTGACAATAAAGTGCTCATCCAATTCTGGTTCTTCATCCAGGATTGCAGAAATATGCAGTGTCTGACAAGAAACAAACATAGAAAGCTGCTGAGACTTGACAGGTAACAATGACAATGCTATTCAGGCCATGCTGCTGTATCTGTTCTTTCTCTGTACAGTTCTGGACAGTAGGGCAGCACAACAGCAGCTCTTGAAAGTGGAGAAGGCAGGAGTAAGGCATGGACAGTTCAGGCTGGAGTTCTAAAGTAATGTCTCTGGTGACCTCCTTAGTGCAACACGAATGAGCATATCCACTTTGTTTTTATTTTTCCCTTCCCCTTTTTCCTCTTATCATAAGATTCTCTGAAATGTAAAAGGTTTTGATCCCTTTTTATACTTCTGTTTTGTACTTATTCCACACATTCCACTTATTCCACTGTACCTTGGTAATTCATGGTCCCTTTACAACTACCTGATCCCCTAAAGTAAGTCAGTCAAGTTTGGTTTACTTTAGTTTAGTTGTCAACTGAACTAACTCATGGGAAACAGGGTAGTTACACTTCTGGTACTGACAGCAAAGAAGGAAAAAAAGGCAGTAGAGGAATATTTGAAATACTTTCTTATTGATGCTTTATTCCCTCTACTGCACCATGGTGGATAAGAAAAGGATTGTCTCAAGGTGGTCTCACATCAGCAGAGAACTGTCTAGAAAGAAGTAGGTGTTTTCACTGTCATTCTCCCTATTACCCAAAGAGGTAAAAATTACAGTACTACATGTACATATACTTCAATAAAATTATTTAGTAATGACAGACCTGAAATTAAAATAGAGCTTACAACATTTCACATCTGTATTTATTTCTGCAATAAATCATATTTAAAGACTGTATTGAGAAATCTTTTACTTCCTACTTCTCACAGATCTGCTAAACTGGCTGCCACTGAGGAGCCAAATGCATTTTAGGTTCAAAAACTGAAAACCAGTGTTTCCAGAAAGGTTTGTTTCAGATCCTACTCCCCTAACCATAATATACTAACCTATTATTGACACACTTGATATAGCTCATTTTCTAGCTGACAATCTAGTGGGGACAGTACAGAAGCAGTGGGATTAATACTGCCAGAAAAAATAAGTAATCTTAAATTTCTAAAACTCTGAAAGCTGTTCACCTTTTGCCTTTGTTGCAGCATACTCGCTTCAGTTCAGGCCTCATAAAACAATGGCATTTTTAATTCCAGTGTCATTATTTACAGTAGTAAATTATGACTTCATGTCAAAGTCTGTCTTTCAGCTATTTACTGAACACATATAAATAAATGGTCCTATAAACACATCATATTATTTACCCATTATATTGCTTTCAGTTTACCTGAACTATTACAAAGAGAGAAACATCTACAGAAAAGGATATTCAGTTTTTCAGCACTGTCAAAATTCAGCTTATTCTGAGAATTAAGAAAAACATAAGGAAAAAAATCATACATTAAAAAATTGCTGAAATCTTTCAAATAATTTAAAAAAAAGCCTTCTTCACTTTTTGTTTTATAACTATTGTATTACCTTAAATCTGACTCCCTCTTCCAGCACAATGTATCCTTGAGATGGGGTCAAATCCACTGATGGCTCTGAAGAATTAATTTCACTTACGAGATATTGAACAGACACTGTTCCAAATATTCCCTGAGCAGGTTCTCTAATAATATTTAATACTGCAACACTTTCCATCAGATGGAGAGCTGTTTGCTCTCTTAGGAAGAAATGATCACTGTTATTGAACGATAAAATTCCATGTCCATCATCATTGGCAAATATAGTAATTGTGGCTTTTGAGAAATAAATATGAGAAATTTGAGAAATATGCTTTAATTAACATAACAAAATATAATTGTATACATATACAAATAAATAAAAATATACATAAATCCATTCTTTCTTTAATATATGTATATTGCTTTAAGTCCCTGCTATTACTTAACAGAGTATGTAACTATTTTGCTTTCCCTGGGAGGATTTCTAGAAAGTGGGAATCTAAACTCTCCTGTTAAAACATCCAGGTTTTGAATTTTCTGAGTCCTTATTTTACATATTATTTTGTTAGTTTTACAAAAGGGATGTTTAAGAACTTTCCAAGTGAGTTTAATAATTTACAATAGGAGTACGCTGGTGTTTTCTAAAACATGATTATTGAGAAGAATGAAATTAAAGTGACTGAGATACAATTCTGAAGAATGAGAAAACAGAATGAGAAAACTGTGTTTTACCTGTTGTGTTCTCCCCTAATTCCAGGCCAAATGAGGGATTTGTTAGAATTAACTGGAACTTCTCAACACCTTCAGGAATATCATCATCACAAATCACAACAACAACAGATTTATTCCTTTCTCCATCAGCAAAAAAAAGAGTCTAGCATTGAAACACAGAAAGCATTGAATATTCAATAGCTGATAATGGACACAGAAATTTTAAACTACGGTAAAGCAGAATTGCCTTAATTATGGAGGAGAGAAGAGGCAAGAAGAGGAGTAATTTCTATATCCCTTATAAATTGATTGAAAAAGAAGCAAGACAGTTAAATAGTTTAGCACAGTGCAGAGTGAGGACAAGCAAGAGCAACTCACTTTGAGAGTTCTGTTGCAAAAAATATTAAAATTTATATGAAATCACGTAAGCTCTTGTCTAAGCAAAATTGTATTTGAAATAGATTGGAAGTTTACAATATGTCTTATATTTAAAAATGTTTTAGTATTAAAAAAGAAAGACTAAAATATGACTAAATCTACCTCACTCTATTCAGATGATCAGAGCATCTGAAAGAAGTTGAGAAATCTAGTTGTACTAGTCACCATTCTGAAGAATAAATAAGATGTTTTTTTGAGGAAGTTGAAGAAATGAAAACTACTAGATTTAAAATTTGCTTCTTACCCTTGAGACCACATTGAAATCCAAACCCAGCTGTGCCTCCAAATTTTGGGCATAAAAAAACACAGACACATTGCCATAAGATCCTTTGTTTCGGTATGCCATTATGGTCAGATTCCCATGAGATTCATTAACTTCAAAACTAAAACAAAAACCATCACAAATTCTCAGTGCTTACTGAGCATGTTCTTTTAACAAGATAGTAGATAACTATTATATTTTCACTCAAAATCATCCCCTCTACCTTTTAAGAAAAAGGCACTATTACAGTAAGGCATCATTATCACTGTCTAACCACTTGCAACTATTATGCCTTTTTTTTCTTATGGAATTGGAATTGAACTAAAGGATCCTTTTCCTCTTATTAGTTGCAGATTAAGCCTCTCTATGAGCATGGATGCCTTTTTCCTAGCTCTTTCCTTCTCTGGAAGTCAGAGAAAAAGATCTGGGAGATGCCAATGTGCCTGCTTACATGGATGCAGAGGCTGAGGCACTGGATGGAGATTTCTGAGCAAACATACTGTAAATGTTCATTTCTTTTGTGGGAATTATCTTTCCAGTTCTGCTGAACTGAATGATGTGTTGTCATTGCAAAGATCTGATCCTGTTATTAATAGGATTTTTACTCTTAACTGAAAATAAAATTAGTTGGGCAACAGTAATCATTAACTCCCACAGGGAGTTCTTCAAGGTGACGAGACTTACTTGGTACTTTCCCATTCAACTACTCCGCTTACTCCATCATTAGCATCAATAATAATTTGAGAAGCTAAACCTTCCACATCTGAAAAGGAAAACAGAAGGACAAGTATGTAACAACAATAGAGTTTATTTTCATTCTTTTCAAGACTAACAGAAACATTTCTTCATATCTCTACTAATTTTGTAGAAGAAATACATAGTTTTCCATTTCCAAAATGTGGAGGAGAAAATTAAGTGGACAGGATACTTGGAAAGGCTTGAAGAAAATCTGCACTTACTAGCTTATTATTAGAATTGCGACAAGGCATTCAAGTGCCTTGAATTATAACCATGGCATTTAATGAATTAAAAAGAAAGAAAGAAAGAAAACAACAACAAAAAAAGAAAACCAATGCCACAGAAAAAGTAGAAAATTACAGAAGCAAGATTTTTCATTAATTCTTAGTTCATTAAGACTTAATTCATTGTGTGTTTCTATTATGATGATATTAAATGTTTTTCAGACTGCGCCATTCTGACTATGGCAGGAAAAATAAGTGGAAAACAATATAAATGATCCATTATATCACCTCATATTCATGTTTCAGTGCCTGATAATAAATCTTAATGGCACACACCACAGATTCTGCTATTAAAAAAAGAACTAATAATTTCCTTTTAGTTAGTTTATGTACTGTAACATTCTATTACTACACAAAAACACATGTATCTTCACAATAAACTCTGTGAGATTATGGCATGTATAATAGATTACTGCCAGCAATTTCCACTAATTTCAGAGATGAGAACTTGACAGTCAGAACTTGATTCTTCTGAGAAAATAATGTCTTATTTAAACAGCATCACACAACTACCTACATTTATATCAGTTTACTTCTAATAAAAATTAAAAAGAGATTAAGACTGACAATTTCTACAAATCAAATTGACTCCACTAAATCTGTAGTACCTATACTACTTTTAGATATATCAGACAGATTTCTATTAAATGAGATAAAACTGAATAAAAGTAAAAGATTACTGCCATTAATCCAAACCTCTCCCTATGAGAAGGATGAGCAGCAGCTGCAACACCAACAGAGTTAAATGGTCATGACTCAGACTGCTAACCACTTATGGCAGAAGATAAGATTACACCGCACTCAGAACAATTTAAATCAGGCAATCCTTAATACTTTAATGTTACTCTTTTTGTTTTAAATTTTAGACTCAACTAATCACAGCTCAATGTCTCCCCATCAGCAATCAGTCTTGCAAGTTACCTTTCAGTCTGTAACGAATTAACTCTTTCACTTCAATACGCATGCAAAGAAAGGGAAAAAGAGTCATAGAAGATGTTAGAAATAATCAGCATAATTAGTCACTGGTGCCACAGGATAACCCAACTGTCTTTAAAGCCAATAACAGCTATCCTACTGAGTTCAGCAGCAGAATGAGGACCTAAATAACCAGACAACAAATGAAGTTCTGTGGAAGAGAAGAAATACAGTAGATATGACTTCTAAAAGTAAATCTGAAAAAGAGTGATGAAAAGATACTTTTGAAAGAGTGAGCAAAGTAACTTCTTGAAGGAAATCTTTGTACATACTTGTTTCCATCACTTATTTGAAAATTAAAATCGCATTAACACATTGTCGATGCAACTTCTGAGATAACTGTTTTCTCCAACTGCTAATTACTAAACAATTCCTCTGTGAAAATTGTCTTATAATTTTTACAGCGTTTTAAAAGCTAAGAAGACAGTGTAATAATGACTGTGTTTAAGGTCTCCTGTCTCATTTTGTCTTATTTGGGAAGTGGTAAGTGGGATAATAATATGCCAGAGTAATATAATGTGTTTTCAACTGACATAAAAATAAAATCAAGCATAATTATTTGTAAGTTGTTTTACCCAGCCTGGGTGGGGAAGAAGTTGAATGGTTCATGATTAGTTCCACTGAAGTTAAATTAACCAAGAAGAATTCTTGCACTTCTGGTACATCATCCTACAAAACACAAATCAAATATATCCTCTTTTATTTCCTTGGAGAAATAATCACAGAATTTGCCAAAAATCAACACACTAGAAGCCTCTAGCAAACTTATAGCAACACTAGAATTAATTTATGTTTCCATTTCTCTGGAACATTTTAACATAAAGTGTTGATTATGAAGCAAGACATTACATTTAATGGAAAAGACTTTGGTAACACTGAACTAGATGTGAATAAATTTCTGCTCAATTTAAACAGCACAAATAGCAACCATTGACAATGTAAGAGCCTTTAGCAAACAATGAATTACACTGGTCTGAATATCAGAAAATAAAGTCTTAATGACTGTTAAATTTCATTTAACTATAAGTAGCACTGTTTTCTGTTATTAATTGTCCTGTAATTTTACTATTACAGACGAAAGCAGTCTTTCTAAATGACAGTAAAATTGATATGTTCAAGTAATATGGCTTGCAAGATTCAGGTTCCACAATATACCTTTTCAGCTCTCATACAAATAAGTATAGAGTGAAAGGATATAGAATTTACCTCTAGAATAGTAACATTTATGGCAGCTGATGTTTCTCCTTCTTCCAAAATCACTGAGTCAGAAACAGCTACATAATCAGCTCCTGGTTCAGCCAGGGTTCCCTCTGTCTGATTACTTAAGGAGACCAATCCTGGAACTGTGGCATATGTAACATTGATAGCACCTGTTTAAAATGTGACCAAAAAAATTCATTTTTTTCAATTGTTATGTAATGCTCAGTGGAATAGATAAAGTAAAGAGATTAAATGCTCATTAAAAAAATGAAAAGCCTAACTACAAACCAGAGGATTAAAACACTACTCTGAAACCAATGGGACTTAATTTTTTCAGTCTAGCCTTTAATGATTTGTCCAAGATCAAGGACTCAGAAAGCATTAGGACTTAATGTATTCATATAATTGAGGTGCTGTGAACTGCAAGTATTACATTACATACCTGGGACATCTAATGTATTATTAATACCAGGTTTGGTGTCAAGGGAAGTAGAGTGTTTCAGGAACAACTAATGTCTAAGAAAGGTTCTAAGGAGAGTTCTAAATTTAGTTGCATTCCGAGAAAGACTGACTTAGAAATTGATAGGGAATAAAAATTAGGGGACACATTCATAAATTTTACTAAAGGAAAAGCTAGATGTTTTTTTTAAATAATGAAGCCACATCTCACTAATCTACCAAAGTCAAATTGTAAATTTAAAGAGAGTGATCCTGGAGATAAAATGACAAATGAAATTCAAAGTTAATCTGTATGAAATAAAACATAAAGTATAAAAGAATCTTAGCTTTAATAAATACAGATGAAGTTCAATTGAGAGATTTTACATTTACAATGGATACTTAGAATAAATTAATAGTTTCCTAAGTAGTATTCAAAAGGTATTTTAGATACTGATAGACAACAAAAAAGAATTGGGAAAACAAAGAAATTACATTTAAATTCTTCTACAAATCTGGAGTGTGTCCAGATCTTGAATTTTTATTTTAGCTGATCACTTCACCTCAAATCAGACTAAAAATAATAGGAGAGATTGTCACTGAGGTCTAAACATAGTCTAAAAATGTAAATAGGAAATCATTATGTATGTTATCTCTCAACGGAAGTCAAAATATTCAGGAAACAAACACAAAAATATTTTGGCACACAGCACATTATTGAAGTTAGTACCACTTAATTTGATTTTAAAAGGAAAACTGAATTAAGAAGAAATGAAAAAGAATTCATAGGAAAAGTATAAACTGAATTCAGAGGCAACAACGCAACTTTTTCCATGGGATATTCCCAAACTGTCAGATTCTGGAAGTTTATAGAGGGGATGCTGTGGGAATGATAATTCCATACAAGGTCCTTTTCTCTTATTTCTTCTGGACAGACTAACAATTTAACCGAGATTTGCTGGATATAAAAGTAGAACTCTAACAGCCAGCTAGCTAAGTCATAGCCCCCAGATTCCTTGCTCTGGAATAAAAGCCTATGGATTGGGTTTTAACTAAAACTTAGTTTACAAGCCTGCATTAAGGGGCCTAGAAGTTCTGAAAACATAACTGTTTCTAATACTTTCCAGAATTTCTAACCTTCCTGTCATGGCTTTCATTTGTCTAATGATTTTTAAAACAAAATTTAATTTCTCTTGGAGATGTTATACAGACCTAGAGATCCAAACTCTCTGTTAATAAAAAGCTGAACTGTTTTATTTTCCTCTGGAAGTAAAACTACCCTGGATGGAGAGGCAAAATTCAGTACTCCATGTGGTTCATCACTAGCTTCTACTGTCAGAACAGCTTCATATCCTTGACTATCCAAAACTGCAGCACCAGAAGGAGAAACACCTGCAAAGGAATCAGTGGACTACAGTTAATAGTGATAGGTAAATAAAGATTTGTCTCACATTACTGCTATTTTTATGTACAAATGACAGCCAGTAACACTGTAAATGAAATCAAACCAAACCCATTATACGCTCACTGAATTTTACAGATGGTGTGGAATATATATGTAATTGCATTCTATAACAAGCACAAGAACATTCAATTGCAATAAAAAATGTATGCATAAAAAGCATAGAGTTGAAGACTGTATTAAGAAATGAGAAAGTCTGAAGAGACAGTGCTAAACACAAACCTTTCTAAACCACTTCTATTGCAAAAGAAAAGAGAAAGTTTGTCTAGGAATTCATTATAAAAATTAAAATTATATCTATATTCAAGTTCTCAATCCTTCCATTAAGAAATTACTGAAAGTCTTGCCTTGATGAATATCTGTATTAATTTATACGTACCCTAAAGAATTACAAGAGTAAATAAATTATTAAGACAAGCTGGCAAGGCACCTATCAGCAAAACCACCCATGTCAAGTTAGTTTGGTGTTTAGACACTAATTCCAGTTCAACAAAGGGTATTTCAGAAGGGATGTTATAATGTTCTTGTTCTATATGTTCTATATGTTCTTGTTATAATCTCATTGAAAGAGTAAAATATTCTGATCTCTTGTAAATCAGAAGAGATCAGAGACAGATCAGAAAGACAGCCTGACAGACAAGACTGTTTAAAAAGATAAAAACATCCATTTATTTTATGACACCTGTATCATACGTATACATAAATACACAGAAGTGTCAAGACTGTTTCAATAAAAACATGAACAATTTTTGCATAGTTCACAACTATGTTGCAAATATTTTCAATATTCTTAGTCCTACAGTTCCAAAACTGTTTAATACACACAAAACTATTACACTACTAAATGCAATTTTAGATACAGCAGATATAGCAGTCTGTAGTTCTGCATCACCTTCTGTTTTGATGTTATATAGGATGATTCGATATTCTTCTTTTTCTTCTGGAATATGGTCATCCAGCAAGTAGACACACAATGTTGTATTCAATATCCCCTATAAATGTTATTGATAAATTGGTTAGTCATTAGTGTACAGAGTCCAGGTAATACCATTCTATCATAGGTATTTTGAGCAACACCTTTAAGAAATGTTAAGTTAAAATACTGAAAACTATAAACTCCCTGTTTATAGTTTAACCATATCAAGACAAAGAAGACTGCTACAAAAGCATACCTGTTTCATCAGCCCTCTTGAAATTGCAATATTCTCTTGTAGCTATTAGATTTGCTTATTGACTCACCTCAGGAAAAAAGAGGATTCCAGAATAGTATTCGAAATTTTGTTGTACGTTATGTCCAACTATCTTCCACTCAACAGTAACATTTCCCAGTCCTGGGGCTGTTCGTACAATAGGGAATTGCAGTTGTTCTCCTAGGAACAAAGGACAAAATGCAATATTTTGGGGTTTCTTCTTCTACAATTTTGGGGTTTCTTCTTCTTCTTCTACAATTGAACTATTAAAATGAAGATGGAAAAATGTGAACCACAGTTAAAGTATTTTTATGTAAAACTTTAATATTTTTAATAGTGAGCTTCCCAGTATTTATGTAATACCTTTCTTATTTAAAACATTGAAAAAAGCCTTCACAAATCTAAACTCTTTTCTCATAGGTTTTTATGAATTTCGTTCATTCTTGGAAAGAACAATCAAAATGTAAAGGAACTTGGTTGTGATGGTTTGTATTAATTCCTTGGGCTCGTTAACAGCTGTTCTTAGACTGCCAGACAGCAGGTGGCTTGTCAGGCAGATCCAAACCACTAACGTGGAGTAATACAGGATGGAAACTAAGCACAAAAGAACTAACACAAACTGTATCTAAACAAAACCCAAAAGCTTATGGTGTCCTTTCACTACAGGAAAAAACAGATCATGTTCTTTTGAGATAGACTTTTTCTTCCAACAAAAAAGTCAGTGCACATGTTCCTGGACAGCCAATTTCTGTTAATCTTCTCTATCCATCAGTTTATGTATCAGAAAATATTTGAGATTGCAGTACACTGAGATTCCAGCATAGGCCAACATAAGCAGTCACCATTTGTATTGTTACTGTCCTATGCAGAACTGTACAAAACCCTAGGTAAAATATGAAACATGGTCTCTTAAAACACTAGTAGACACTAGATATCAAACTATTATTTCTCTCAAAAGTGATGACTGAGTGATGACATCAAGATCGTCACACTCTTAAAATGAGCTGCTGCAAAAATTATAAATTTAGAAAGATGGAAGATTTTTTCATATTTTTTTCTATTCCCATATCTATGGGAATATTTTTCTAGATAATTTAAAATTAATTTTAAGTCAGTAACAGATAATATTTCCTTAAGATTAGCAATTGGTCTGTATGATGGGGATTATATACAGTTCTGGAATATGGTACAAATTAATGAGAAATGCTAAAAGGAGCTTAGAAATGCCATGCCAATAGAAGCAAGGCATAATCTTCAGAAAAAGGAAGGGAAAGAATAAATGGTGAAATATGGTTTCGAAAAGGTCTTTTCATCTTTTCCACAGATTTCATTTAATTGCTATGTGTGCAAGAGTTTAAAAATCCAAAGAAATGCTTGCTAAGTATGTGGCTATTCTCGGTTTGCTGGCATTCTCTGAACAGTGATACAATCACTGAACAGTTATCAACAGAAAGCACAGAGCTCATGTTAAACTGAATTTGGTCAAAACACAGAACCCACCTTCACGACCAATAACAGACCTTCCAGCTGTCTGGAAGCTAACGATTCCTGCCACATTGTCACTTGCCAGGATAACCACTGTGACAGTGTCGAAACTGGGCAGAATCCTACTTCCTCCTTCAGTATGCACCAGGCTGATTATGATGCTTTCATTATCCTCTGGCTCTGGATCATCTAAAATGGTCAGTGTGACCATCTTTTTTGTTTCACCTAAAAGCAGAACATACACATACTTTTGCGTTCACATGAAAATCACCTTTCTAAATGATGAAATCATCTACTCTAGTAGTAAATACATAAATAATATTAAAAAGGACATGAAAAATCCTAACTTATTTACCTGTCTAGAAGTTATTGGATGTTGTTATGAAAATTTATTCAATTCCTAATGAAATGTTATATTAAGCAATATAATTAGCAAATTATTAAATATACTCTGTAAAAATTAACAATGTCGGCATAATCTCTGAATGCCACAAATTCTTATTTGCTTTATAACTTCTCTGGCTTTCAAATTTTAGTTAGCAAAGGGGAATATAATTCTTGTAAAAAGAATTAAACTGAATACATCTTCTGATGAACCACATACAGACATATGTACATGAAATTTGACTATATATTTACTGGACCAAGAAATGTATTAAAGTGGGCTGTCATTGTATTAGTTACCTGTCTTCTGGAATATCAAAGAATTAATATGTAAGCAGGAAACAATCAATTACCAGTCTGTATAATACATTACAATTTAATCCTATTGGTCACTGTATGTGCATAACCTATACTAATAATTATATCAGTTTACCATACACATATATTTTTTGTCATATTGCCCTTCAAAGTATTTTGAAAATAGATTCAGTAAATACTAAACATTATAAACACTAAAATAATTACATATCAGTTTCTAAATCACTCCTGGCAACCCCTCATTTGAGTACAGATGATTTAGCAAGCTAAACACTAGAATCTTTACTACACTCCCATAAATTGTTTTCAAACAACTGTTCGATCATCTCAGACTTTGAAAACATAAAATACATCCATCATGTTGCACAATGCTTAAATAATGTCTGCCACAGACTTTTCTTTGCAATTTTTTAACTATCCTGTTATTATGAAATCGGTACAATCTCAGAATCTAAAAAATATATCATTGAAAAGTAGTATTGAGTGAAGATTAACAAAAGACCACTTAGGCCTGTTTCTCATTTTCATTATCTTTGTTACAACTATTTCAGCAATCTTATTCCTTATTTATTTAGTAAAAATATTATCTGTACAACGCACAATGCAATATTTCTTAAAAATAATTATTTATACTTTTCATTTTAAATTTTTTTTTAAGTCTTTGTGGTCTTTGTGGGTGTGCTTGTTGTGGGTTTTCTTTAGTTTTAGACATGAGAAGTTAGTGCTAAACCTTGCCTCACCTTCAGCAAACACCAGAATCTCACCAACACCCACAAAATCCAAGTTTGGCGTAGCAGTTCCACCAACAACACGCCATTCCACTGTCACCTGTCCCAGGCTGCCTTCTGTCCTGTGTATCATTAGCTGCACGGTGGCCTGAGGATGTTCTTCTACTTCAATATAATTCTCTGTTGCATTGGGACTTACACTGTAGATCTTAAATACTCCAAAGGCATCCCCATTCATCATTATGGTAACTGTAGAAGTATTTGGCTGTCCAATAGTTGGTTGATTTTTGAAGCTGGCTGAGATATTCAATAGTTCAACCTTCAACAGGGATATAGTGAATTTTTCATCCAGCTCTGGCAGGCTGTCAGGAAGTATGGTAACTGTGAGATTTGCAAACTCTTCCCCTTCGTGCATGATGGCCCACTGTCTTGTGATAGATTCGTAATCACTACCAGCAATGGCTTGTGTGCTAAACAGAACGGATGTACTGCTGATGTTTTTCTTGTAGGTCCATAATCCTGACATGTTAGTTAATGGCCTGGCCTCTGTTGTCAGCCAGAGGCAGAGAGGAATCTCAGAGGCACTGGAAAATGTAAAGGCTGAACATGCTTGTTCTTTTAGGCACTGAGTTGCACAGGCATACAGTGGATCACTTGCTGCTGACACATTCACTCTGGTCTTGGATGGCTGGTCAGGAATTCCCTGTACAGGAGACTCGTAATAGGCCAGTATATCCTCACCTTGCTCAATGGCAAGAGCTACAACGTCAGTCTCAGAAGTGCTGTAAAATATTTGCAGCTGACCAAACCTTCCCCCACTAAAAGACATTAAAATAAAAATGTTATGTTAGCTGGAGAAGCATGTCTAACATTCTATATGTTACTGGGTTAAGAATAAAAATTAACAAAATGAACTAACTCTTTCTCAATTGTTGATAAGTTACAAATAGCTAATTAAAGTGACTTCCCTTGAAGCTAGTACCAGAATAACTGAGTAGTTTGGTTTTTTGGAAAGCAAGTTTGATTGTTATAGCCTGGGTTAAGCACGTTAAGCATATTAAGCATGCATGTTTGCAAACGTTTGTTTCTAGGAGTTAACTTAATTTTCCTAAGACTGTCAAGGAAGAAAAGGCCTTTGCTGTCTAGCATTATTATCATTCCTCTGAGGTGTCCTCAGGATACCGTATTTCATGCACAAAATCTGTTCTGCTTCTCATTTTATCTTCCATCATACAACATTTGATTCACTTTGTCTTCCAGTTGACATCACAGGAACAGACTGGTTTGCATCTTTAAATGGCTTGACAATTTAACAGGCAAAATAAAACTTCAAGTACACTGTGTACACTGCGTTTACACCACAAACATAATATATTTGTACTTTATGTACATTTCTAGCAAGCAGACATCTAGTTCAAATTCAATGTATATGGAAAAAAAGAGCTGGCAGAGCAAGAAATTGATGCAAATACCTACATAAGGGTATGACATTTAAAATTACTGCCAATAAAATACCCAACAAGAAACAAACCAAACTAAAACAACAACAGAAAAAAAAAAAAAATTCAAAATCAGCCAATATTGTACAGACCTTCTCCTGACAGATATATTTGCAAGTAAACTTCTTTCTAGTGGCTCCTGAACTCGATATGAGGATTGATGAAAGAAAACTGTGCCATAAGGATTATCATTGGCAGGTATAACAATATTTGCTGTGCCATCTAACCCGATAGCACCACCGTTGGAGGCCTGAGTTAATTCTATACGGACAATCTCAAAAAGAAAAAAAAAAAAGAAAAACAAGTAATTTTTGCCGTTTCTAAATACAATCACAAGCAAAATAGAATCTGAACTTGTTGTAGCTTCCTGCCATAACATTTCTTGGTTTTGTCTGCACACATTTCTTATACAAGTTAAAACTAATACTGTTCAAGAGACATAACTGCTCTACTTACTTCTTCTACTTCCGGAACATCATCAGCCAGGATTTCCAACAGCAACATCTGAATGGCTTCCCCAGGGGCAAAAGTAATATTACCCATGGCAACTTGCAAGTCATCATCAGCAGGATGTCCATTAATGGTAGCAGCCCACTGAACAGTAACATTACCCAGTGTCCCAGCATTGCGGATTATTGGCAGATTTATGGTTACTGATCCAAATTCAGGCTCCTCCACAGTGAATTTGGTATTCTGAAAAACTGACATACACCACAGGGAGACGTAGTGCATTAACAATAAAACTGAAAGTAAAGATATCAATTCCTGAAGTACAGAATTTTATTTTACTTGCTTATATTTACTTGCACAAGTAAACCCCTTTTAATCATGTTTAAACCTAAAAGCAAACTTCCAATATCATATTTGCATCTGCAGAGAAAATTAGCATGAAAATCAAGCCTTCATCCAAAAAGTCTATTCCAATACACCCATTGTTTAAGGCTAAACATGAACTGTTTCTAAGGTCTTAGAATATAATTTTATAATTATTTGCAGCAGCAAAGAAACTGTTTACAGATTTCATGTCACTTACTGAAGAAATAAATTAAAACTATTTAACACAGAATATGTTAAGTGGAAATCACAGAATCACAGAATGCGTCAGGTTGGAAAGAACCACTATAGATCATCCGATTCAAGCTCCCTGCTCAAATAGGGTCATCCCAGAGCACATGGCACAGGATTGTGTCCAGACAGTTCTTGGATGTTTCCACTGAAGGAGACTCCACAACTTCTCTGGGCAACCTGTTCCAGTGCACCATCACCTGCACAGTAAAAAAAAGGCTTCCTCATGTTCATATGAACTTCATGGACAGCAGTTTCTGCCTGTTGCCTCCTGTTCTACTTCTTGGTGCCTCCAAGAGGCTCGATCTTTTTTGTTATATTAAAGCCTCGTTATTCCTTTATTACATGTTTTAATTCCATTAATCTTTTCCTTTACTGTCCACATCCACACTTCCGCTTCTGAATGTTTTTATTCAGTTGCCAAGTAGCAGTTCCCCCACAAACCCCCGGAAATATGTTAACAGAAGAAAGAAAATATGTACTCCTTTACCAAAAGATCCAAAAGGGTCATCAGAAGCCTCAATAGTTATGACTGCCCTCGTCAAAGATCCAAGCAAGGCTCCTCCTGTTGTTTGGTTCAGCAGCTGAACATAAAACGACTCCTCAAGTTCAGGATTTATATCATTAATTATATAAATTGGCACAGCTTTACTTGTTTCCCCTTCTAGTAAAACAACATCTGATGAAGCTACACTGTAGTCCTCACCTAGATTTGTAGTTGAAAAAATCCAAAACAATAAAACACAGATAATATCAATGCTTTATGGTTCAGTGTGGTGAACATTATCAGTAATACCCATCTTCTCTTTGCTTATACATGCATTTTTCAGTGTTTTAATTGGGTCTTTTCCTTTACCTTTAGACCTCAAAAGTTGGTGGGATTTTTTTGTTTTGGTTTGATTTTGTTGTTGTTGTTTTTATTTTCTACTGCCTTTTAGATGTCTGGATGGATCAAAATAAAACTTGGTTTGACCAAAACAGAGCTTGTACTGTAAGATCAAGCAGTAACTACAAGAGGTCCATTATTGTCTGCTGTTTACAAGGTCACATTACCAAGATATTTCCATCTGTGATTTATAATTGCTGTCCAGCTTTCCAAGAGATAAAAGTGAAAACGTTTCACTTTTATCACACTTTCACTAAGAGTGAAAAGCACCTTATCAGAGTAGATTTCAGTAAAGGGTACATTTGATGTGTCAACTTCACTTTAGGCAAACTTGTCACAACTGTCTGGAGAAACATCTGTGATACACTAGATCACAGCTCTGCTTCAGAAACTTATTTAAAGCATACTCTGATATAAATCTAGCTACACATTTAATTTATAACATTCTGTTACATAAAAATGAATTTAAAAGGTCGCAGAGCATGTACCACCTGCCTACTCAATTGGGACACAGCTGAAAGATAGTGCACTCAATTTATAACTGTCTAAGTGATCCTGAAGACTTCATATTTTTTCTCCTTTCTTAATGTACCTTCTCTACAGCAGGGACCAACTGGAGAGATGTACATTCCATTTTCAGAAGTACAAGCTGCCTTGGGTTTTGATAGATTTTTCCCTATTTGTTTTACAGCTGAGTCCCTAAATCTCACCTCTCCAATAAGCTCAGCTAAGCAATGAATGATGGGTTTAAATATGTACATGGGACTCAATTGTTTGTACATATACTACTATAGTATTATGAAGGGTGGTGGTGGTGTGCTTCTAAGTAAACAAACACCCCAATTCTCTCCCTTATTTCACTTTTAGATTCTCCAATGTGTAATTGTAAATATGATAATGTGTAAACTTCCCCTCGGTCTTAGGTTCATATTAGCTAAGCACAGTCAATGTCTTATTACTTTTTATTTCATATTTGTTAAATAATAGAGCATTCATCACACACTTGTTTGCTTCAGCTTTAACACAGACTGCATAGTTCTGCTATTCTGCTCTCTTACCAGCTGTTGCAGTTATTGGCATAGCTTTAAACTTCACAGAAACATCTGAAAATATTCCCCCAGTTCTGGTCACATTAATGATTGGTCCAACATAGTTTTCAGCAACTCGCACAGCTGAAGCTGAAAGCTGCAGTGTTCCAAAAGCATCGTCATTGGCATTGATAATCACATGAGCTATTGTCTCACTCAGTAAGCCAAGTCGAGGAGAATTTATAACTGAAATACAAAAAAACTTAGTGAGGGGTACCTGAAATGCTTACTATTTATGCTCACTATTATGGCTATAGAATTCGTAGGCATACATGTGGGTTTAGCTGTCGCTAGTTTTCATGAAAATTATGGTTTTTACCCTTGGACAAAACATAATTACAAACTACATCAAAATAAATGTGTTTAAATTATGTGCTGGCAGAAAATCTGAACATTATTCTACCATGCTGGGGAGCACACAAGCCATATTTTTTTTGAAAAAAATGAGGTATTGTGAATTTATTTATTTATTGATTAAATTATCCATAAAGCTAATAGCAAGATCAATACAGTTCAGGATAATTTCAGTTTCACTCTTGCTATGAGGAAGTAGAGGTAAGATTTCAACTCGAAAAGCAATTATATTTTAAATTACCCCTTATTTAGTGGGCAAAGGCAGCAATTAAACATGCCAAGAATCTTTGAAGCACCTATGAGGGTGTAATGGTCTGAATTTATGTAAATGAGAAATTAAATTGTCAATGCTAAGAAAGGAGCACATCACTAATTCTACATCACTTTTTTTAAAGACTATTTTGTATTCGAATAAGAAAAAATGGATTGGTTATTTCCTACTACTGAACTTCAAAAACAATGTTAAATGAGCAGGTATAAATGCACAAATACTATAACATATTTGGCCTGAAAGGCCTTGGATAAGGCAATGCAAAAGGGATAAAGAAATATTCATGCTTTTCTAATGAAATAGTGTGCCAAAGGAAATAAATGCCAACAGGCAAAGAAAGAGATAACTACACAGAGTTTGGCAGAGGTAAAGAGTTCTTCATTTATCTTGCTGCATTTTCTCCTGCTAACCTTTATAGTTAAATTGTAGGTTTTATGTAAGACACTTACTTGGCCGATCCTGAACTTTCTTGATCAAAACAACACTGCTTAGCTCCACAAAAACAGATTCTGACCTCTCGGGATCATCATCATCCAAAATAGGCAAGGATATTGTGGCCTCACTTTCATTGGTTGCGAAGATCACGTAACCTGTAATGGGTATATAGTCTTTTCCCTCTATTGCTCTGACAACATCAGGCGGAAGAAAGGGCAACTTTTCTTCATAACCCATAGTTCTGTAGTTCACCATTACTGTACCAAGGAGACCACCATGTCTTGTAACTGTCAGAGAGATATTTTTTGTTTCTTCCTCAACTTTTATTGGTCTGTTTTGCTCAGAAAAGATGAAGACTCCATATGGATCATCATTTGCTAAAATAGTTAATGTTGCATTAGTATGATATCCAAGACGACCAAGGGAGACATTGATGATCAAAACTGAAAACATCTCATCCAATTCAGGAATATCATCAGGAGAAATCTGTAATGTAATATTTGCTCTCACTTGGCCAACATCAAATGTTACATTCCCATCTGTAGAGATCAGGTCGTTGGTAAGATCACAGAATATGATCCAATGCAATGTCACCTGAGATAAGGCCCCGTGACTTCTCACAACCTAAAAAAAAACATATAAAAATGTGCATATTTTTGTTCTATTAAAAAGAAAAACACAGAAGTGTGAAATGTAATTAAGCAAAGAAAATAACATGATGAAGTAAAGATATGTCTAAAAACATATTGTTTATGATATGTTTAAAAACATGTCATTTTTATCATGTTAGCTCTGTAGAACTTACATTGTCAGCAGCTGTCTTACTTAAGACAGCAGTCCCTTGATTCTAAATAAGTTGAAGATTTTAAGCTTTTGTGTATCATTATTGTTATTTTAGTTTCAAATTGAATAATATATATTGGCAAACACTGCATGACTGGAAAAACAAATGTTCATGACAAAGCTGTTATAAACCCTGTACACTAACGACAAAAGCACCAGAGAACATCAGTAAAAACAGACAGAAGAGTACAATGCAGCAAAATGAGACTCAGAGCTTTCTAACCTGTAGCATAATATTGCTGTCTCCATCTTCAGGCTCAGTTCCATTCACTGAAAGGGACTCAGCACTGAACTCAAACACACCGTGAGCATCATCAGAAGCCTCAATAGTTACAAGGATGTGGGATGCAATTCCCAAGCTAGCTGTTAAATATAAGTTCCAAAAAGAATTATTTTTAACTCTCATGTCTTCTTACATGAAAGAAAACGGCTAAAGAAATATGCTAGAAAAATACAAAAGAGAGTATGAAGTATCTGTGCTCTTTGTCTTGATTTTGTTTATTTTTAAATGCATGGTAACTCCCTGTATGGCAAAAGAACTGACTTTCAGTAAGACAGTCCTCTCAGTCCTTCTATGAAACTATGAAACGCAAAAAAAAAAAAGTATTATTTTAAGGGAGGAACTTAAAAAAAAAATTACAGCTTTAATGAATGAAAATGGAGCAGCATTCAGGATAGTGAGGAGTTATATGGTAAGTATAAGCAGAAAGACAAGATGAACACAAGTCCCATCCTAATGTAAGGTGGAATGAGAGACAAAAAAATAACCAAAAGAACCCAACCGAGTCAAGTAAATTCTACTGCTAAAGATATTGTCTGTGTGACATAACTTGCTGCTCAGAGAGAAAACAGTCTGGCACATAAGGAAACCATTTATGGAAACAAGTAAAAGCGAAACAATGCCAAAGAAAACAACAAAGAAGAAAGAAGAAAGAAGAAAGAAGAAAGAAGAAAGAAGAAAGAAGAAAGAAGAAAGAAGAAAGAAGAAAGAAGAAAGAAGAAAGAAGAAAGAAGGAAGAAGAAAGAAAGGAAAAAAGGAAAAATATTTTTAAAAAAGAAAAAATATCACTTTATTGGCATAGGGTGCTTATATAACACTCTTATGTCTGCAGGTTTTAATTTGATGTCCTATATGCATGGGGTTTTCCCATATCTTCTACGTTATTTCTTAATTTGTTTTTCTTTAAATATTAAATTATCATGTTTTCTGCATATCAGGACATAAAAAGAAACACGAAAAGAATTAAAGTGGAAAAACTGAAAAAAATCAAATTATTCTGTTAAAAAATCTAACATAACTTACTTTGCTGTAAGAGTATTTTTGCCATGAAAGGATCAAAATTATACACAGAATTTATCAAAGCATAAAATCAGGTAGTTTTAAAATTGCCTTCAATTTTAAAAGTGCCTTTGCTTTTTTTTCACACAGGAAAATTTGACAACATTCAAAAAAGATAATTACATAAACTTAAATTTTGCAATTACTATATTGTGTTTTCCAATATAGTTTTGATTGTATAAGAACCTGTTGTTCTCTGCTTTACATTAAATGCTGACTGCTAGTGAAATAACACCTAAATTAAAATGGAAAAGAATTTTTTCAATAAAACTTTATGTTAAATCTGAATTAATAATCTCTAATTGCATGTGAAGGAAGTAGTATCAAGCACAGCAATTAATGACAGCTATTATAATTATAAATAAAACATAGGATTAACCAAAAGAGCTTACCATGCTGAGGGACAGTTGAAAGGAAGAAATCCATGTTTCCATCACCACTACCGCTTCCATCATTTCTAAAGAGCTCAGCAACTTTAAGATGACAGACATACAGATATACACATATATACATTTATAAACAAAGGGAAAGCAGAAAGTAATTTAAACATTTCTGGACAACAGAAAAAGACAGAGATATATTCTAGGAAAGTGTCAATTTTCAAAATAGTAGTATACAGAATTTCTGCTAAAAGCTAGAAAAAATATTGAGTATGTTACCTCTTGTTTAATTTATTGCATTGGAAATAGCAAAAGGAAGTCAGAAGGAAAGAAAACATACAACTTTCTTTTATCATTCTTTTTTTTTCCTTTCTCTCTGTGTTCCCTCTTTCTCAATCCTAATGGAGAAATGGGAAATGAGGCAGGGGGATGAGGGAAGCAGTTGCTAGACTTTGTCAAATTCTCTTATTCTAATACTTTCTCATAAATAAAAAACTTGTGTCAGAAAGTTGGAAAAAATTGGCAGCTTAACTGATGGAGCCTTTACCCTAAGTTTTGTACTTGAAGTAGTGTTGGAAATCTCAAAAAGATTATGTTCAGAAAGTATCTGCCTCTAGTAAATTACCAAAGTTATCAGTAAGTTTTCTAACCAAAATGTAAAAGACAAAAGTTCATTTAATGCAAATTACTTGACCAAAAATCCCACATGCATGAAAGCTATGAAACTTTTATCAAAAGAATCCTATCATAGCACCATAGTGCCACATTGCAGCACAGACATTCATGTTAATATGATCTAACTTTCCAGAAGGAATCACACTTGCAATTCTGAATTGTTTAGAAAAATAATATCAGTTTAAAAAGGCACCTTATAGCTCTCAATATTTTGAATTACTTCTTTTCCTCCAACTAGGAGGAATCTCCCTTAAAAACCTTTTTCAAGGGAAATAAATTCTGTAAAGCTAAAGTGATTTTACATGGCAGGAGCATTGATGCTTGCCAACGGTTGTGAGACTAACGTCTCACAGCATGAGACACTAACTAGCTTCTAGCTAGCTCTCCAGCTCAGCTAAACTCTCCAGGCACCTCAAAACCCACAAATGCTACAATGCATTTGAATCAGTTATGAGCCAGTTTATTGCAATTTCTCCATTTCACTCAAGTGGTAGATAAAAAGCACACCTTTAGCTCTTAAATCTTAAATACTGACAATTAAAAAAAAAATTATATGACTTTAATTCTCTTTACCAACTATGGAACTATGTAATTTAAAAAGCAAGAATTGCTTCTGAATGCATGGTAGTAATGGACTTTCTTTGAGATCTGGTCATTTGCAGCAGTGATTAACAAAACATCTGAAGGACAGCTTTTTTTCCTAAAAAGAATTGCTGCTATGTGGAGAGTGTGACTTTAGAAATAACATGGAAATAGTTCACAAGGTTAGATTTTAAGGGATGAATAAAGATAATGAAAATACAACCAGCCGATTGATGTATGTGCCTTACCTCCTCCCTCTGGGTTCAACAGCTCCACTTTAAAAGTTTTTTCTAGTTCAGGAATAGAATTGTCAGTGATGTTAACAGTAATGTACTTGTATCTTTCTCCAGGCTGAAATTCCATTGAGCCCCAAACAGCCTGAAACATGACAGGTATTCATAGTTTTGTTCAAGTTTAATGTTTTCAACCAAATGAAAACAGAAATGCAACCTCAATTCTTTTTGTCTTAATTAAAACATCTTTTTCTTTAACTTTAAAAGAGTCTTTGTTATAAGAAATAGCAATCTAAATTCACTGAATTTTAAGCATCTTAATTTATCTACATTTTTCTGCATAAACAGCAGTCAGACAAGCAAACAGATACTTATAATCTATGTTGTTGAATATGCACAAATCCTAGTACATGCAAATATAATCTTCACCTGCATATGCACCTGTCTGATCATATAAAGTCTGATACACTCAGAAAACATCCATTCTTGCTGCATAGTCAATTTTCTTAAGGAGATCAAAATCAAACCCAGAGGCTTTTCCTAGGAAACACAACATGCTGCACCGAAAGGAGGCAAAAAGCATATGGTAATTTTTATTTTTTTAGTGAGTACTATGCATCTATCTATCACAACACCACAATTAAACAGTATCAGCGAAAAGCATCACAGGTGAGCTACTGAAAAGAATCGCAGCTAAAGTATTCAAACTGATGGCTATTTCCAGGATAAAATAGCTCTAATTAAATTCTAAAATAATTACACACCTTGGCAATGCCCATACCTGATAATCTTGAGGACTGAAAGCTGTAAGTGGCACTGTCCTGTATTCCATAAGAATTGTTCCAAGAAGCCCTTGTGCACGAACTACCAATAATCTGATGTGTCCAACTTCTTCTTTAACAGTGATATGGGGCACAGCAGAGGCTGGCAGAATCATTTCATCACTGGGCTGAGGAGGTGGCCCCACCGAGAACTGCAGTAGACCTGAAGGACAAAAATTATTTTTTACATGGCTTCTGATACCAAATTCAAATTATAATAATAAAAAATTAAACAAAATATTTATAATATCCACATTTACTGCTTATAAAATTTTAAAAATATTAATATGCCTTTAGGACTCATCATGCTATTTACAGGAATGTGCTATGCACCGTTCTCTCTCTCTCACTGATATTCATGTTAGTCTTAAAAAAAAACATATCACAAGAATGAATTCAACTCTTCAAAAAGAACCCAAACATCATAGCAATGGGTACCTATTGGTATAATAATAGGTATGCCTAAACATCTCACTCTGTTACAAATTCTCATATCACAAAAACTGGCATAAAATCAACAACATCCAATTTGAATTTCTTGCAAAAAAGGATGATCACATGTTTGGTTCAGGCAGCTTTAATGCCTTTTTTGTAGTATTCTCAAGAGTAAGTAATTTGACTTTAATTCTTGTATAAAAATTATGAATTAATCTCAAGTTAGATAAAGTGTAATACTTGACATTACTTCCTCATCTATCTAGGCTAGGCAAATTTTTACCTCTTGAGCTAGAAGTATACATAAATCTGCAATAAGACTGTATCATCTTCAACATTGTTACCATATGGGTGGTCACTGGCTTTAATGCTGATATCAGTAGTTTCCTTTTCTGGATCTATACTTGCTCCACTGGTAGGAGTTGAACCTAGTTTTCCATCTCCAGACACTGCAGAGACTAATGTCACACGGAAATATTCATTTAGCTCCGGAATGTCATCATCAATAACATGCAAATTTAAGACCTAGAGAAGGACCAAATCACGGAGAAATCAAGCTGTGCAACATACATCCCTTAAGAGTTTTATGACCCTTTAAACAATTAAGATTTTAGCCAATCAGCTGTATTTTCTGTGAGTTCAGAAAGCAATGTAGAAAACATTTTTGCCCTCCATGTAATTTAACCTAATGATAATAAGTTTCGAATACCCGTTCCAGAAACATCTTTATCAAGCTCTCAGAGACATTACAGCAATTAATCTAATTCAGAGAGCAAGTAAAGTGAGCTTTTAATGACACCTGACACTTGAGGTTACAGATCATACTGTCATGTAACATAATCTGCTCTGCACAGGCTAATATATTAATCTCAGACAACTCCAACTTTCTATATATTGTGATAAGATTTGACAAATATACAGGAGGAAAAGTTTAGGCAGCTGATCATATTTAAAGCCATGGGAACGAGTAGTTTAAAAATATAAATGGATATTCTCTGAAGATTTTTCACCTGATGAGCAGCTGCTCCCAGCCTGTTCCTTAGGGCAATGACCATTAGGTCTTCTCTATGTAGACTGTATATAGGACTACACCGCAATGGAATAAGAGGGCTCACCAGGTCTTTTCTGCCACTTTATAAAAAAAGTCACGCCTCATCCATGACACCAGACTGAAAAATCTTGGCAAATTTAACTTTAAATGACTGTATGAAATGCAGGAATACATTTCAGTAGAGAATTAAAGCTGAATAAACTGCCAGGAGCATACTATGTTCCAAAATCACAAGTATTTGCCAAGCTGTGATCAGTTACATTGTTTAACTGGCATCCACAGTTCTAAGTCAGTCACTGCGATCTTTTCTTTTTCACTCAGTCCGTACTGACTTCAGCAGAATGACAGAAGTGAAATTTAGAGACAATCTAAATCCACCCTTTCTATTTAACAAATACTAATAGAAAACACATATAAACTTCCTACAGTACTGTGGTTCCACATCTCCAGTTAAATGTGAATTTCCCATGCTGTGGGTTGAGGTCAAACTCACAGAAACAGATTAATCAAAAGAGACAGAATGTGCCCAAACAAATGCAAGACATTTGTTTACAGCAGTGAACTTGACTGTTGTCTATTTAATTATTGAGGAGATAAAACTGATCTCCAAAACTCAGATCAAAACCTGATCATTTTCAATTTCAAAAGTATATGTATAGATATACATATAGCGCATATATATATACATATGTAAACATATCTTATGTGCATTAAATGTGTAATTATGGGCATTTAAGCTTTCACGTATGCACAGTAATGCATGAAGTGAGATGTACACAGACATATATAGGTGTGTATCCTATCACTCTTTAGATGTCAAAGATGAAAAAAGCTCTGCAAAATGTAATAAAAGCCATGTGAAGAAAAGACTCTTTAGTATGAAAACCAGTCAAGCATCCTCAAAAGGTGTTTTCCCGCAGGTTTGCAAAGGACAGGATGAATAGTTAATAGGAAAGTAGGGTTTACCTCTGATCTCTGCCAAGGAAGGAATGTGATAGTGCCACTGCTGTTAGAAAAATCGCTAACAGAATAATTAATGCCCCTGGAATCAACCTGTGAGATAATGTAATTTATATACACATAGTCTAGGGCTCCCCTTGTACGCTCCACGACACAGGATATAGTGGAACCCTCATCAGCAGCCTGGAAGAAAGCAAGAAATTGACATATTTGTTATGACCAAAGTAAATCTAAGGAATAAATGTAAAAGGTTGAATTCTGTAATGCATTTCAAAAGTTCAGCAATTTTTTATTGCTGTCATGTTACTTTCAGCACTTTTGGAGTGATAGGAAGCTGAAACTGATCTTGATGGTGGTCAGAACAATCTTAGTGGAAATTGCAACAGCTTCTAGCATCCCCCTGAGGTCAGCCAGTAACCGTACTCTGTCGTTTCTCTTGGACACAAAACCAGAATAAATATGTTTGAACTGTGTATATCAAAAGCAAAAGACTATACTGTTTTATATTAATGCCAATTATTTTAATTTTAATTTGAAGAAAAATTTGCATTACTCCTTTCCCTGACTAAACACACTATAGAAAACAAAACAGATACATTTAGATTAAACTATACTATTCTCATTCAAGAAAAACTGAAAAACTTTTTTGTGCTACAGTACTCTTTGCAATTCTGTCTTCACAAAGAACATGCCTTCAGCAGGAACAATTTCACACATTTGGAACAAATCAGGTATTGATACTGGCCAAGTATAAAAAAAAAATGTGATCATCCAGCTAAAATAGAAAATAACTTTATTTGAAAGTTATCAGAATTACTAAAGCTATCTTATGCATTAGATAAATTTCAGGACTGCTGTATAACACCGTGCAGATACTGAATGCACCTTCAGCTGCTTAGCAGACAGATACCAACAAATAATGAAATTAAACTACTGATAAAACAACTCTATAAGATAAAGGCGAAACAATTAACATGCCACATAAATTTTTAATTTTGCTTCACGGTTGGTTGCTGATCTGTGGCATCACAGAGTTATCAGTGGCATTTGAAACTGAAGGAATCTATTATGGTAACAGATGGTAGGCACCTGGAAAGCAAACTGAATCGAACTGAAAACTAGCATCAGGCAAAATGGTTTCCTTCCAACACATCATAAGGGCTTCTGTTAGAAAGGATGTACTAATGAGGTCATAAGAGTTCCCAAATTGCAAAGCATTATGATTTTTTTTCCAAAATAATCTAATAATAATAGAAATGTCTTTCTCCCTCATAATGATCAAAAAACTAACATCTAATTATGTTTATTTCAATTCTCTCAAGAAAAGATTCAAGTTTATATATTGCATATATGGTGGTCACCACCATAGAAAATGTAATGTTTAAAACCAGCAACTTCCAGCCAGTATCAAGTGAATTCATATCATATATGATAGCGATAATGATTTAATTATAAGGAAGAGAGAGACTGAAACAGAACCCAGGAGAAACAAGTGCTGCACAGCACAATTGCTCACCACTTGCTGACCAATACCCAGCCCATTTCCAAACAATGACCAACAGCCTTCCAGGTAACCCCCAGTTCACACAGTGGACATGTTATTCTATGGTATGGAATGTTCTTTTGGCCAGTTCATGTCAGCTGTCCTGGACATGCTCCTTCCCAGATTTCTGTGTAGCTCCTCACTAGCAGAGCATGAGACACAGAGAAGTCTTTGACTCAGGTCAAGCCCAACTTTGCAACAGCCAAACCATCCTTATGATATCAATTTTATTCTCATCCTGAATCCAAACCACAGAACTGTGCCAGATGCTAAGAAGAAAATGAACTGTCTCCAAGACAACACCAAGTTACAGCCTCAGAAGTTACAAAAGTACAGGAAAAAACTGTTCTAGGAAATTTTAAGCCCTAGTCTTCAGTTTATGTAATAAAATAAATTTTCTTAATAAAAATAATAGAGGGAGATTCAAAAAAAACCGTGATACTGAAAATGCCAGTGTGACTGAGGCTGTATAAACAGAACTCCACAATTACACAATTCCAAATTCTAGAAAACTTTGCTTAACTGCAAAAACTAAAAAAGTGGAATCAAGACCCTTCAAAGTTAGTTAGCCTTGCCAATTTGATTGTGTCTAAAACTACTCCTGTAGTTTTCCTTATGAGCATCTTACCTCAGGAATACATGCTCCAGTGAAGCCAAATAAACCATTAGCATTATCACTTTTCTGTATTCTTAATCGTGCTGTTGTGTTTTCTTGTGAAATTCGAGCTCCACCACACACAGAAATAAGCTTTAGTATGAATAACTCCTCTCCTTCTTCCTCTTTGTCATCCTTTGCAGACACAATGAATGATTTATTGGTTTCTCCTTGCCAATACTCCAAATACCCAGAGACAGGGTGTACGTCACTCTTTGCAGGAGTTGCATGGAGTTCATAGATCTCTGCTTGTGTCAATTTTCTCTCATAAAGCCTTACATCCTGCATTAAACCTATGTACCTGCTGTTCCCATTGATTCCTGCTCCAATTCTCATTATTCCTGGACCTGAGAAGAAAATTAGAATTTTTCTCATGTTATTGTGCTTTCTTGGTTTTTCGTTGTTTGTTTTGTTTTTTTTTTCAATAGCTAATATATGCAATTATTGAAAATCTTTGGTAAATTGTTTACTGCCCCTGGGTTAGTAATCATATTGATTTTGAAATGTAGACTGGGAGGCTCCTGAAGCCTCATCTCAGTGTTGCAGGTAGATCATTAGAGGTCAAATAATTCCTTCCCAGACCGTTTATGTTTTTCATCCTACTAATTCTATCTGTATATTCTCATCATCCAGTATCTTAATAAATCTTGGAAACTTCTCTCTTTGTACTAAAAATTTTCAGAGCGCAGCTGCAGCCCATCTCACTTTTGTTTTTCCAAACCCTTGCTTTATCCATTTTGTATCGTTATATATTTAATGTAGAAATGTAGACCAATTCCCAAGCACTTTTTACAACTGCTTTAACATTTATTTTTCTCCAAACAATTATCCTACTCAACAAGTCAGAGGATGACAGTTACCTTCTTCACAAATATACTAAGCCAGTAGCTCATACTCATTGCTACCACTCTAAAACATATAGAACATATCTCTTCAGCTCTTTTCTGATTTTGGAATGAAATTTGCCACTGATTGTCACTTCTAGAAACAAGCAACCATAACTGCTAGTAGTCCCAAGACACGAGGCAGAGGATGGTGACAAAACCAGGCTAAAGTGCTCAATGTAATATCCAGCATTAAATGGTGAGAGAGTAAATCCTTAGCTTATACTTGTAGTATCTCCAGAGAGAGCACATGCCATTCTCCTTAAAACATAAAATTTACAATGAGTCAGGCATATCCTTCTAGCAACAAAAGCCTTACTGCATTTCATACATCTGTGGTTTAGAAACTGAGGGGAAAAAAGTCCTTTCTAAGCCACAGTACTACTCCACTACAGCTACAGTCTGATGGCAGCTATTAATGGCAGGGACACTACTTCGTTGCAGAGGAACTACTTTTTTACAGAGACTGAATTTCTTAGACTTCAGCTACCAGGCAAATCCTACATTTGCGAATTAATGACATCTCCTCTTCATGCTCACTTTATGTTTGTGCACATATATGTAGATGCGTATGCATTTAACATCGCTGCATGTTTTTTTAATTTTCCTTCTTTGATTACAGAGGAGATTGTATTCAAGAATTTGATAATTATTCACTGCCTATCTCCATGAAAGAAAACCTGTGAAACTTATTGGGAGAGAAAGAAGGGAAAGGATGGAGATTACTGCTATGAAAAAAAAAGTACATGGGAGAGTGAGGAACTGCAAAAGAAAGAGTAAATGTAAATGTATTCCCACCATTCAATACCTGACTTTATACAGGAATTACTGTGATGCTTACTGCTACGCTTGCTGAGTGTAAAATTCCATAATGGTTACATGTAACTAAGTCAAATCTGGAAATACCGAGTTAGAGGAACTTAAGTACGCATGCTAATATTATTTGGAACATCATTAAACATATGCAAAAAATTTTCATATACCATGTAAATACATAACTAAGTGAATCTTAGCCATGGAAATTTCTATTGCTTACAAAATATTGGTTTAGCTGTAATATAATACACAACTAGAATCAAAAATATTATGGTGTTTTGTTTCAGAAATCAAGAGGAAAAATTCTTTTTTTAGCCACAGTACTGTAAATCTAATTAAAATCAATAATTATAAATATACATAACGATATGTATACATAATAATAATGCATATAGAAATATAATTGTTAATTATTATTTTCAAATTATTGCAATTCTAAATTATAGCAATCCAAGCTCTCTTACACTTCTTCAAAATTCCCCAGCTCTTATTTTATTTATATGTTTTTTAAAAATCCCTAGAATCTTCTATGAATGGAATAGTAAATATGAATTTAACTAACTGATCAGAAATAATAATTTCAGAATCTTGCATATATCTTTCAAGGAGCTAGACACTTCTCTATTTTGCAGAAATTCACATATGAAGAAAAATAATACAACCCATTGGCTCACCATCAGCAATTGCTTCTCCTTTAAGGCTCTTAATTCCTCCTGTAACTGGAATTCCATCCATGTAAAATTCAATTATACTTTCATCCAGAGTAATCAGAACATGGACCCAAGTGCTCTCATCCAGATATTTCAGGACTGCTACTTTCGCTAAGTATGTCATATTGGACCCTAATGCTGTATAATGAAGCACCACAGAAACATGAGAATCATTTGTTTGGATTTTCACACCATAATACAGGGTCCCATTATCATCATCCTTTTCAACTATATAACCATCAGTATTGACCTCAGGAATTAACCATGCTGAAAATGTAAAATTAGTTATTGCAGTACTTCCATCATATGGGTATTCCAGACCAATAGTTCCAAATGCATCCTCTTTTCCACTGAAATACAAAGCATCTGTTCCACTGTGATGGCGTCTCATGTGTGGCTGAGATTGTACCGAACTTGGAAATGATCCAAGCAACAAGAAGTCAACCATTGATGGTAATCCAGCTTGAAACGTACTGGACAGTATTTCCCAACCTAAACGGACAACACCAAAAGTGCCTTGTTGTCTCCAGATTGTGAAGTCTGTAATATAGGAAAGATCATCTTCAGAAAGAACATCTTCTGCTATCTCTCTGTCCTGACTCTCTGGATCTATAACGAAGACTCCAAAAGGGTCATCATTGAAAGGGATCATCACATTTACAACGAGGTTTGTTTCAGACAAATGCCCACCAGGACCAGGAGACCCACCTATACAATGGAAGTTAAGAGTAAAAGTTACTGGTCTGAAAAAGTTATTAATTATTTTAAATTGTTTAAACAAAATACTTTTTTAAATAGGCCTAAATCTTGTTTAAAAAGTCTCTGAACTCTTAAAAATTTCTCCAAATTGAAGATTAACATAAATTAACTGTATTGGTTTTAAAACACTATAGAGAACATTTTCATAGAAAACAAGCCATGTTGTTTTTCAATTGCAGAATATAACTATCTTTCAGTTAATACAAGATTAGCTCAGATTTCCTGTATTAGTAATGAGACAGGTGGCCTTTGTTTCATTTGAAAAACATGGCATCACCTTCATTTCTCATTATACTCCAAGATTTAAACAAATATGAAATTTGTTCATTGCCTCCAAATAAGCAGAGATTGCCCTGGAAAATCAGTAAGCAGTTGTGTGGTTAAAACTGCTCCTAATTCCTGGCATTAGTCACCTCACTTGTCCACAGGAACGGGATCTTGATGTGACTGTAGAGCCTCCATGCATCAGTAAGTACAAAATCTTCTGTACATGCATACCAATTTCACTTATGGAAATGTCAACTTATTTCCAGTTGTATCTCAGCACAGAAGACCATAAATAGTACTGAGGTGGAAAAAGTCCATCAGATTTGGAACTCTACTCAGTAGCAGCCCTGTAGCAGTTGCAATTTAAGTGAAACAAAGTGGTAACTAATTGTATTTTACAGAAATTTCTACAAAAATGCAAACATATCAGCCAATCTAGATACACATGTCTTCATTTTTTCAGCTTTACATCTGCTCTACAAGCTCTAGATCTCTGATTCCAAAATGCATCTTTTTTAAAGGTCGGATTCCAAAATTGTGTTCATATACCTAGATTAAAAAATAAATGAAAAACAAAACCTAAAATTTCACCAGAAAAGTATAGGATGACATAGGCATCAAGGCAAAGCTCTTTCCAGGATTGTTTTCTTTTTGACTGATTAAATATAATTATTTTCTACCAGATAGGAATGGTTATATGGAAGACAATACCTGAAATGTTCACCAGCTTCAAAATGTAAAATTCATTGAATTCAGGAATTTTATCTGAAACAGCATGGAGCATTATCAACTTTGATCCTTCACCATCCATGAAGTATACAGTCCCATAAGTTTCATAGAACTCTTCTCCTGGCTTCAATGAAGAATCATTATGAAACAGCTGCCAGGTTAATGAGACATTCCCGAAGTGTCCTCTATGTCTCAAAACCCTATTCAGAGATACAGAAAAACTGAATGTCCTGGCAGGTATGCATCAGATATTCTCCATTAACAGTGGAAAATAAGGACTAATCATTCTTACTGTGGGAAATAATATGCATTGTTCTAAATAACCACAAATAACAAATAGGACCATGAACAATAATACAACACTCTTAGACAGCCTGCAATTCCACAATATAATTTTACCCCCAGGTGTACCACAGACACCTTAGAAAGAAATCAATGAAGGTACATGAGAAATAGTACTGTTTAGAGGAACATCAGTTTGTCTTGCACTTCTATTTTTTAATAATAAAAATGAATTTATAGTTCAGCAAATTAACATTAAAAAATGAGACAGCTGGACACTCTTGGAGAAGAAAGAGAAGGCATTTAACCACAAACATTTTTTCCTTTTAACCAGCAAGGCACCTTAACCTTTTTTGTATTGGTATTTAATTTGGGTTATATACTTGGTCCTTCATATATCTGATTATTCCATATAAAGAATTTGATAAATAAATTTGTAAAACTTTTATTTGTTTTCATAGCTATCTGGTAACACAATTTCACCAATTTCCAAAAGACCATACTAATAAATACTGAAGAGCTGAACTGAACATTAAGAAGTTGCTTTATTAACAAAGTATGTTTACATAGAAAAAAACCCATGTTTGTGGTTAAAAGCAAAAAAAAAAAAGCTGTTTAAAGCATTATTATACAAATATGAAAAATTTACTCAGTAAAGCAATCTAGCAACAGCAACACAGTATGTTTCTATTGCTTCCAAAGGTTTCCTTTTGTTGTTATTAAGCAGGGCATTCTATTCCAGCAGTGTAGCACTGTTGCAATAACTCATTACTCTCTTGAAAGATCAGTGCTGCCTTAGGTATTCTCATTGGTTAAATTATAAACTACTATGACCTTTTTCTTATATACTAAACGGAAGTCAAATTCTTTTGCGGGTGTGGAAGAGGCAGTTTCCTAGTAAATAAATTTTATCAGTAAGAACTATGCAAGGTCAGGTGTTGGTGACCTTGGTATCATGCGCTTCCATAAAACATCTGTATGTGTATGTGTTTAGTTCAAATCATCACTTTTCACACCATCAATTAAAAAAAAAAAAAAAAAGATTATTAAGGGCCAAAAAAATCTCAAAGAGCAGCATAATAAAACCAACCACAGAATATATATTAAATATGCTCTTTTAACAAGGATTTCATTTTTTTAGGTCTGCAACACAAGCATAGAGATCTAACTTAAAGCCATAGGCATCTATTTCAAGGCTTTAAAACAAACAAATCAAATAAAAATATATAAAAGATAATTAAACAATTGTGAAAATAACTCTTTTATCACTGTTCTCACTACCAGATTTATTGTGAGCAATATTTCTTTATACCCTGTCCAGAATTTTCTTAATGAAAAATTAATTTTTTTGTCAGTTTATAGCCACATTCTTACTTTAGGAACACAAAAAGATCAGGTGACATGAAAATTAATTTCTTAACCCTTCCCCTTCCTGAATACATTCCGGTAGCTACAGGTCAGACTAAAGAAAAATATATTCAGCCTAGAAGAAAGACACACCTAGACTTTCAGTATAAGCTCCTATCTGCAATTTACAGTTAGAAGAAAAACAAACTAACAGAAAGAACAGAGTGATATAGGTTGTTTGTAGGGTAAGATTTCAAAGCAGGGTGCAAAAAGAAATTAGCAATCACATAGTTGTATTTAACTGTATTTTGAAAAGATTTTTTTACTTCTCTATTGGTCCATTTTTTACTTCTCTATTGGCTATATTCTGCTCATTCATCTTGATCCTTCTGTATCTACTCTCCCATGAAAATATAAGAAAAACACCTATGCTGTAATGTTACTTGTGTGAAAATATAAAAAAGCCCTCTGTTCTGTAATCTTATTTGTTTATATTTTAACAGGAATTCTGTACACATTTTAATATGCACAGTCTACTCAATAATACAAGAGTGATGTTTGATGTTTTGTTGATCCTCATGTTTTCAAATAACGTAATCCAGAATTTCATAGAGCTATATTTCTAATAAATTTTAGCAATGCAAAAAATAGATTAGATCAAAGTACTACCCATAAAATAATGCACACATCAAAACATACATATATGTATTCAAAAAAGTGGCAACAATATTATTTAAAAGTTACTTACAAAAAAAAATTACTTTTTCCTTCTTCTACTGACTTGTCTAGAGGTTCTAAGGAGAAAATTCCATTAGGATCATCATTTGCTTCAATAATAACTGTAGCCACTCCAGCATTAAAGATAACCGTATCCCCTAAAAAGAGGGTGATTAATTTTATCAAAACTAGAATCAGAAAGGAAGGTAACTCTAAAACTGAATGTATTTTCTTTTCAGACCAACAGCTTTCAACAAAAGAAAGAAACAAGCAGTGATAAAACAATCAGTAAAAAACAGTATTTGAGATACACAGTTACAGACAAAACAGAGTAAAAATATATAAGCAGCATCTAAGGCAGAGATTAAGAATGCAGATTTGCAGAAAAATAATGTGACGTGACCAGAGATGATGCAATCCTGAGAGGAATTGTATGAGATTGTATGAGAGGTAGTACTTCATGTTTGATCAGTTATCAAGTCAAAAGAAAAAGACTCATATTCAGAGACCCCAGCTCTCCTACAGACCTACAACAGAAATATTGCACTTTAACAAAATACAAGACAACAATCTCTAAGGGATTAGTCATACCCCTATCACAGTCCATCTGAAAGGAATAAAATACGAGATACCTGTGAAGTAAGGTGGAAGTTAGAAGGATTTCTGTGTGTATACTGGCACAGTAGGGACATTTCAACACCTCTTTATGTCCACAAAGGTACATTATGTTTCCATTGACATCCTAGTTTTCACCCTTTTCAAAAGCACTAAACTTGTTTTTATTCCAAAGGAAACAACCTGTTTTATCTTCATATACCTCTATTTGTATTTTCACAGAGGTACAACAGTCCAACATAATTTTCAAAAGAGATGTAATAAGCACGGCCATTATTTGCAACAGATCGTAAAAGGAATTTTTTTTTCTTTCGGGAATTCATCTAAAAGTATATATTTTGCCCGTTCTGACAGGAATGTGTGCCAGGGGAAAACCATCACAAGTTTCCAAGAATGGTAAAAGAAAATACCAGCATATCCTGAACAAAGTCAGTAAAGTAGAAAGAGATTATTGAAGAGAAAATTTAAGAATTGAGAAGTATGGCTTTGTCCAATAATTTCCATGAAGGTGGTGTTCTGTAAGAGAGCTGGGTGTCTGAGAGAATTCTAGCTGGCATCAGGAAACATATGAATTACCTTATACTCAGATAATTGAGAAAAATTACCTAATTCTTATATTTAACTTATATTTTTTTATTGATGAGCAAAAATCCCATCTAATTTGGAGCATTTGGAAAAAGATTTAAAATTATTTTTGCAGGACATTTTCAGCTTTATAATTTAATTTTTGTTTCCAATTAAATGATCCAAGATCAAAATCCAAACACACTGTACAGAAATTTTACAGAAATGTTGATGCAAACTTTATTTATGTAATGCCTGGCATTTTTACATTGCTTTATGATGAAAACAAGCTGGTAAAAAATACAGAAATAAGAAAAAAGGAAGTTACTAAATATACATTAAATCACTGCTTTTACCTGTTGAATTCAAAAGGAAGATATAAAATGCTTCATCCGTTTCAGGGGTATCATCATCATTAATATACACAGATAAGGTCTGCTCTCTTTGTCCAGTATCAAAGAGAATGAAACTGTCCTTTTCACTGGGAACAAAGTCTCCGTCTTCAGCTGTTGCATCTCCATTGACAGTAATATACTGAACAGCAACAACAGCATCAGCAGATCCATTCCTTAGGACTGTAAAGTTTGCAACACTCCCTTCTGTAATGCTCACTGTCAGAGGTTCTGAAAATACACAACCAAAAAATTCAAGTTCAAGCCTGCGCGTCTTGCATGTGGCCTATTCACCTAATCCCCCACACGAGGATCCTTCACCTCAGGGAAATAGAGGGCACATCTAGTTAAGGAATGCAAATATTTGCAGGTAAAAGAGAGTTTTGTTGTCCTTAGCCCCCTAACCAATCCCAGAGCCACCAACAAGAATAGTGATATAAAATGAGAAAATTTTAAGTAAAAAAAGGCAAATTCAGTACAACAAAAACAAACAAACAAAAAATACAATTTATAACAGTAGCTCCACTAGGATTAAGATTTTTCAATAATCTGCTCTGTCAATAAAATCTGTTTGGGGTAGAATATGAATTCAAAATTTAAAACCAGTAATATCTAACCTGAAAAATAAATGGGATCATCATTCCTTGTAATGTGTAAAAATGCACTGGTTACATTGCCTAGCCTGGCTCCACCGGTGGCATTGAATAATCTGATTATGAATACCTCCATCTCTTCAGGTACCTGAATGACAAAGTATTAAGAAATTAATTTCTTACATACAAAACAATGAAGAAATTGAAATGAACTGCTGAGGAGGTTAACAAAACAGGGTTTCTGCATGTTGTTATTTATTGATTTGTAAGTAGGTCGAGAGGGATGACAAATGACACTTCATACACTTAAACAAAAATAATCATGAGTCAAAAATCTTTGTAAATAAATCACTTCATCTTTGCTACTGTACAGATGATTCAATAGTTATCTTGCAGTTTCCTGATGCTGATTTAACTTATTTTTACAGCCATATTCAATTATTTATTCCTTTATTCCTAATTATTCTCATTCTTTCTTATCTTACTTCAAATTTATCAGCATTAAAAATATAAAATTAAGATTCTTTCTATTAAAAGAAGTGGTTTACTTATTATTATAATTTAACCACACTTGACTACTGATAGATCCTAACTTTCTTGCTTATAGATGTGCACAGTGTCTCAAATTCTAAGTAAACTCATTTTTACCCAAGTTTTTTGATTTTTCTCACAAAAAAATTATCAGTTTCTTAAAAAACAGAGCTTCTTCTTAACATGCAATGTTTTAGCTCTTTCTCTTTGTTCCATATACTTACACAAAAATACTGCAAAAATGATTACCTCATCTGGTAGAGAGTAAATTGTGATATTTTTTGAAAACTCCAGATTATCAAAGAAAATAGTCCCTTGTTCTGGATAGATGTCATTGGTACATGCTGGCTCAACAATCCAGGACACACTAACATTGCCATAGTTTCCTCGGTTTCTTACAAGTCTGTAAGAGGCTACAAAATGAAAACATGAACAGTCAGTGTGTGTCTCCAGAAAAATACAAGCCAAAAGAAAAAAGATCAGCAAAGCTGAAACAAAGAAAAAGGAAAGGAATCAGTAAGTAAATCCACTTCTTGCAAATCTAGTATGTGAGTACCCCACACAAAAGGCTGCACAATAATAGACCATTACAGCAATTAAGACTTGTATCAACTGTACTGATACAATAGAGACAGATAAATTGAAGAAACACATATGGAAATTTAGCTCATTCTTCTCTCACATAGCACCCAATTCCTCATGCTCGTCAGGCAGAACTGCTACCACCATCCAGTAGTACCTTGCACATAAATCAATTCTCCGTCCCTCCTGTCTGGTATATTCTCTAGCTATATTTTAACAGGATTGATTGGCTATGGCCAATGGCCCTATGGCTTTCAAGGCCCATCCTCCTCCACACTAATCTCCACTGCTTATCCTGCTGGTACTGGACCACCCTGGAAACTCCTGAATCAGGCATCATCCTAGGAAGCTGAAATAGGGAAAAGAAGCCTTGCAGGAGCAGACAGCAGAGAAAGCAGTAGCTCTAATAAAAAGTATTACCAGAGTAGATGTTTTCTCCTTTACTTTCCTTTATTGTTACTGATAGCTCATCAGGTAGAAACTGAATGACACCGTGTGGATCATCATTCTTCAAAATGGTTATATTGACCCTTGTGGCATTCCCCAGTTTGCCTGACATTTCACTGTAGCCACTGAGCACAACAGCATATGCCTCATCCAGCTGGAAGAAGGAAACTCAGTCAGAATAAAAAGATTTATTCAGCAGAATAAAATTTCAACACAATTTCAACAAAAGAAAATTATACACATTTTCTACATGCACAATAATTTTGTACATAGTTTTGTCATATGTAACAGTGGAAGTAAAGATTTTAAAACCACTGACATTAAACTAATTTAAAAAGAATTTATCAGCTGTCATTATTAATCTAATGTGACTTTGTATCTCATATTTCTTGAAAAAACACTCACAGGAGATGCATCATGGAACACAAAAACAAGTATAGTGTCTTTGCACCTATACAGCAAATATTAGTGTAGACTGGGGAGCACTGAGTTCAATGAGCAGATATTCACCAAAAAAGGAACAAAAGGGAAGTGATTGTACAGCACTCAATTAAACAGTGGCATTCTATAGTACAGAATGTCATGGATGCAAAAGAAGTTAAGATTTGATAAGAATGATAAGAAGTTAAGTTTCAATTTACAAAAAATAAAAATCCACTGAGGCCTATTAAAGCCAAAGATACCTTCTAGTTATCCAGGTATCCCTGTTTTGGAGACTGGAAATACATGCTGTAGAAAAGCGTTGCATACTTGTTCTGCTCCCATGTATTTTCCTGTATTTTAGTAAGTGACAAACTGTTATGCTGTGAACACAATTTGAAGAAAGAAAAATTTTCATTTCTACCTCTGGAATGCCATCCATCCTTGTCAAAAGAGTAATTATGATCTCTCTTTCCCCAGGCTTAAATTCCAGAATTCCTGTGCTTCCATAAAACTCATTATTGTCCCTCGGTTCCACAGTATATCGCAGAAACTGCCTGACAAGGCTCCCTCTGCTGCGGACAATCTGCAGTTCAACAGAATCCCCTTCCTGTAAAAAAAGAAAATCAGCATTTTACTTGCACTCTGCTAAGATTTGCATTTTCACAATGATTAAGAAAAGTTATTCAGATAATTACCTTGATATTGTAGGGACCTCTGGAAGAGGGAGAAAATTCAAACACTCCTCCAGGATCATCATTTTCCAAAATAGTTATCTCACAAGTAGTAAACCCATATTTCAGTATTTGATTTTCCACACTGACCCTTGGAAAGAAAAGACATTGAGTAATGTTTCTTTTAGTAAGTAAATACACATCTATATGAAGAACATCAGAATCCTGATTAATTTTATGAATAAATTATGAAAACAATAACCAACAAAGAATACAATAAATTAGGAAAGCCACATCAGAGTGTTCCATTCATTTGCAATAAATTCAAACCCTTGTTCTTGAAGTACTTGAAGTACTTTTTTTATATATATTTTTTTTACAGTTTATAGTTCTGGGGCTTTGTACATAATACACACATACATGCACACAACACAAAGAAAAAGAAATGGAATTGTATACTAATAATTTTAAATCATATTTAGTATTACTTTTTATTTTAATTAAAACATAAGGAATGATCCAAAATCACTTTAACAAAGGGAGCTTGTATGCTATGCATTTCTTACTCATTTCCTCAGATGCAAATTTTCAATTACATTGTTTTAAGTTCATTCCACTAAAAATGCAAGAAAAACTACTACTGAAAGATGCATAAAGAATGCACCCTCAGACTGATGATTTTGATATAGCTTATTAAATGTTTCTTTATTAATTCAGATTCATATTCCATACTTTCTGGAAGAAAATTTCAATAAACAAACAGAAAATATCTGTTTTACAGGGTAATACATCATGTGTATTGCATATTAAAAAAAATGCCAGCAGACACAAGAACTTGTGTTAACATAAACTAAATGTATGTCATTCAAAAAAAAAAGATAACTGCTCATCTTTGATCATAGAAAACTTTTCTACAGTTCTGGTCTGCTCAGGCATTTAGGTAGACAAATTGTATTTCTGGCAGTTTAAGACAACAGATCCATTATTGCAGTCAAGTGCAGGTATCAAACACTGAGTCATGCATTAATAACTTTCATTTGTCACAAATCCTAAATAAACCTTCAGGCCAGAAATCCATGCCATCAAATTAAAAACCAAAGGGCAAGCAAGCATTGCCTGAAGTGATGCAGAAGACATGATTCCTGAGAGAAAAAGAAGTTACTGACAGATTCTGTTCAGACTAATCACTCGTAAAACAAAGAATTGATTCACTGAAGACAAACCACAGTTCACTGCACTTACCCAAAGTACACGACAAACCTTTCTGTCTCTACCCTGTTAACAGAGAAAGAAAGAAGAAAAGGAAAGAAGAATAGAGGAAAAGAAAAGGGATGGGGGAAGGAATGAAAGTTCCACTTCCTGAAATTTCATTCATACTAGTCTTAGACAATAATAATAACAAGAGCACCGCAAAGTTTTCCTTTCCTTTTCTGAACACATCATGTTCCTTTTATGAGAAACCTCCTTCCTTGGCATTTTTCTGCTGACAAATGCTAGCAAGTGGGCAGTCCCTACTGGTGAGAAATGACCTCATGACCAATTCAGGATATCAAGGCCCATTCACGGTATACCCTACCCAGCCCTCCTCCAGGAGTTCCATCACTGCCAACCTCTGTGTCTGCTCACAACTGCACCAGCAGCCCAGATTTATATCTTCACACACACACACACAAAAATACAATCAACGTGCCTCCATTAGGTGTTATGGCATCAATCTGACATAGTAATGATAAAAACAGAAAAGTACATTGGGAGTTATAACACATATCTATCAAAAACTATTTTAGCCCAAACTCACATCGAACTTTATTTTTGAATATTTTTCAGTTCATCCGACTACCAGAGTAAAATATCAATGAAAAAAAAAAAAAAACAAACCAACCACCACCACCCCAAATAAAACACAGGAAAAAATAAGGAAAATAAGCACATATCTGTAACTATCACATAACTATCACATCAAGTCAGATAACAGGACATTTTTCTGCAATTACAAGTACATAATTTCAATAATGTATATGTAATTTCAATAATGCATTTATATTCCTAATTTAAATAAGTATATATTTAATATAAAACCTGTATCTACCATTAAAATTATATAAACAGATAAACAAAACATTTATAAAGTGAATTTTTAAATTCAAAAAGAATTCAGATTCAGAATTTAATAGACATAAGAGTTCACTCAAAAGTTTGAAGTAATATAGCAAATACACTTGCAGCTCTATTCTTTCAAATAGATTTGAATAGAAAATTCTTAGTTATTTCAAATAAGGCTACATTTTAAATACTATATGTAAAGACATTCTCATTTCCTTCAGAAATGTATGCAAGTTTTCCAAAATCATCAAGCATTAATACCATTTAAAAAGCCAAGGTGAAAATTCCAGAGCTAAAAATTATGCTAAATTTTCATTATATTTTCCCTAAAGCTAAAATTTAACTTTATCACTCAGCTGTTGGTAATATATTTCACAGCAGAGAATACAAATGAACCATTACATCAAATGGGCTTTTGGCACATATGTACAAGCCTAAGTAGTTAAGACACAATCATCAAAAAATGAAAGGGCATGCCAGATATAGCATCTCTTTCATCCTCCTGAAGGCAGACTGCCTGAGTCCAAACAGAGCTCAGACATAAAAGGGGCTGTTAACTGAGTGTAGTATCACGTTGTAATACATGATGGCAGCTCTAACAAAATCCAAGGGGTAGGAGAAATTAAACAGTCCCAAGGTACCATGAGGAGGTACTTTGAGCATCTCCAGGTATGCTTTGAAAGGACTGAGAAGACTGGCAATACTTAATTACCTTTTAGCAGTCACAGTGTAAATCAGACCAGAATCTTGAGAACTTGGAAGATAGAAAGCAACTAGTCAGATTCAGCCCATCCACTGGTAAAAACATCATTTTCTAGGATATTTCTCCAGCCAAGTTTTCAAAACTAGGGTTACTTGACTGACTGACTGACTGACTGACTGATGGATGGGACTGCGTTTTCCCTGCATGACTGACCAAATTGCTAGCAGTGCTTTGACATATTAAATCTTGGTTAATATTCAAAAACAGCAGACAGTGGTTGGGAACTGGAACAAGCTCCCCAGAGTAGCGGTCATAATTACAAGCCTGACAGAGCTCAAGAAGTTTTTTGTCAATGTCCTCATTCCCACAGTGTTTCTTGGGCCATCCTATGCAGGATGTTGGACTTGATGATCCTGATGGGTTCCTTACAATTTTTCTTATTCTGTGATTTCATGATAAAACAGCCCATGCAAAACAAAATAGAAGCCATGAGGCACAGGCTTCTAATTCAGATCTGCCATTACATAAGCAATGAACACAACAGGATCCCTCGTGTTTACATTCTGAGGTACACATATACAAATTTTCATATCAATCCTTGACCAGGATACACCAAGGGACTTCCTGGCTCAACCTTGGATTCCTTCTCTTGCTGTGTACTTTGCCTGGCAATCACTAATCTGTGCCTGATGCCAGTGACCATCATCCAAACTTGACATGTGTTCCTGGCTTAACCAGCTCCACCCACCATCCTGACCTTGCTTTATGCCCTGGACTGAAGGCTGCCTCCACTTCCCACGTGACAAATCTCATCTGAAAAGGTTAGTCATCACAGAACTAGACAAAATATCACAGATATTTTTCTTTAAAAATATCCTAATTATTACTTAGCAAGAACTACAGATTAATTAGGACAACTAAGAAAAACTTCAAAATGTTTCTTCACTTTTTTAAAATGCATAGTACTACAAAATAACAGAAGGAAGATTTTTGACTGAGTTTAAAATAACACGACAACTATTAAATAAATACTACTGAAAATAAAGAGATGTGTTTGAATTTCGTAACTTCTAATCAAGAGCTGGAATTCTGAAGAAAGTGAATGTTTTGAAAAGCCCAAGAGAAACTGATTTGCAACATGAATTTGTATTTATATTATTCTGAAAAACACGCTTCTCTAAAATCATTCTCTTCCTTCAGGTATCTCAGCAAAGGTGCATTCAAACTGCCTGTGGAATGTCACTCAATTTGTTTCCTCAATTTGTGTTCACGACTTCATTTTTTTTCATGATTATCTACTGGCTTAGAGACCTAGCTTTAAAGAAGAGTATTCAAGGGTTGGTCCATTATAAATTCCACAGTGTTTCTCATCAGAGGTAACACTTTCTCTTCAGGTTTAATCCACAATTTATTTGATTTTGGAGGCCATTTTAACTTACATTATTCAGCAGAAGATATATGGTGTTATTCGAAAAGTAATGAAAGCTAGCAGTAGCTCATATAAATATTTTACTATCAGTTTCAAATAACTTCTTCCCTATCAAAACACTATCTGACCAAAACCTTGAAGTAAAAGCCAGCATTTTACAATGAAAGACATAATTCTTATAGCACCACATATATTTCATGGAAAAGTTACCTAAGAAAGATAAATATATTTTTGAAATAGGCACTGAGCACAGGAAATCCTCAAGTTAAAAAAATATTGCAAACTCCATTTAACAGCTTTACTTATGCCCTGAATTAAGGCACATAGATCTTATGCAGTGCTTTAAATGGGTCTTCCATGATTTCCAAACTTTTTATCATTAAGTAGTCTCTTAAGCACAAAAATATCTTGATAATATTTAGAAATTTTTTTATTTTAAAAAGTATAAATACAAAACATAGGTTTGACTCGAGTGCTGTGTTCAGTTTTGGGCCCCACAATTCAGCAACTGTGAATTTGTGTTATTGTTACTCTTAAAAATATGCTTATCTAAAAAACTTTCCCTTCTATCAGGTATCTCAAAAAGCATCCTCTTCCACTGGGCCACTTTCCAGACACTCTTCTACAGCCTGTAGTTCTGCATGGGATTGTTGTGACCCACGTGGAGAATCTGAGACTTGGTCTTGTTGAATCTCAAGCCATTGGTGTCAGCCAATCAATCCAGCCTGTCCAGGTCCCTCTGCAGAGCCCTCCTACCCTCCAGCAGGTCAACACTCCCATACAACTTGGTGTCATCCATAAATTTACTAAGGGTAAACCCCTTCATCCAGATCATCAGTGAAGATATTAAACAGTTCTGGCCCCAGCACAGATCACTGGTGGACCCCACCAGTGTCTGCCTGCCAGCTGGATGCAGCACTGTTCACCATCACTCTCTGGGCCTGGCCATCCAGCCAGTTCCTAACCCACATAAGAGAGCACCTGTCCAAGCCATGGGCTGCCAGCTTTTCCAGGACTATGCTGTGGAACACAGTGACTTTGCTGAAGTCAACATAGACAACATCCACAGCCTTCCCCCAATCCCTCAGGCATGCCACCAGATCATAAAAGATCATACTGATCAGGCAGGACCTGCCCCTCCTTAACCCATGCTGTCTGGGTCCGATACCCTCAACACCCTCTAGGTGCCATATGATGGCACTGAAGACGATCTGTTCTATAACCTTGCCAGGCATCAAGGTCAGGCTGATTTGCCTCCAGTTCCCCAGATCCTTCTTCCAGCCCTTCTGGAGAAAGAGCATCACACTGGCCAATCTCCAGTTGTCTGTGACCTCCTCAGTTAGCCACGACTGATGATAAATGACAAAGAGCAGCTTATGGAGCTCTTACAACTGCTCCCTCTTACCTTAGCATGGGTCCTGCCCAGTCCCATAGACTTGTGACCACTAACTACTTTCTCATGGATTTCAGAAGGTCTGTTCTGCTCTTTGACCTGCTCTACCATCTCAGGGGACCAGTTGCCCTGAGAATTATTTGTCTTATTGAGGCTTATTGAGACAAACAAGGTGTTAAGTACCTTTGTTAAGTGCCTGTATCACATCACAGAAATCACAAAATTTTCCACTTTACATTGGAAGTTTTGCTTCACTGAAGCATATATGTAATATAAATAAGTTAGATGCATACATATGTATATGGATCTGTTCTGGCATCTTAACTTATGAGAGTCATGACCAAAAGATTCTGATCATAAACTATTTAAGCACTCAAGTGCTCCCTGGATTTTAATTTTCCCAAAATAAAAATAAATTAATTAGTGTACTGCTGTTCCCAGAACCTTAAGTCCAAAGGTTTTCACTCTCAGCTCCATTCACTCCAGAGAATAAACACAATCCATGTGCCATAAGGGCCCTGGCCCTTGAGCTGTGCCAATTGCCACGTTTATAGCTGTGTATCTGCACTGGGGGCACGACAATTGCCAACACCAGAATTTCTTGTGCAGAAGTTAAACACAACAATCAGATGTCACTACAGACCTCTGTCTTTATTTATGTTTAGTTTCAATTCAGGCCTATTAGGATATGGGCATGAATCCAAACTAAAGCTGGTTCTAAAGAAAGACAATAAGAAGAAACTTCAGCAGGTACAGAATTATCTGGCTTCTTCACAGCTTATCTGTCTTCTAGGCAAGCATATTTTTCATGATATACATTGGCCTCCATTTTTTGGACAGCATTCATAATTACTTTAAATATCCAGGGCACAAAGATGGTAGCCATAGAGTAAGGAAGGAATCAACTATTTTTAATAGCTTGCAAGATTTCTTTTGTAATTATGGGTATAATCAAAATTAATTTAAAACATAGACTGCCTTAATTACACCACTGAGTTGTAAATAATACATCCTTGTTAGAACTAATTATCATATAATTATCATATCATGCCCATGCTATTATTAATTGCAATAAATAGAATGCTTATGAAGGTGTGTCTATGTCTATAGTTTCCTTAAAGCCCATACATGCTCTATTTTTCTACTCACTTATGCTACAGTTTATCAAACTGTGCAAGCACATCCACAGCACAGTATGTCTTTGTTTTCGTGGTAAATCACTACTGCTGTGAAGTGCTGGCTGCCAGTCTTGGAAACTGGAAGTCTGTTCATCTAGAAAACACAAACTATGCAGGAGGCAATACCAAAAGCTTACACACATCACCCTGCTATTAACCCCAGCTTTGAAGAGTCATTTCCAGTATTGAAGGGGTCAGCTGTGCAGATATTTTATTTCTGCCTTCTGCTGACATTAAAGTTGCCAAGTTTCACTCATAGCCCTGAGAGATACTACCCACGTCTAGAGAAAAGTTCAGATTTTATCTGCTCCTTATTTACTTCTTTTTCCTGGCCGGACTACCTATTCCTTACTTTACTCTCTGGCCTTTCCAAGTGTGGGAAAGCTGCCTATTGCTGACAAAACTTTTACCAGCCACTTCATGATCAAGAGAACCTGCTACTCCCACAATACATAGCAAAAGCAGAACAGTGGTTGAGTTTGTTCAGCTGCCAATTCGATCCACTTTTAGACATAACTTTCAAGGCATGGCATTATTAGTCAGTGTAAATGGTAGAAAGCTGTAGTTACACATACTGTGTAACTCACATACTGTGAGCTGTCCAATATTAAAAAGTTAATCTTTTATGCTGCCCACCTCCTCTATGTACTTGTCTCCTGTCCTTCCACTTCAACATTTTTGCCACTTTACACAACTCCTTCACAACTTCAATCATTATTTCTATTCTTAGTTTCTTTGTTTGTTCCACAGACTAATAAACTTTCAGGCAAACCAGTTTCATCCATAGGAAGAAAAACAGAACTGCTTGCAATAGTCTGCATTTTTTTGTCTTGAACAGGACCATCTTTTCAACACAGTGAGTATCCAAGACAGAATGAAATAATTTATTGTACACTAGATGCATCCACCAGCCAGCTTCTACAGAAGCAGATCACTCTTGCTCTGGAAGAGTATCTTTCCAGTGTGATAGAATAAAGCTCAAAAAACAGGATCAGCAGCAGCTTGAGGAGGTGCTTTCTCATTTGCTAATTTGTAATCAACATGAATATCTGGTGTTAAAACTTCCCATGAACTAGTCTGCCCTTCCTATATACAGCAAGGATACTTCTTCATAAGGTAAAGACTGTATAAGTAGGAGATGGTCAATGTAGACACTGCAGCTGACAGACCTCTCTTAGCATGTTTCCAGAAAAATAAATGGGAAAAACACACCTTAGATTATTAGAGGATATTAGCAAAAGTGATAGTATTTCTAAACTGTATATACATCTGAATTTTTGGAAGAAGGACTGAAGAAATAGCCAAGATTATCCTGATAATAAAACAAAAAGGCTCCTGGACATGAAATAATTCAAGTATTCTGAGTAGTGTTCACATGTGGATAATATTTCCTGAGGCCTCTTATAGCCTTAATTATCCTGCAATCCTGAGATCACATAGAAGGGAGACCACAACAATGTTCTTCAGAAACACTATTGCTCCCTTTGTAGCTGAGGCATGTGGTAATAGTCATACTGTCCTATTTTGGAAGCCAGCAGCTGTGATGGAAATATCTAATTTTGCAACAACATCCTGACTATAAACCTCTTCTGAGAAAAACACAGTTATGCATTGTTACTATTCATTATAGCTTTCCCCATTATCTCACTAAATGTTATTTTTTCTGAAAATAAAAGTATTATAATCAAGAGCTATAACTGAAGTTCAAAGTTAAATGAACTTTTTTAGTAGCATCCATTATTTTAATTTAAAATTTTAATTGTTTAATTGTTTAATTGTTTTTTTATTGTTTAATTAAACAAAACAAAGTCATTAGATAATAAGCAAACATGGTTTCTTACATTGATCATGAGTCAAAGATTTCATATCCAGCCTGAATCAAGGGCCCAATAATCCTCCAGGCAACTCTCAACACAATGGAGGCAGCAACCTCATAATTAATACTGTGCCAAATTTTTATATATAGATTGAGTATAGCAAGTGTACATATGAATAAAGATTAGGGTACAATACCTGTCCAAAGTTAATAACACTGTTTCATTCATTTCAGGTATATCATCAGCTTTAACAGTAATGTTGATTGTAGTATCACTTTGTCCAGATAAGAAAACGACAGAGCCATTAAAAGGACTTATATCATCCTGTGTTACTGCCTTGTGATTAGGACCAGAGGGTCTCAAACTCCAATACACTGTTGCTTGACCATCAGTACCATCTCGATGCAATGCAATGGAAACCTGTGAAGCACATGACTCTGCTGTGACTTGCAAAAACAATATGAAAAACAATTAACCCTTTGCAAATTAGTGCTCGAATATGAGCCTCAATATATTCACTTTGGGTTTTTTACTTATACCTATGTATAAGATCTGAAATGAAAGGTGGTATACCAATGAAAATATATACTAAATCTTATCTTTTGAATATTTTTAATCTTTTTAATCTTTTTTATCTTTTTAATCTTTTTAATCTTTTTAATCCATTATATATTTGGACATACATGTTAATATACACTTAGTGGAGGTGGCAGACTATTAATATGACAAATCACTTAGCACTCACAAACACAAAAATCCTTCTATGACTGATTTAATCAGTGTCCACCGCATCTAGACAACCTAGGTTTTAAATGTAACCATCATAATTTACTCTGACTGTTACAGAAGATTTCCAGCCTGGTACTCTGCTTAAGGAAATCAGCAGCTTTATTCTGAGGATGAAAACCAAGTTCTATGATACAGGATTCGAGGGAAGATCTCAGCTAAGATGAGCAGCAGGGAAAAAGAGAAAATGTAAGAAAATGTAAGAGAAAATGTAAGAAAAGATATTTTATAAAGGGTTTCTCTGGCTGGGATTACAGCATTCAGATGGATGACAATGCTTTTGAAAATGCTTTGAGTACTGAGAAACAAAAAGAAGTATATTTATTAGAAAACAGACCCAGCAAGCCAACCTACACATTCGCATGTAAGTCAACTATAAAATATACAGACACTTTCATGAAATTTAAGAACAAAATCAGTCCTACCCTACAAGACTGTCTTTGCAACTGGTGAAAGAATTTAAACTGAGGCATCATTTGCTCCATGTGAGTATCAAGATCTAACCAGTTATAGATTCTTAAAGAGAAAGTAAAATTCACCACACTTGTCAGATGACAAAGACATTAATCTTGCTAGCAGTTTTTTGCCTTTTTGTTTTTTTAAAGCAAGAGAATATTTGTGATAAGATTGAACTTGGAAGATGGATTTTTCTCACATAAATTTTCATATGTTATAATGAAATAGCAAATTTTGCTTTTTCCAAATAAGTTTTCTATACTAAGGGACAATACAAAAATGTTTACTTACCACTGTAGCAGGCAATTCTTCTGGCTCAGAAAGAATAATTGGAAGATTGCTGGTAAATCCTATTTCTCCATTTGCAATATCTGGAGTAATCCTCAAAGAAATATTTCGAATCTCACCTAATCTAGGACTCAAGGGTGGGATAAGAGGAATTCTATTCAGCAGCTCAACTTCTTCCAACTGTGAGAAAAAGTAAGAAAAATTTAAAAATAAGAAGCTTGCGTACCAAGCAAGAACTATTCTGGAATAAATGTCAAATGCAAGGAGCAAAACACTTACAGAATAAATTTCTCTTACTAGCAACACTGGTATTACAAAAGTGTGCAAGTAGCTGTGTAAGAAATGAAGTGAATGGTATTAAGCTTCCACAGTAGAATGGTATACATCTCAGACAAATCGTGTACACAACTAAATGTATGTAGAGGGAGAATTAATTTTCTAAACTGGGTAATTCGTTACTACATTATGACTTGATCTGCCAAGCACCCCAGATGTTGTTCTAACTTCAGGTTTTTGCCATGCATTGATAAAAATCTGCTGAAGTCACTGCAAACATAATAAATTAGACCTCATGAAGCCAAAGAGTGATTCAATCTTCTTTCCTCTCAAAAAAATGTAAAGATTTCTCTACTTAGAATAACTAATGTTAGAATTACATTCAGAATTGAAAATCAGTACAAGATTTCAAAACTGTACTCTCCTCTTATATTATCATATTTTTGACAGTTTATTTATATTGAGAAGAAATAGAAAAATGTTTATTCTATCTTTGAATGGAAAATATTCACTTAGCCCATCAGTACCACTGTCATGACAAGGAAAGCGGGACTTTCCTTCTTCTACTTGTTTTAGTATTCCTTTCAAATGTAATTTATAAACTATTGGATTTTGTCTACATGGATCATAATAACAGATGTTTCCATGACTGATTTGTATATATTTCTGTAAACATGTCACTGGTGCATGAACCACCAATGACAACCACTCCAATTCATTAAGATGTATTTGCTTGGGGTTATTAGATGCTGCCATATAAATTTTAGTGGAAAAGGGCAAAATAATCTTATTTAAATCCATCTAGTTATTATGAATCATACTTTCAACTGATGAGTTTTAAATCCCTTTGATTCTTAAAACCAATTTATAAAAAATACTTGGACCGTATCATATTTTGTTCTACTGTTATTCAAGCAACACTCAAAAATATTCATGCACATTTTATTTGATGATAGATGGGATTTGTTTTACAAATACTGTAATTAGAAACTGATTCTCACACCATACAAGCTAGTTATTGGGATTCTGAAGAACAGAGAGTGGGTCTATTTGTTTCCTTGTTTTCTAAAATTTCTTTTCAAGTAGGTGCTCATTCTCCAGTTAAGACCATGCAGGTGGACCACTGTTGTGGTTGATAGCTCAGTAGAAGTTCTGAAATATTACAAAGCTGAAAAAATTTCCTTTGTTACTATCCTGATAGTAACTCTGAGATAAAGGGGTTTTTTTTAATTCAGTGTTTCCTCTTAAAGCAAATCAGTTCACGAGGAAAAGGATGCACTGTGAACTGAATATCATCAAGTTAATCTTCCTGTCCATGGTAAAAATAGTCTGCACATCAAACAATAGGTTATTTAATTGAATATGTCACTGAAGAATGTTAATCTCACATTTCCAGATCTTCTATCTGTTGTCTTCATTTGTAAACTTCAAAATGTAAGCTTAATTTCTTCCTCCACCCCTTTTCCTCTAGTTCCTGAGCTGATCCTTTACTGGGCCTAGTACAAACTTTGTTATCTCATTTTAGACATGTTTGTTGAGACTCTCATTTATTCACAATGCAGAAGGATTGTCATAGTGATAAATAGGGGTATTTTCTTCCTTTTCTAAAGGAATTATTTGTCTGATTTTGTGTATTCAAGTTAAAAAATTTTTATAGTTCATGGAGAAAGTACAGAACACACACCCTGTCTCCCTGGAATCGGCAGTTTGAAAAGCCAGGCCAAGTATCTGCATATTGAAGTACTTTATCACACATTCTGTCCATAAGTCCACACTATGATGTTATTTAATCTATCGCATGAAAGAAGCTTGGAATTAGATATTTCAGTTCTTCTGTCGATCTTTCAGATAATATGAAGATGGTAAAACAACTAACCCATTCTAATATTTCAGAATCATATTCCTTACCTAGCTGTGAACACAGAAAGAGTGTGTGCAACTAAAACAATAATATGATTCTGGCAATATTTTTTCTCTCTCTCTTTTTTCTTTTTCAATAGAATGTAGGGGGAAGGAGGTGGAGGGAAGAAATCTTCTCAAGTAATTAAAACATCTTTGGTAGACTATAGATTAAAAGAAAAAAAAAGACCATATTTTAGGTTTATGATTTCACATCAACACCACCATTCAAAAATTCTGAAGACACCTGACTTAAAATGAAAAGACTAAAAAGAACTAAGAAATTACTTTGAGATTTCTGCTTTGGTTGTGCCAAGTCACCCCTTTGTCTGCATGTTAGGACTGCCCTCTGGGCTCAGAGAGCAGACAGTGGCAACAGTTAATCAGAGGAAGTAAAGATTATGTAGTAGTCTTAACTGCAGATGAAAAAATAAGTATAAAAATTACTGATTACAATGCCCAAAATGTCCCACAGCAGCATATCTGAACAATAACTTGCTAACATGTATGCAAATCTGGTTTTCTCCACTGAACAATGAAGAAAAAAATCACTGGAAAGTAAAAAAAGTCTTTCTTTAAACGTTTTTGTGGAAAACCCATTTTCTCTCAAAAGCATAATTTTAGTGATTTTTTTCCTGCCAGTCTTATGAGCAATGTCTGCTTACAAATGCAGAAAGACAAAAAAACCCCAAACCAAACCAAACCAACCAACCAACCAAACCCAAAAAAACCAAAAACAAACAACAACAACAAAAACAAAACAAAACAAAAACAAACAAACAAATTAAAAAAAACAAAAACAAACAAACAAAAAAAAAACACCCAGAGGACCAGAAAAGGGCACATACAAGAAAAGCAGAAGAACTTTTCCATTTCCAGGTCAAAGTTGCACATAAATTAAACAGATGATTGACTGTGTTTAGTTTATATTTCCTGACTATTAACTTGTACCATCTAATATTTCTGAACTTTAGGAGCCTTAATTTGATTAATCAAAAGCCAAGGGGTAAACAGAATAACATACCTGAAACATAACATATCTGCAACCTTGATATTATTTTGTTAAATTTCACGATTAATAACTGAATCCTATTATAACAGTGTGTTTTTTTTAGAACTGTGTAATTAGTAAATAATGATTAGGAAAGAAAGCGCTTTATAGCATATTTGTGGAAGCTGTATCTAAATAAAAGAGGTTTTTTTGTTACAGAACTAATTTTTTTTTTTTAATCAGGTAAAATTATTTTAATTAAATTTAAAGGAGTCATTACTATTTTATATCCTTTATATTACATGGGCTAAAAAAACATCCCGAGACACAGCTGAGATACCTGTATGACAAAATGAGCTCCATTTTGAAGAAATGCATCATTTCGGATAGATATATTTATAGTAGCTTGTGCTTTTCCTTCCGGAAAGATAAGAATACTTCTTCTAGACATATTTAGAATGCCATCTTTTGCTCTTTCAGGATCCAGAACTCCAGCTGGGATATACAGCGCAGTATAAACCAACTGCACATCTCCAACTGTTCCTCCTTCCCTTGCAAAACTCAAGGATAAAAAGCGTCCCATTGGATTACTTTCAATCTTTTGATTCTCCAAAGGATGGAATTTTATTAGGCCATAAACATCATCACTGTCCTGAATGTAAAACAGAAGCTGCAAAGCAGAAAACAGCATGCTGTATTACTCTACACCATAATTTCATGCCTTCACAAAAGCATCTCCTGACTGCCACCATACATTTTTCTCCTTAGTGAACTGGCACCAATAAAGAAATCAGATTGACAGCCCCCAAGTATTCTTTATACAAAAGAAGCATCGCACTGACAGTGGCAACTTTCACACTATGCATCATCACACGTGCCAGAATGAGCTCTGAATAACTGATTTTTTGGTTCAGGAGCCAAAGTGAATAACTTAAAAATGTTTCAGATTGTAAAGAATTTCATTTTATTCACCAAGCTCATTCCAACCATTTTTGAAAAAGACAAAGTTCGAGTCACAGAACTGTCAGCAATTCTAGCCACCCTTTATTTAACAGTTCAGAGGTTACAGTCTTAATCACCAAACCCTTCCCCTTTACAGAATTGCTACTTTGTAAATTACTTTAGTAATATTGAAACAGCATATGAGCAAGTCAAAATAACTTTCCTGTCTTCTGTTAGAAAGCAGTCAGTCGACAGCATTTATTCAATGCTATCGCTGCACACTGGGATTAATCTGAACTGCATACTACCACAGGAAAAAGGCCTGGCATTGTACACTACTACATTCAGCCAAATACTTTAGATATGGCTCTACACACTAAGATTATTTTAAGGATTAGTTTGCTTGATTTTTATTCCAGACCAAACCCTTCCAACTGTTCAGCTGCTCTATCAATCAATCAATATTACTAAAACTGGTAAAGTCTTTATTACTCATTAGTACCTTCCCGAAAAGAATTTTAAAATTACACTTACCTCAGATGGCTCACTGACTTCTGCACCTCCCTGTATTGTATGACCTAGGAGTTTCAGGAGATAAGGCTCTGCCTCCTCTGGTATATCATCATCAATAATGTTCAGATGAAGTGTCACCAGCATCTCTCCTTGATCAAAATTTATCTCCCCCGCTTCTGGAAGCAGATCTGCAGTCACAGGTGAAGGATCACTGCTATTTCGGATGATGACCCAGGAAACAGAAACATTTCCATGTGTTCCACCATTTCTTACAATTGTGATCCCTTCAAACCTATGGTTTTGAACGAAAACAAAATCCCACAAACCGTAATTACTATTTGCATGCATTCTTACCAATTCCCTAAAATATTTACACTGACTTAAGTAGTATAAATGTCAGCTGCTTGCAACTGACATTTGACTCAAGGCTTACAGTTTGTGAAATCATAACTCATATGTAAGACTTGAGCATTTACTCATGAGTTCTCTGTAAAATCTCTGAAGACACATGATAGATCTCACTTTGTTTTCAGGAAGGAAGACACTGAGACATGAGTGGAGTCTTGTCATAGTACATTTGTCTTGAGAAAAACAAATCAAATTTCAGAAAACGTTTTGCCTATTCTACATCATGAAGAGTTATGAGGCATGAGCATTGAAATAATGATCATGAATGGTTTGCCTCTGTACTAAAAATTTATTCAGTTACTGATATTTATGATACTGGAATGTCATGTTGCCTCCATCGGACAAGTGCATGACTACAACAAAAATTCTGGAAATCATGACTTACAAACATTTAGAAAGCAGGATTTATTTCTTTACTGTGTTTAAAAAAGAAAAATGAATACTCCAGTTCTGGGCCCTACATATCATAAAATATTCTTTCAAAAATTCTCATAGTATGATTGTTTGAGGCATTATTTGTTTCTTTGTGGATAAACTACCAGTAATTGCCAGTGGACATTTTTATTGAGATTATCAATATTGTGTATCAGTCTGCCATTGTAGAGATTTGATTTTAATTTCTGTGTAACATTACAAATATTTAAATTGTTTTTGAGTTTAAGGTAACTATTTCATGGGAGACCCTGAACACTTTTTTTCCTTTAATCAGAGATTGGTTTTACAGATAGTAAATACAAATATACCATCCAAGGGTGGAAGACAGAAATCTATTTCCCACTGAAACCGTGTACAGCAGTATCACAACTTCACTGATCCTACCTTTAGATTAGAGAGTTTTCACTATTCTGATAATGTGGTTGAACAGTTATGGCTTATTTACATATAGCTTATAGGTACTAAATATTTCCTGTATAATTAGACATTCTCACTTCCTTGAAATCTTTGTAGATAGCTGATAATAACACACTAAGTGATTACTACATTATATTTTAATAGTGATTTTAAAATTACTTTAATGTTATCCTAAGGATGCTTAACAATTACAAACAAATCTCTTAAACTAACTAGATACTATATTTTAAGATCTGTTGTACCTTAAAATTTGGTCTTCATCAATGATAACGGTGTGAGCTAACAGAAGACTGTGGATTGACAGCACTCCATAGGGTTTATCATTCGGCTGGATAGTGACATGAACAACAAATGGATGAATCAAAACAGCATCTCCCTGCAAAGTGTCTTTAAGAAGCATAATCTGAAAGGTCTCAGCAATTTCTGGTATGGCATCATCAAGGATCTTAAATTTCAAATATGTTTCATGAACTAGAGGTGGGAAAACAAGAGTTGTATTTGGCTGTAGATCTAGGAAGTCTACATTAAGCTGTGCATGTGCAGTTGAATCCCCAGTTATGATGGCGTAACTGACGGAGACTTCGTCTTCATCAGGTCCAATTAATTTTCCACTGACATCCTTACCACGAACCACTTGGATTGTTACCACTTCTTCTTCCTCAGGCACCATATAAGCATTCTGAACAAAACGCACGGGACTGTCATTTTTCCTAATATTAATCCAAACAGAATTTTTCGTGTTGTTGATTTCAGCCCCTCCCTCTACGCTTTTCAGACAAACAATGAAGATTTCATCATTTTCAGGTACCTGGAAAAGTAGTGTTACCAACCATGTGTAAGTCACATTTCAAATATACGCAGAACACTTATACTGAGAAATATGGTTTATGTATTTTGCCAAAGAGTGAAATGATACCAACTTGAAAGTTCATTTCATATTAAAAGAAACAGGAGAATAGTGTTGCTTTTAACTTTTGCTAAAAAATCCCTTTTCAAAATATAATGTCCCTATTTCCCAAAATATACTTCTGAAGGACGGTAGAAGGTCAAACAAAACCCAAATAAAAATTAGTCAAGGATCAGAAAAATCTTCATCTTTACAGCTCGAGAGTATGAGCAGACCAATTGCCATTTTTGAGAGCCACCTTCACTTGGAAACAAGTGTTCCTCTGCATTAATTAGATTTAAATTTTCTTTTTTCTGATGTTGATTCTCCATTGCCTGAGACAATACAACTCTACAGAACCTACCTTGGCCCATCCATCCCTATACAATTGGAATCCTTTGTTCAGACACACCCACAAACCCAGACAAAATTTTCAGCACAGATCCGAGCAAGCATTTTCTTGTTCTTAGCAATAATTTAAATTTCAGTATTTCTACAAAACAATATTTGAAACTACATTTTAGTTCTAGCTGTTTCTTATCTGATGCAAGAGACAATAGATAATGGCTTATAAAACAAAAATTACTGAATTAAACATAACATTTCTCCTTTATATTACTATATAAATATATATATGGACAAAAATGGTGTGATGTGATTCCTGGGTGTCCTGTGCAGAGCCCGGAGCTGGACTTGATGATCCTAATAGGCTCTTTTTAACCCAGCATTTTATATGATTCTATGATTCTATATTTTATTCCCCAAATCTTGATAAGCTACACCTATGGAACTGAAAAAATATCGTCATTTTATTCATACATATAGATAATAAGTAAATCTTTAAAAATTATTTGTGATCTTTGCATTTCCTCTTTATTGTGGACTATTGGAAACCAGTAGTATTTGCTTCTGAGAGGAATTCCAGGACAAAATTATAATTTCTGCTGTCCAATATTTCTTTCTCTTTCATTTGCTTGTTGGCCACTCTCAGATCCTTTTCTAGGCCTAGAAGAGTGGGCATGACAGCTTATTCCAATTCAGTCCTTTTGCCTTGTGGCACTGAAACATGCACAACATTGTTGACTGATACCAGTGTTTGTCGTCAGTGTGAGATCTGGAAGATCTCAGCCACCAGCCTCCTATACTGAAGTACAACATGGTTGATCTACCTCATTAAAAAAAAAATCTAACTTGCCTTTCATTTAGTTAACTAACTAATATTTCATCTGGCATATTTAAAAATATACATTTAAGAAAGTCACAATGTATCCACAACTTCAGCTGTAGTTTACATCTTAATATCTCATATAAACGGGACATTTTGTAATTCTTGATGGCAACATTGTTGACCAATGAAAAAGCCGGTCAGACTTCAATGACAACACTATATAATATTTTCAGTGCTGATTTGTCTCTTTCATTTTCTGTTAAGAAGTTTCCCTTATTCCTCACTAAAAAAGGAAATGTACACAATATAATTACTGTAAATGTACTACTGTAGAGATCAGAGCTGCAGGTGCCTCAGTTTTGTAGCAAAAAGGCTTTGCAATTCAGAACAGTATCTGTTGAGGTTTTTCTTAACTTCAGATCTTAACACCTCAGATTAAGTTCTGAGCGTAACATTGAATGTTCATGCATTCCACCATCATCATCATCAGTAAAGGATTTTTATACAAAATTAACCTTTTGTGTACAGCTGCGGAAGACTTCCAGTGGGTGAACCATCACAGCTATGCAGGACTAACTTTATGTGAAAGAACATTAAGAGTACCTCTCAGAGGAAAAATAAATCACATCCTCCCCACAAACCTAGTGTATTCTTCCCATATATAAGTCACAGAAATATTACATCTAATTTGAAAGAGATATTTCTACACCGCAGTTTGCCACAGTCTTTTAATATTAGTATCAGTATAGACTTGGGAGACTAATTTCCAAAATTAACAGAAATATGGAAAAAAAATGCTTTAAAGTTTTGACACTTTTGACACACTTTTTTTTCCCTACATAATTTTTTAGTGAATTTCCTTGTCAAGTTGTTCAGTATCATGTTCACACAGAAAAGTTAAATATAGAAAGGTCAGTCTAATAGATGAACCTGTATCTAGTTCAACATCATCATCCTTGAAAAAACAAGAATCTCACTATTTCATCTGAATAAAAATATAATGCTTTCTCGATTATTTATACTTTCACTGTACAGCACCTAACAGTCAGAGCAGTCAGTTCAGAAAGTAGAGTAAATTCTTACTGGGTAAGTTCAGAAACTAAAAATATTAATTGATTAGAAATACAGAGGCAACATTGAAAAGATAAGATTACAGCCCACAGAGACAAAACTGAACATCACTTTATGAAGCAGAAGGACTTCTAGCCCTGTTTAAACCAAGCATTTTTGTAACATAATATACAAAGTTCCTCCAGAACAGCAGTCAAAATATACATCCAAATCGAAAATCTCAGCGTGTTTTTACCTGATCATCAAGCACTGTTAAATTATAAATCAACACTGATCTCCCAGGGGTAAATGTAATATTTCCTCTGGCTGGACTTAGGTCTTCTTCAGCTGGGTTTGGTCCATCTTCTATCTGCAAATAATTGATTTTTATGTTAAGAAATATATGAAGCATGCATAAAAATCTAGTACAACAGCGCGTGAAATGCATTTAAAAATGCTGTTTATTCAGTCACTGCTTGATCATATGCACACATACTCAGTTGTGAAAATCTACTTTTTTTTGCATATGGAGTAAATCAGAGTAGGCACTCTGAAGAAATTACATATTGCCAGAGAAAGAGGAAGAAAACTACTTACATACAGGCCTTTGAGAAACCTTTGGTATCTACTGATGCATAACTGACTCTTTTAAATACCAGAAAGGACGGTCCTTCTCTTTTAATTTACATGACATTTCCTAATCAGTTTCAAGACAAGATAACAGCAATCCCTTGTTTTGTGACCTTTCTATGTTGACTTGTGATGCTAAGGAAATTACAATTTTTACTAAAACCTAAAAAAAATACTAAGACCCACAGAGAATATAGGTTAGGGTTATGTTTTAGAAAATCTAGTAATTTTTTTCATCATATGTATATAAACTCCATTTTGAGATTAACCTGCTAAATTGTGTAGATAGCAAAATTTACTGGATTTTAAAACAAACATATCTGCAATAAATAACGTAAAGAATCTCTGAACATTATATATACATGCTGTATTTAGCATGCAGTAACATCCAGTACAAATCTTTTGACAAATCCAGAATAAATCTTTGATGACAACTGATAAAGGAATTTTGATATGTAAAGGAATTATCTGATAAAGAAATTTTAAAGAATGTAATAGAATCAGAACTAGACAGGGGAAAAAAAACCCTCTCACAATAAAGGTAGTAAGTATATCCCATTCACATGAAGTATGTGAGTAATGGCCTCAATATTCAGGTAATGATTTTGAAAGGTTGAAATGTGTAGAAATTCAAACCCTAGTCTTATGGATAAAGAATTTCACTAAATATCGAGGTATACATTTATATGTCTGAAGGTGGCACAAGCACCTTCAAAAGAGTTTATGAATTTTGAAAAAACATACAAGAAATTTCTTACACATTCGACAGACATTGTTTGCTAATAATACAAACAAATTCTGCTCCAAATATCTTCCTAAATGACAGAGAATATTCATTTTTAATATATCTTAATTCTTCCTAAAGTAAGTGGTTAGAGAATTGCAATATTTTCCATTTGAAACATAGTATCTTCCCATTTTATGAAACAGAATTTACAAATGTAGACATATGTATTTAGTCCTTTCACTTCAATGAACACTATGATAAGTTATGATTACAGCCTCACAGCTTCATCTAACAGACAAAGGTATGAAGCCTTTTTGATACACTCACCTCAAAAGTTACAACGACAGTCCCGTAGGTTCCTCTCTCCCTAATTAGAGTGAGAGGCACAAATTCATTTCTGCCCCTAGGCTCATTCACTGTGATTAAGGCAGACTAATAAGGGAAAAAAGGGACAGACAATCAGGCACAGACCAAGTATCACAGCAAAAGGAAGAAATTGTTACCATAGAAATACCAAACTCCCACAGACAAGTTAATCCAATCTGCAAATCAGTCCACTGATGGCATACATTTCCTAGCAACCAATTAGTTCAGCTAATACAGAGCTTGAAAGGCTTGAGATTAAAAAATTATCATAATGCATGTAGAGTGGGTTTTCTTGGTATTTGTACTTTTTTTTTTTTTTTCT
>VXBR01006639.1:374772-402437 GCA_013400215.1 Cisticola juncidis
ATGAGCAGAGTTACGATACACTAAACACATGCATATGAGCACTGGTAATATTTACAGGAGTTTCTAATCCTATTAAAAATAAGTTTTCTCCATTAAAAACTCATTTGTTAGATAACTAGACAATGGACTCTGTCCATCAGACTGTTACAGCTGAGAGATTTCAAAGACTTACAGCACTTTAGGGTGCACCATGTTTTAACACTGTGGTGCTAAACATTTTTCATACTGGATTTTTTTCAGGGAAGTCTTCTAAATAGTATATTGCCACAATGCCAGCAATAAAGCATAGTTTCTCTTTCTGCTAACACACAGTTTGTATTATCGCAAATATCATCTATACCACTAAATTCACACCACTCTTACCCCCAAAAGGTAATATATTACGCATATATTCGTGATGTTGCTCTTACAGTTTGAGAGTTAAATACAAAATTGCTCACTTAAGATGGGAAAAGGTATATATTCTTAAAATTTCCAAGCCACCTCTTTAACCGTCCTAGGGTATTACTCCTCATTTCTTCCATAGCATATTGAGGGGCAGTGGGACTGAACAATTACTAAAAGGTTTATATTTAAATGGGCAAGATAGATATTCATCCAAGTTTGAGGATCTCAGGATACATAGCAACACCTAAAAGCATATAGAAATTTTAAAGCTGTATATAAGTATGAATTACATACATATGTATGAATTATCTCTAGAGATGTTTTCAGAAATGTAACTCAGAATCTGTTTTCAAGGGGTTTGGTGAATAACTAACCAGTGTCTTTTACAATTTCACCTTCATGTTTTCTAAAATGTTCTAAAATATATGATATAAAAAGTCTTACCATGTTAAAAGAAATAATTCCAAAGGCATTGTCATTTGATAAGATTGTTACAGTGACAGAATTGGGTGAGCCAAGCTTTATCCTTGCAGATGGTTTCTAAAATTAAAACCAAAATAAGATATTAAGTATGGTGGCAGGAAAAAAAAGGTATTTTGATTTTACTGTCTCTTAAGAGTTGATACTAGCTTTCAAAAAAATATGTCTTTTTATTATATATCACAATGACAATGGTTTAAAGCAATAGAATGTACTAATTCGTAATTACTGTGGAAATACACTGTAAACAGTCAAGAATGAAGGGCTTGAAACACACTTTGCAAATGACTAACTATAGTTTAACAATTATTAACAGCATATCAATAGGAAACCATACATGAAGCATCTAAGACTGCAAGGAATTCCAAAGTTGTCCTTTTTTCCATAACATTTGTATAAAACTGAAACTCTGAAGCTATTATAGTGGGATACCAGCTAAAGGATATACTGGGATAGCAGCTCTAAGATGCAAGTCTTTATAGCATTGTAAAACTGAGCTACATTTAAAAACCTAAGTAAGAATGAAGGGAAAATATATATTTTTATATTCACTGCAAAAATCCCCAGAGATGTAATACTGGCAATGCAACAGAAATTTATTTTTCTGAATTGACATCTTTCTTAGATATGAACTGTTAGCTAAAAAAATATGAATGTGAACTCTTATCTTGTAGCATATTTCCTGTAAGACAGAACAATATGAAGAAATTTTTTGATACATATTTACAAAATTGTTTGGGTTTAGATATGTCAGATTTAATCTCTGCTTCTGGAGGACTGGAACTCATCCTCTTTTTCTGCTCCTTCCACCCTCTCCTCCATGCACATCCTAGGCAGGAAAACAGGAAAGTCTGAGTATTTACAATTGAACTCTTCTGGTCTCTAGTGCACCTTCAAATGTCCACAGCTGAATGCAATGCCTGCTCAAGTGTCAGGCACAGCAACATGACACAAAGACATCCACAGAAATGCAAACTTTCTGAAGGGCAAAAAGCATCATCCTGCTTGGACTCCAGATTTTAGTTCTTACCTATTCCCATTCGCAAGCATAATACCACACTGAAATCTATGAAATACCATTCACCTATATTAGATGACTCACTCTTTGCTGTGGAATAGGTACATTGAAAAATTGAGACTTACCAGTAGTGTCAAGTGAAATGTGAATGTCTCATCAGCCTCTGGAAGATCATCATCACAGACAGATATATACACTGTTCGGTTTGTTTCTGTATCGGGTATGAATGCAGCTGCATATGTGTCAAAAAAGTCTCCTGTGTTTTCTCCATCAATCTGCAATAAACACACAACCAAATGCCACCTCCTTCATCCTTCAATATGTTGCACACTATCATTCTAGCCTCATTCGAACAGACTTCATACCCTCTTTGCTGCACATAATTCTTCCCACAATTTCCCCTGCTGTCATACAGTTAATTTCTGGATAGAAGGTACATAGGTAATAAGCCATTTCATTCAGGCTGAGTAAACAGGTGAAAAAAAAAGCAATAAAATAAACAGAACACGGTGTTCAGATCCAATAAAGTAAACAGAACAGTTTCTTTAGAATTTTTTATGACTTTCTTCCCTGCAATTAGGTATCTTTTGCATAATGAATCATATGAAAAGGTTTTTTATTGAAAAAGCTATGCCTGTACAGGAAGCATAGATCTGTACACCTCATAATACTCTACATGAATAAAACTCACCTTAGGATGTAACTGCCCTCTGCCTTCCATTTTAAGCACTGGAAGGAGCGTAGGCACTCAACCTAGATTACAAATTTGATCACCAAAACTGGCAAGATTGAGTCTTTTAAAAGAACTTCCCTCCTTTAATCCCAGTCAACAGAATAAAATTCTCCTGCTTCTACTGTAAATGAGGTGATTAAAGTAGAGATTACAAAGGTAGATATGTAAAAACAGCAAAGCATCTAGATTAAGTTTACAGTTGGGTACTGAGACTAAATGCAGAGAAGCCACTGAAGCAGCATAGCTGCCACACCTGAATCATCCTTCTTAGAAGCTAAAGGCTTGAAGGAACCATTGCGAAAAAGACTGTTCTTCCTTTCAGAACAGTGAAATTAGAAGTTCAGAGAAAAGGAAACAAAGCGGTTTTTGTGACTCTCACTTGTGTCTCTTATCAGTCACACTTGCAACTCTCCATGTATCTGAGTCACAAAAAGCTCTTTAAAAAGTTATCAACAGTTACTGATAATATAACTGCCATGATCTCTTACCGACACAATTGCTGTGATGTTAGCAGGCTTCCCTGTCCTTTCAATTACAAGACGTATAACAGTTGTACTTGTTTCATTGACTACAAATTCTGTTTGTCCACTGAATTTCACTTCTGTTTCTCCAGATGTGAAATGAATGAGTACTGCTAAAAGCAAATAAACTAATAAAGAAGCAGAGGGCATCCCTATAGGAAAAAGAAATAAAAAATAAATTGTAAATCAAAAATACATGAAGATTTGTGATTGACCTCACCAATCCAGTTGACGACTCCTAATTCTTCACATACCACAATCATCTTGTGAGTTTCAAAATGAGATTAAAACAGGCAGAGGTCTCCACTACAACCAACCCATATAATGTAATTATCATGTGTGTTCAATTTTGTTTTCATAATTTTCATTTAGTGATTTTCTAGACAGTATTCATCTTTTTTTTTTCAAGTGGAAGAATAAGGAGCTTCTTTAAAAAAAAAAAAAAAACCAGAAAAAAAAAAAAACAATTACATTACCACAACTGTTTTAATTTTCAATTAATAATTAGCTTCAAGTTTGACAGTTCAATTTCCACTTTCTTTGTTCTCTAGATTGTCTTTAAAAACACACAAAAAAATTACACAAAGAGTGAAGGGTTGGACACTTGCAGTCATCCCACAGATCATTTTCTGACATCTTACTCACCATGAAATATCCTTACACATTTGCATATGTACTTGAATCTTATCCCATGATCCTTTCATATGTCCCTGTTCCTGAGAACAACTGTGATGGTTTGCCATTGCAATCTTTGCACAGCCAGACTTTGCCTTTTGTTTCTGCACAACATCTAATATTTTCTGTTAAGATACTCAAACTTGAAACCAAGATTTTCTCTTACATTCTCCATTTCTATTACATCAGAGTCCAGTTTTGTGATGTAAAATAAAATTTTAAGTCCTAGTAAAGTTATTGGGTGTTGATACCATGAAAGAAAAACTTTGAAAAGAGTCTGGCACAACAAATTTCAAATTATTGCATTATTCTGCAGAAGCTTACACTGTACAGCGCTGACCAGATGTTGGAAGGGCAAATTAAAACATAGATGCTCAGTAGGGCAGATTGCTGTCATAAGGATCTTAGAAGTCTTGGAAAAAAGCAAGAGAACAAAGCTGTGCTCTAAACACCAAAATGCATTGCAATATCAAACTTTAATTGGATTTGTTCCCTCAACAAGCTTCTTTTAATATGTAATCACTATTTTACCCTGTTACTTTTAAAAAATTTTATACAAAAGGTACAAGCAGCATTTGTGTAATTAAACATATAAATAAAATGTCATTTCGCTTAAAATGATCCTTCCAAGTGTTACAATTACTAGACAAATCTGGTCAATTGCAGCTGCATAAACTGTGTGGAACACATTACATTAATATTTGCATATTACTAACATTTAAGATCAGACATGTTTGCAAAGCAGTTTGCTCACATTTTTAAGAGTGATAGTTATGAATATTTAGTCATAAATCATCACTACACCAGCAAATGTCATGAGTACATTAAAACACATTTTTGTAAAATGTGTGTCAAATCTGAATCAGAGCTGAGGTCCAGCAGATACTCTGAATGTTTTATGTTTGCAGTCATATAATTTTAATCCTGGACTGAACAGAGAATAATATAGCCTTCAGACCACTAAAACAAACACAGCTTCAGAAAGACTTCAGGTCTTTAATTCATCTTTCAATAAATTCTGTCTGGGGAAGGATAAATTTTATGTTGTGAGGACTTGAAATAAACTGCTTTCAGGCAAGCTAAAGAACAAAAAGAGCACAGACATGGCTTATTAACTACGTATCAACTGGAAGTACAGACAAGAAAACTATCAATATTTTTCAGAGTACCTACAAGGAGAGTCTGGTGGATTGGCAAAGTTAGTTGAATTTAATCACCTGTAACAAACAAATTAATCTAAATATGTTGACCATCCCAGAGGAAACAGCCAAACAAAAAAAAGTAAGTGCAAAAAATTAGAACTAACTATTTTCTCTATGAAAACAGCTATTCTTTTCACCACCCACTTGAACAATGTCTGATTATTTCTAAAAAAAATGTCACACAGTAAGGATTTTGCTGCATAGCTTCACACTACTCTAAACTTTTATTACCAGGAGCACAGTCCTTCAAGATATTCACGGCTCTTACTGGGAATTCATTGTGTAACAGACTGACAAATCAATGTTTGATTCTTATATATCTATCCATTTAGTAATTCTACTGCAGCAAAAACTTACAGTGGGAAACAAAGATAATACATATACATAAGCCCCCTGGAATTTAAAATAATTAGCACTTCCAAGGTATTTTTTTCCTAGTTTTATGTGGAACTGTTCTGGAAAAAAAAATCTTCATGCTGGAAAGAGAAGAGCTGTCCAACTTCTGTACACTCTCAGACAATTACATTGTCTGCAGATGCAGGCATCATCCCTACAAAACTGAGGAATTTGTTGACCTTTTAGCTTCAGCTGTTACCTTGTCAAAGACTTCACCACTACCTTCCCACGGTACATGCTTCTAGTAAATAATACTGAAAACATGATCCTTGAGGGCAAGATGACAAAGTTTAGAATTACTTGAATTCTATTACTTCTACTAGAGAGCATTCTAAAACTATAGGATTACTCCTGCGGAACAAGAGAAGTTTCGCAATCATACCATCAATTATTCAGCTGGTGTGTATCCTTCCTTGTTACGTTATTTGTACTAAGATTTACTTTGCACAGCCAGCCAGAAGCAGTTTTTACTCTTTTTTTTATAAACTAAACCTTTAAAATCATGATTTTTTTTAAATTGGTATGAGGTATTATAATAAAAATACCATACATCAAGAGTAAGCGAATGCATAACAAATTTATTCACATAGCTGAAAAAATATTATAGGTCCCAGTATTTTACTTCATTAAAAATTAACTCACTTTGTACACTAAATTCCTATGTAAATTTATATAGGAACACAATTTGTTCTTTATTAGGTATATTGCATAACATTCAGCAGAAGCCTTTGCAAGATCAGAGATTACAAGAGAACCCTTCATTGTTCCCCTCACCTCACTAAACCACAGTGTCTCTAATTTGTAACTTTTTTAAAAATGAAACTGAAACACTAGTCCTTGTTCTGCTAAGTTTTGGTGATCAGTACTCCCCTCTGTTTCAGTTAAATATTACTGAGTTAATTTCTCTCCATCCTGAATATCGGGATATTGTACTTAAATTAGTTTAATAAGCCGAAGTCATTGAAACATTTTATAACAACTACAAGCAACACAGCATCACATATCTTTAGAATATGTACAATGTATGTACAAAATGTATACAAAAACCAACTATTTTGTTTTCATGTTTCAAATAATCATTTGTAGTATCAGTGGTAGTTCAAAACAATGCTATGTACCAAGGCCTAGACGATGTTTCTAAGTCATTTATAATAAAAATTTCTGGCATCAAAACCAAACCATACCTTTCAAATAACAATCTAGACATTTTAATAGTGTTAAAGGATTTTAAATTTTTTTTAAAATCCTATTCTTCAACTATATAATTTTTAAAAAGTAAACAAATCTAACTTAATTCCGAGTCGTGATTACTAACTAACATTTTCTTTTAGTATGCATTTTATAGCACTTTTTGAAGCACATTTGTATTTTCCACTAAAATATGGAATGCTAGTGTAGAATTAAACAAGTCATATGCTGATTCTACACAGTAATTTAAACAATACTGCCACAATGTATATAAGGAATAGCATTTCAATCTTTTGTCCAGTTGGAGCCAAGGCAGGTTTATAAAACTAGTGAATCACCAGGATTAGCCTGCTGTTTCCAGTCAGTTTCTGGAACAAATTTCAGATGAAGACTTTAAGGTTTATAAAGTATGAATGGTCTTTTCAGAAGATTTTTACACCAGCTACTGTGGTTAATAAATTAAACCCTTAAGAATGAAAAGATCTCCTGACTGTTTTCTTTGAAGTATGAGAGAACCTATAGCCCAATGAAACATGGAGAAATCAAGAAAGGAAATGAAAGGACTACTCCAAATTAAAAATCTGAAGTGAAATGAAGCACCAAATTCAAAACAGAAAATGGGAAGTGGCAAAAGAAAGAGTTCGCAGACTAGCAGATGGAACATGCGATTAAGTATGCTCTACCTCAGAGTTGTCAATGCTGTTTACAGAGAAGCAATGAGCTGAAGAAGCACCATTCCCACCCAGCAGCTACAACCTGATTTACCACCTGCCCATCATCATACAACTCACTGTACATTTCTAAAGACCATAGACACAGAGGAACAAGAGTAAGTCCACTTTTTACTGTCTTTGCTTGTCTACTCCTCGTGATTACAAATACACAGTCAAGTCGAACATTAAAAAACTGGCATGCCTAGTACTTCGCATTGAGTACAGGTATGAGTGATTGCCAGAGACAAGTCTATTCACCGCAGGGATGTCAGCACCCAGCAGCATCTTTGGCTGAATACAATGGGAGACAGATAGATGTGCTCTTTCATACACAAAGTGATTGATTCTCTGTAGTACACAGGAACAGCATACAGCAACAAGTTTCACAAGGTCATTGTCACTGCCGCACCTGTTGTAGAAACATAGTAAAACTCTGCATATTTTCAGCATTTTTATTTTAGGCATTCTCAGACCCTCTTGATATTTCCAACAGTATTGGAGAACAACCTGGGAAAGTAGCAGGGATAATAAAAACTTTGATTTACTAAAATTCTCCTTTCTGTGTTATCAAGGTTCCAAATTAAAGTAGAAATACTTTATTTCAGACTATTTCTTCCCTTGCCTCAAAGTTACCACAGTTCATACATACAAAAAAAAATGGGACACAACAACACCCAGCATATGGATAGCAGAAACTATCCAAGCCTGCTCCGCTGCTTGTTCTTCCTTCTTTGTTTTGGGCTTCTTTTTTAGATGTGGAATAAGGCTCTCATTGTAACACAGATTGAAAAACAGAGTTTTCCAAAGGTGCTATTTCAAAACAATATCCACCTATATTTCCTTTCTGCCTTCAACCTGCTCCACGGCAAATAAAAAATGAGAATTATACTGACTTTGTGTGCTAATAGTTTCAGAATCTGTCTCACCAGTTTCCATAAGCATTCTTCAATATCACTGAATGTCTTTATTTTATGTTCTTCTACATGTTTTCCTGTCTTCCTCTTTACTACAAAGGCATGTCAGATATCTGACATTCTCCTTCTTTTTACTAACATCGGAAAGTGTTAACCAAAGCACAAATCCAAACTACTAGGTACTAAAAATCACTTGATCAGCTTTCATTACCCTGAAGTTTTTGGTCTCAGTAGCCTACTTCCCCAGTCACTACTGCTGCCTTGACAGAACAGTACCACAGCATATCAGGTGCTAAAAATATTAATCTGCATTTGAAATTAATGGCACCGACATCAGTCAATTATTCCCCTGACCACTTTCTTTCTAACAGTTGCAATATTTTTTTTTTTTAAATCTTGTTATCTATTACCATACATATTACTGGGAATGGTAAATTTAATGCAGCATGAATATCATCATAAGATAATTCTTGCCCATTCAATTACCCTCTCTTGGAAAACAACATGCTCTCTTCAAAATAAACATCTCTTCCTAAGGAAGGACGTGTGCTGAACTTGCCTGCCACCACACTTATATTTAAAACTCAGAAAGATACATTATCATCACAGCCAGGAACCATTACATAGAGTAGTAAAAGTGAGGCCAAGACAGAGGCATAAGGAGAAATCCAGATCATCTCACTTGGTTATTAGAGGTCATGCAGAGTTAAAAAGTCTAAGAAGGCCAGAGTACTCCTTGCAAGTTTTCTGACAATTTATTTTCATTTTCTCAGAAGAATTTGAGTGGATTTAAACTGAATTCTTAATTTTTATCTTCCAAAACATACAATCATCACTGAAGAACCATGTGTTATCTCTTATGGCAGGTAATACTAGAGATTTTCTGAGGTAACCACTTGCTCTTATTCTGAGCAGAGAATAAAGGGCAAAACTCTCAAGCACTGAAGAATCCAGTACTTCTAGCAGCAAGCAGAGAAAACAAAAATCTTCTAGAAAGCATTTATCTTATCTTATCTTATTATTATTTTCATGTCAGAGAACCAGGAAATAATTTTGACCAGCTGTAAGATCTGGATTATTTTTATGCACAGTACCTCCAATGCAACAGCTTCAAGTTATTAAGGTTACTTTAAACTTAGAAAAGAGATCAGAGTCTGATGTAAATAAACTTTGGCTGAAATCTGCTAATTAGCAGTGTTAAGAAGTACACCAGCAGAGATCTTAATTTGCTCAATGTTAAAGCACAAGCACACTGACTTCACCTGCATAACTTTCAATTTATCTCAGGAAATTGACAAGAATCTATCCATATATAGGTCTAACTACATACGGTGAAAATCAAGACATTATTTTTGAACATTCCTACTTAACAGTATATTTTTAAGTAAAAGATAAATACTTAGTTTTCAGCTCCCCACTGGAAATCATGTTCCACCCATGTAGTTCTACTGAACACGGTAGACATCTTTCACTGACAGAAATTAATTTACCGGGTATTCCAGAACCAAGGCTAGCTTTTTACCTAGGTATTTTGCACCAAGTAACTGTAACTTCAGACACTCAAGCACTTATACCCTCTCTCAAACTGGTTTTTGCACCAAAAAACAAGAGGATTTAAAAAACCCAACAAACCAAATCCCAACCAACCACCAAAGCCAGGCAAGCCCCACCCCCACTAAGATGCCTAGCACTTCCAGCTCACACGGGCAGAAGTAACTGCATGATCAAACATTCCACAGAATCAAGCCCTTAACACATATGGAACCAGAAATCCAGCTGATGAAGGCCAGCAGGCTTCACTGCAAATCAACCATTTATTATACAGTAGAGAGCTTAACTTTCACAGTAATTCCCATCTCAAAGCTGAGATAATTCCTATCTCAGCTTTGGAGGTTTCTTGCATGTCCTCAACACTCTTACTTAACAAATGTTGAGAACATATGTTGGGAGCTGAGGACAAAACTATCACAGTTTCACATACCTAGTATCTGCTGTGAATGAAGTTCTATGGCCTGAATGAATAGTATATATCGGAAAAAGAAATCATGCGTTTCTGCAGTATGTGGGGCTTTTTTTCACACTTAAAACTAAAAATAGAAACAGTGCTTTAAGAAAAAAAACCAAAAACGCTAGGGTACAGAACAGCAAAATTAAGCCACATGGCAAGTATTAGACTGCATGGTTTCAGGTACACTGACAGAATTGTAGCTATCCACAATGGATTCTTACAATTTAATACACTTTAATAAGCCAAACAGAATTTTTAATGTGTTATCCAATTATTACAATAATTGAATCAGTTCACAAAAGTATATTATTAAATACAAGAATTTAAGGCATATGTAAAACAAGGTTCTTTTCTACAGTATAATGTTTTAATTTTTCATTGCAACAAATTATGTTGACTCAATTAAAGAATCTGCGTGTTACAAAGTCCCCCAAAGACTTCTTTCTGTAGAAGTAAAAATAGATTTGCGTAATTTGTAAAGATGATTAGCATGGAGCCCTCATTCTAATCTATACTGTAGATTAATCTCTTCAATCTGGGCAATCTGGTTTTAGATAAAAAACATAATACATTATTTATTTCTCAGAGAAAAGAACTCCATAAGCAAAACTTGTTTGGATGCAAAGTCTTCTTATACTACCCTTATCATGTATCCTGGCTTTCTGGCTTTATCATTTGCGTGACTTTCTAAATCTTTTAACCCATGTCACAATTTAATAATCACTCTTTAATAATTATAATCATTCCCTTATTAACTGGGTATTTCTCTTCATTCTTCTAAGGCACCCTGCAGTCCAAGACAAGGAAAGCTCTTTGCTGATTAGTTATTTAAGACCAGCAACAATAACTATGCTGGAAAGAAAGGTGCTTTGAGAGGATTACACAAAGCTAGTTCTCAACAGCACCAAGCCAAAAGCAGCAAATTACAAACCCAAGTACTTCATTGCATGTAACCAAATTGGCTGGTTGAAATGCTAATTGCCATTCAGTAAAGCTAAAGGCAGACAGGGGACCCTGAGCTTCAGAGAACGACAAGCATTTTTTAGCCCACTTCTGCACCATTGTTTTGCTGAGAATTATTCAAAATCTATTCATAAAGCTCTTTTTCTAACCTTTAAAAATGTGGGAAATTTCTAAAGCTCTTACCAGTACCTCAGATCTGTTGGCCTGCCAAACTCATAACAGATGGCTGAATTAAGGCCATGTTAAATCCTTAATGAAGCAAAGCTTGAAACAATTCAGAGCAGTAACATATTGGACCAGTCCAGGATAAGTGACTAAGTTTCCTTTGCCATCAGAAAAAGAAAGTCATAACTTTTTAATGAGTTTATACAAGATTAGATAAACAAAAATATCATGGTATAGAAAAATATATGTTGCTGTTACATTCTAGAAAAACCTCCGCCCTGATAAAAAAATCCACTAAGACAAAAACTGTGATAAACATGCAAAGCATTTTCTCTGTTGTTTAATTTTGCCAGATAAATTTAGTCTGTCAAATAGGCCTGTTTCAGTAAGGACCAGCCTACTTACCTTAACTGCAACCTTTGTTTGGATTTTCAAATTATTTCAGGACAAGAAACTACAACAACTTAAGTTTTGTAGAAAACACTCATGAGCCAATCTATGAAACTTTTTCAAATTTGAGGCATATTTCAGAACATACAGTTTGAAAATTCTTTCTGCAAACTGCCTCAAGTTGTCATACAGAGTAAGCTAAATCTTGGAAGTGTATATTTACACAAAGTATTTCTCAGTGAGATTATTTACTGAAAAAGTAACTTAAGCAGGTGAGACTTTGCAGAAATTTATGAAATTATTTGTGGTTTAGTTTTGGGTTTTTTTCCCTGAATAAAATATGTTACAGTGGGTCCACCTGGAGTAAGACAAATGGCAAGTAGTATTGTTTTCCCATCTCAATCTTTTTTTCCCCCTAAGAAATAGTAATGTAGCTCCTATTAGACAGACATAATTTTTGAATTTGTTGAACAATGACAATGCCTACAACTGACGGCCAGTGGCTTTGCAAAATTCAGTTTGATGATGGAGATACTATATAGCACCTGACTCTTAATACATATTAAGAGAAGAATTTAAACACTATGTGTGCCAATTTCTGCAGAGGAAAAAAACTGTTATACTCAAGTGTATATACAAAATTTGCCATACCTTAATTGGCCAGTTTTGTAGAGCTGAAATGCAAGTACAATTTCTACAAATGAGAACAGCTGATCAAGAGGATTACACATTTAAAAGTTAATTATATATGTGATCATATTTTTGGAAGGTCAAGGCCTAATAATCCATGAGCAAATAATTCCAGCATATTCTTTTTATTTACTCTTGCCTACCTGTATTTTTGTTTTTCTTAGTGAATAACTAAATTGACTAAATACCAGAAACACCCTGGAAGAGTTTGGGATTACTCAGAAATACAATTTAGCTAAATTGCATCAGATACCCTATCTCAAATAATAGCAAGAGTCAAACATAAATTTTACTATTCCAAGGCTTTCAAAAACACCTTGCACTAAAACACTTCAGATGTGGCTGAGACAAATTTTAAACCTCTCATGTTTCAAAGTGTGATCCAAGAACATATTTTTCCAATTTTTCAATTAAACATTCGAAAATCAAAGCTCTGTTAAGCTTATAGACCACTTTTAAAACCATGTTTATTAAAAAAACCCTCATTGTTATCATGTCACAATTCTAAACAACTATGGTAGCTGTGTAATAATATCAAAGGTGATTCATAGGTCATCAATATTTTTCTCACACATTGCTATAAATCATTGCTGCCCAATGAACAAGATCCTCACAGACCTCTGTATTGGTATTCTTCTTTAGTGTTACACAACTAAAGGAATATACTTTCATAGCTTTTCCAATACTTTAATTTTAGTATTTACATGCTAATTAAAATATTCATGTATGTCTTTGTAGATTTAAGCACTCTACTCCTTTTTAAATTGAATTCCCAAGCAAAAAAAAAAAAAAAAAACCAAAAAAAAACAAAAACCCATTGAAGATAATAAGCTTAAATAACAAAATTCCATGGGTAGTAGAGATTTTAATACATTAATACAAGAAATTCTGAAAATTTCTTTCAAATAAAGCTCACAACAATTTCTCAGGACAGAACTGCACAGTAGATTTGAATGCAAGAGGATCAATCTTATTCACTAGCATCAACAATTTGAAACTCACCCAGAATTGTTTTCCAACCTTAAAAATGCTGACAGCACAGCTAAACTGCCCAGCATCAGTCTTCACAAAAACAGATAACCATTTTTACCCATCGATTTTCATGTGTCCAGGACACAGACCATACTTACAATTTACTAAATATGGGCTCCCATTATCGGAGTTAATTAATTTGCTTAGATATAAATTTAGTAAACATCATTGATTTCTTCATCTAAATCTATTAAAATAACGAAAGTATATTAGAAAACAGCTAAAGCACAAAACTTGGCTTTAGAAATCAAACTAACTACAAATACCAATAACAACCACAAATTAGAAATTGTATACCCTTGAAATGTGGTAGCTCTTATATAGTCAAATATTTATCTAATTCTGAGCCTATTATGTCACAAATTTATTTGATTTCCTCAGGAATCTGGTTCTTTTCAGTCTTTGCACAAGGAAATCCTGAAATCTGTTTAGTAGGAGAAGCTTGTTCTAGGCTTAAGGGACAGATAAACTAAATATATCACATTCTACCTTCAGTTATTAAACAGCCCTCATAGCAGAGTCTCAAAATACTTAGTACTTACCTGAAAGACCTGTTCTAGAAAACAGGTATAAAGTACTATCAACAAAAAAAAAAAAAAAAATGAAAACACTTATTGACTTTGTATAATGAATAAGATTTTTTAAGTCACACATTATTTCACATCTGCACTATAAAACAATTACAGACTCCTTAAAAAAACATGACTGATTTTTGGCAAGCATTTCCACATACATTTGATCTTAACTTTATCTGGGTTAGCACGAATGAATTATGCAATGTCTTATATAGAATCAGCACATTAAAAGCAAGAAGTAAAAGCAGTATTTCTAGTTGTTAATCACATGACATATTGTAATGATCATTCCTTATTAGACAATGATTTGAAAAATTCATTCATACTTTTAACTCACTCCTCTTTAAAACACGCAGTGCATAAGCAGCTCCTCCCCTTCTATTTTCACCTAAATAAAACTGCCAACGTTTTGTTCTGAGAGTCAAAACCTGCCGGCTTGAGACTGAGTTGCATCTTGATAGCATCCCTTGAGGACAGGATTTTCCACTGGAAAGAAAATTGTCTCCACCTGCCCAGCTTTGCAGAGCACAAAGAGAAGCTGCTGGAACAACAGAAACCTTAGCAGACTGTCACCCTCCAGCAGCCCCTCATGGATGAGCGACAGGCTCAGTGTCAGCCGCTGCTAAACTCTGTCCCCGCCGCAACAGGTGCTGTCTGCAGAACATTGGGCTGGACAGAGAACATCTTTGCCGCTGATACAGGATGCTTCCAAAGCAACTGCTGCCTCAGACAGGGGGACAACACACGTACCTGGACCCTGGGACAGGAACATCCGCGTCCTCTGGACTCAGCCAGCCGCCTGCACACCCTCTGTCACTCACGCATAATGCGCATAATTCCCGTCTCCTACTCCTCCCTCTGTTCTGCGTAGCGTCCAGCACTCTCCTCCCTCTCCTCACTGTTGCTGCCTTCCCACTGCTGTGGAGATAAAAGGGGGTGGGAGGGAAGAGGACAAATTTTTTTTCAAAGCCCAGCAATTGCCCTGCACTGCTGTAGTTGAAATAGAGCCAGCCCCTCCCGCCGGCGCCTTGGCAGGTCTTCGACTCAGCTTGGACCGCACTGTTGTATTACTCTGCACAGCAAAACTGACAGGTTTTATTATTGGATTATGACAGATTTTGGATTCAAGACCTCAGCGGCATCTGAACATGCAGCTCATCTTAATTCACAGCTATTCAGTGCCCTGGAAGAAGAAATAATTCTCCATTAGAGAAAAGATTTCTAATCCTAGATGAAGCATTCCAGGCTCAGGTATTTCTCTAGCTAATAGCAAATTCACATTTAATGGTCATCACCATCCTAAGCAAATCCTGAGCCACAAGAAACACACAAAGACAATGCTCAGATCTTTTAAGTGTTGGCCCCCAAAATCACAAACTCTCATACTTAATAGCAAATAAGTATTAAAATTTCTTCTTATGCAATAAAGGATAGAAGGAATAAATAGAGCACAGAAGTATTTGGACAAAACCAAGACAGAATCTAGAACACTGTATGCCTTCTGATGTCATTAGACAGGTCACTACATCAATCTGTACTGAGTTATGATGATTTGGGAATAATGTAAACAAACATGGAAAGGCAAAGAAAATGCTAGAGAATGACGAAAAGTTAGAAAAATTACTTAGTAAAAGGCATTTTACTAAGAAGCATTTTGCTTATAAAAAATGCTTTAAAGTAAAAGCATTCCACCTAACAAGCCATCCCCCCTAGTGTAGACTCATAGCAGGATAGGATAAACTGATTCTAAGAGGTGGTTATTATTTGATTATAGTGATTATATATTTAATTATATATATAATAATAATATGAATATGAATATTATTATTATAGGTAGTAGTCTGAGATTACTATTTGAACTCCCTCTTCTGAATAAAGAGGGAGTTGAAGTAACCTCAGACTACTACCTAGCTTTGTTAGGTAAGAAGAATCTCTCTATATACTCTGTATATAGTTAGAGGAAATCAATGATGACAAATAAAAATTGGCAGTATAACTGATAAAGGCATAGATAATCTAATATGTATATGGGAAAGTAGACATTAATAATCAGAACAAACCAATTCTTAAGAGTGCAGAAAATATTGGAATGATTCACCAAACATTGTAAAAACTCTTTAAAAAAAAAACAAACCTCAGGTGTATTCTTTTCTTCTAAACAACTATGCTGTGAATGTGAAAGGAATTTGGGATGTTCTGTTTGATTATCTGCTTTATATGTTTAATCACTTATTACACTAGTTCACCTTGGTTTATATATGAACATATTTTTGATCAATACTTTATCATGCATAATCCTCATGTACCAGCACCAGTTTTTCTGGTAAAAAAGAAAAGTGATAAAAGGAGTAAGAAGCATTCCTTTAAAGGCCAATACTATTAGTGCCAAATTTGTCACCAGGCAGAATTTAATGTATGAGCATGAGAGATAAGTAGCATGTTTTTCAATACCGTACTGTTATTATATTTCAGCCTCAAAATCTAGACATCCTATTGTTTTTCCTCTTTGGATTAACTGGATGAAAGAATATTTGAGGTATAAGATTATTTTTATCTTTTATTCTACAATGTTGCTCAGCTTATACTTTACTTTATGTTTTCCTCTTTTCATCTGGTTTCTGTACAAAGCTCATCTCCCACCAGCTATCAGAGAATGCCTTAGCAGTCATTAGCTCTCAATTACAGAAGGCCTGAGCACATTAAACGTTGCAAATTACTGAGCTGGAAAACTAAGGAAGAGTGAGAACTTAGACTTGGGCTCAGTAATTCAGATGGTTATTCTCACAGGATCTTTCCGAAAACTGCATTCAGATCCAAAATGACTTGTACCTTTTGCTGTGCTCTCTGACTCAACACGTGGTACTCCATGTTTTCTCTCAAATCCTGAGGATTTCCTGATAACTTTTTTTCATTTTCATTATACCACTCCAGGGATCTGTGCTTCTTTTTATTGCACTTGAGGAGGAGAGAGAACTTGCATAGAATTTTGTCAGTGATGGTCCTCAAGCAGCTGATGGTGATTGACATCAGACACTCCGCATACACTTTTAACAACTCGGCATGCAGCGCACATTGCACTCCCAACCCTTACAAATGTCAGAGAAAAACAATCAGAACTGGTATTGGACTTACAACAGACCTGGCATTGGACAGAACTCTGTCTCCAGGTCAGCCTTTGCTTCTCTTTCCAATAAAAGCAGTAAATAAGGTGTATTAAGTACACCCGTTGCTTCTTTGTTTGTTTGGATATCCTTTGTTCTGAAATCATTAAAACTCTGTAAGCAAAAAATGGCTCTGCTGCAAGTAAACCAATACTGAAAGCACCAGCAACAATGGACCCTAGTTTGTTTGTTTGTTTTGAAACCTTGCCTTTTCCCTTCATTGGCATCAACTCAAAGAAAAGACCACAGAAGAGGGAGTTAAAAGAAGAAACAAATCCCTGAGAAAGAATATGACTTAAAGGAGCAAGAAGAAAAAACATCTAACAAAGGCTTTTCAGGAATGTCTGTTTTCTCTTCTTTACATTTTCATTTTTATTAAGGAAAATTCTTGTGTTGTATTGGTGCCATTTGGTTTCCAGTAAGAGGTACTGAAATCTTAATCTACAAATATCAGAAAAGAAAATAAATACTATAATGAAAGTTCTATTAATAAATGCCACTGAAATTCACTTTTGTTTTCACCTCCAAAATCCAAGTTTCAGAATTCTGGGCTAAGCACCTATTTCCATGCAAGTACCAAACAAAGATATTCAAAAAATTTTGAAATTTTGGTCCTGCACAGGGAGCTAGGTCTACCTAGCGCCTTTTCTGGTGCTTTAGCTGAAGCAGGCTCAGCTATTCAGAATAAGGAACAAGAAGCACATGCATAGCTCTTTTATAGATCAATGCTTAATTAGGCTATAACAGACAAGTTATTTTTACCTCTTATTTATAAATCAATCTCCCCAACATGATGCACTTCAAAAATATGTAACATCCACCAGATATAGGAAGATACTGGAGCTGATGTTGTTTCTTTCTTCACGAGAGCAATCACAAGATATAGAATACTTTCCAACAAGCAATTCACTTGGTCTTGGTAGTCAGCTCTTTGTCATTTTGGGATTTTTTCAGTGGATTTTCTTTGAATGATGGTCCACAATGCTGAGCGGTTTTGCTAGACAGAGCAGGCTAAAGATGGCCACAAGCACTAATATCTTTCCCTGTGCACGTGCAGCTATAGCTTGATTTTTGATCCTGTACAGATATTTGTTTGTTTTGCTGACATCTAGGTTGCATTACCCTTTCTCTTTTATTATTTAATGTGATTCCCACTGGGCACCACATCCAACAGGCAGTACTAAAAGAAACAGCAGCCAGAACTATAGAACATGACTTTAGTAGCATTGTCTTCAGGGAACTATGCTAAGTCAAATTCAGAAGAGGGCAGAACCAACCAAGACTTATACCAAAGAGGTCATCTCACAGCCTAACTAGTGGGTACTAGCTGGCAGCTGATCTGCTATCCCACAGCAGTTTAGGATTGCAGTTGGGTTGTCTCTTCTTCAAAATGTGAGATGAGGTTTCTGAACATTTTTTTGTTGTTCTACTTGCTCCCTCTGGAGACTCCTATCCAGCCACTCCATGCCAGAGAAATGCACAACCACTGCCAAATGTCATCTGATGCCAGGCACTTGCACTGTTCTTTTTCCTGAACTTTACTACATCCTTTAGTTGGGCTGGAAGTGCTTTACTATTATCATCTTGATTTTACTGCATAGGTTTCTGATGAATAAACAAATACATAGAGGAAAGAGAAAAAAATAGACAAATGCAAACAGTGCTCATAAACTGAGAAGACGGAATGACAAAATTTGAGTATTACGCTTCTGACTGAGCAGTTTATGCCAGACTAGTTCATGTGAAGACATACGTAGATAAAATCAGAATTTGATCTTCTATTTTATAGAAATGTCCAGGACTTAAAAAACTGAAAAACGAGAACTTCCAAGCACATTATGCTCTTTTTCAATGGACAAACATTGATTTGTTTATTCTTCCTATGATCAACTTTGTAAAGGTTAAGCTTTTTATGATACAGCTCCTTACTTGTATGCAGACAAAGCATGCTGATGTTAACATTTTAAAAGAACTTGTAACATAAAAATGGAATTATTCCTATTACTAGGAAAAAGTAAATGGTTCCTAGCATCTGCTCATTAAAGGCTGCTATATTTTAACATGCATTACAGCAGAAACACTATTCATGCAATCATAACTTTTTCATTAATGAACTCTCATTTGACTTCAGTAAAAGTGACATTGCTTTTTAAAAATGTTGATTTAAATACATTAGAAATACTAAAAATGAACAATTAATGAGAAAATAACTGCTTTGTTTCAACTTAGTGCATCTTAGATTTGGGTGATCAAGCTCTATCATGCCATTATGAGACAATTCAGGCCATATTGTGTCACTCTACTGATGCAAGAAGAATGTCATCTATGAAGGGTTGGTTTTGTCTTACAATGTAATATGTCTCATTTCAAACCACAGGGTTTGCTTACTAGCTTGCGTGCCACAGGGAGAAACAGCATGATAAGAATTTGTCAAGAGCTGCTTGGTGCTCCTCTTATGCAGTTACTGTTGCTAAATAAAGTTTCAGTCTTGTTTCTTCAAGTGTGTTCAGCTCTTCATTTGCAGCATGCCACTGGCAATGTACATTCTATCCAGGAAATAAGTAGTTTTCTCATAAAATCTATCAAAACACACAATTTCTGAGCATGTCAAGCACTACACTATAAAATCAAATAGAATAGTTACAAAAAGCGCATTTTTCTGAAGGTAAGACATAATAAAAATATTAAAACCTCTCCATAATCTCTTGCATCTAATTTGTTCTTAATGTCAAAGTCATTAAAAACTACTTAAAGATAAAAGCAAGAGGATTCCAGGTGCTGCATACAACTTAACTTGCTTTCCCAGCTCACAATTTGGCATTCTGTTGGAGACTACTTGGAGATACAAAATCCCAATGTTTTTCAACTTAACAATTGACTCTTCTTTTTTTAAGTGAAACGCCGAAATGTTTTCAGAGTAATTGATAACCTTTCACCCCTCAAGATCAAAGACAAATTACTTGAATAACTGTGAAATTAAGTACCTACAACAAATACAAATTTTCAATGGAAAGCTTTAAGTCCAGGATTTTTGTCTCAGAAGTAACTATCTTCTGTGTTTATGAATTTATTTTCCTGGCTGTGTGGAATCCTGGCATTCACTCTTGCCTCTGCAAAAAGGCGCTGAAACAATTTAGCATTCCGATGCTGAAATGGTGCTTCTGAGGACTGTCAAGCACACACAGGAGAAAACAAACAAACAGTGGTAATACAGTGGATAATATGCTTATTTTGGAGTTGGTCTCCAAGGGAAAAAATGTAACTATTGTCAATACACCTGCTTTTAGTTTCATTTACACTTTGTATTTTGAAGACATTCAGGATTTCCTTCTACTAATATAATGCTTGATCTGCAACATTTTAAATGTTATTTCTAATGAAATAACTGTATGTCATTGTTATGTATTGTTTTTTCTAAAATGTTATGTATTTATAATAATTTATTCCCCATGACACATAAAATTTGAGTACCTCAAATGCAAGCAGATTAAAAATAAAACCACTTAATTATGTTTATACTGCAAAGCATACTAAAGTAACTGCATATAAAAGTTCTACATATTATCTGTTATTTGTTATCTAGGTATTGCAGAGGCCCAAATTGATGCAGGAACACCATTTATGAAATAAATAGTCTTACAAAAACATAACTCATGTAACTATACTATGAAACACACTTTCACACGGTCTTTTAATTTATGGCATTCCAAATGAAAAGTGTGGTTGGTCAGACAAGAAATAAAATATTCCATGGGAAAGTGATATATGAAGGAGAAACTACTGAAATGCATGTTAAGGGCACAGAGTACAAAATAATAAATGCCACATTGTTTAAAATCTGTATAAGATCAGCTAACTCGATCTTTTTAACTTGCTTCCAATTTATGCTCACCATGTGTGATGCTTCCCTGTGGCTTGTTATTTTACTTCAGTGGCAGAGGGAGGAAACTAGCAAAGCTCAGTAATCATACTGCATAGCTCAACGTAACCATGGAAGCATTTGTCCACTTGTCAGGGCCTCTCCAGAGTGATTCAACCATTCATTTTATTGAATCAATATTGAAGCTTTTAAGAGTTATTACTTGAGGGAGGAGGAAACTAATAAAACAAACTCCTTGTTGCTTCCTACTAAGCACAGGTTGTCACAGTAGGCATGTTAATACCTTGTAAACTCTTTACTGATGCCATGTGGGCTATGTTATTGTATCTCCTGGTGAAGATTACTAGTAACACATTTGCATTCACATGCCTGATACTCTCTGAAAGAACTTAAAGATCTCTGACGTGTTCTGCTGTCCCGTATAGAAGCTGAATCAAATAGAAAGACAAAAGTTGGAAGAAAACAATGTGGGAGGAATCTATTTTAAAATTCATGAAAATGCTCCCTTCAAACAGTCTGTTTCTACTAGATCATTTTCATATTTACAATCTAAACTGAACATTTGTAATCAAATGTTAAGTGCTTAAAGTTGAATGGGATGATTTATTTTAAAAATATTTTCATACTTGTCAAAATACACCATCGTTATCTAAAAACAACAGAGGCAAAATTGAAACAAACATGTTTTGTATGAAAAATGATTTTTAAGCTGTATGCTCATAAGTATTTGAGACTACAAATAGCTATATATATTTTTGTAATCAATTTTATATTGAGAATTCGAAAGCAAGCATAGTAAGATGTTCACAATTAAAATATTATTACTTATGACTAATATCAGGAGCATTCATCTATCAGTTTCATTTATACCCACATGCCCTTATATAAGTGAAAATTGAAAGTACATTAAACACAGAGTTCAAATATTTGTCAATATAGCAATCTGTGGATGTCACACCTGTTTCTATATCAAAGATTTTTATCTTCACCATGAGATAGCCTCCCAGGTCCTGCTCCCACTCTCTTCTACTATTCCCTCTCCCTTTGATAAGAGGCTGCTCAGCATATTCCAGCCAGAGGCAGATTAAAATAAAGGATAAAAGTAGTGCTAGGATATTTCAGAGCACTCTCTTCCTTGCCTACAGGCCTCTGTTCACATGGTAAGAATAGTGGAGGCATGGAAGCAGCAGCTGCAGAGCTGACAGGTCTGCAGGGATACAATATGAGGCCACTTTCCCACTCAGTGGAATGACATCAAAGGACAGTTTGCCAGAAAAAGCTTTTTGCAGCTGTAGCTGTAGGTAACAAGGAATAGAATACATCCAGAACACATCCACCCCAAAAATCTATAAGTGAGGAAAGTCTGTATCAATTAAGATACAACCTTTGTTGATACGGTATGTAATATAAGCAGGTTTAAAGGGTTATAATATCAGCAAGCTCAGAAACATACAGGTTTACAGGCTTTGGCCTTACAGAATGCCTTTGGCCTTACAGTTACAAAGAAACAAAGCACCTATGGAGCTACTTCAGGATTTTATCTCCATATGTGACCAGATCTTACTGTTTTTACTCCCCCATCCAAAAGTGTGTATCCCATTCCTTCAGGCTAGATGTACCCTGCAGGCATCCCTGAGGAGGGGGATCCACACAGAAGCTGCCTGCCGCCCCAGGTTAGCCCCACTGGCCAAGGACCAAGCAGCATTTTGTACCCTTTTGTATGCTGATGTGTACCACAGTCAACTGCAATCATCAGAGCTCTTCCATTCCTCCTGTAATTGCTTCCTGGTGTGGCTCCTAGGACAAATCACACTGATCATAACAAACAACCGCAAGAGGGGAAGATGTGGAGACATGAGTATCTTTTGTCACCATCACAAAATTATGAAAACAAAAAAATATTTGTATTATGTAGTTCAACAAGGGTTAAAAATAAATCTCCTTAATACTCCCTCCCAGTAAATACAAAACTCACAACTGAGTGTTTGTGGTATTAATATTAGTGGAATGGGAATGAGAGTACTACAGTAATACAACTCACCTGGTAAGCTGGTTCCATCAGAACAAGTCATATTAACACTGCTGAATACCTTCAAAACTAAAATAAAGGTCTTCTGAATCATTTTCATCAGAAGAAACTCAAGCAGAGAAGCAGCTCACCATAAGTGTCTAATGTGATTCTGTGACCAAGAAAGAGAAAACAAATGTGTCATCCTCAGATACATCAACAGCAGATCATGACAAATTGTTGAAGTGGTGGAATTACTTTTCTACATGGCACTAAAGGGGTGGATATTTGAAACTGCATAAATTCTGGTGTCTGCATTTTAAAAACAATGCTGAAGCCTACAGAGGACCTAAATATATGAAATTCCCCAAATCCGAAACATAGAGAAAGCAGAAAACAGAAGTCAATAAACTCTGAATGCTTAATTAATTAAAAACAGATGAGATAAAGAAGGCATTGCAAATATTCCCTCAGAACAAAAACAAGATAAACACTAAAAGATTTCCTTACTTTACTCAGGGAAAACATGAAACAGCAGCAGCTATTGATTGAATTTATTACAGAGTTCTCCAGTAAGAATTGGTAAGAATCTATTATAATCTTTAAAGCACACAAACAAAAGCCAAAAACCAACCAAAGAAAATACCCAAGCAACCAAAAAAAAAAAAAAAAAAAAAAAAATCCCTCAAAACCCACCCCAAAAATAATTTCAGTTATTACATTACCAAAACATTTATTCATCAATAGATAGGAATTCCGAAGCTAATAACAAAATCCATCTGTGAACAATTTGAAAGAAATTTTCAAGAAACTATACTGCATTTTCCCATACTTTTTACCATAACTGAATGGACTCCCTGATAGATTTTCTGATACAGAAGCACTTAAGCAGTAAAACAGAAGCAAATATGCGGTTATTTACAGTTTTTTGAAAATAAAATATCAAACAACCAATGCACCCTACTGGCTGCAGTGTGGAAGGCATACAGCATATTTTTATTATGAATACACATCAAATTAATGCAGTTACTTAAAAAAGTTACAGATTTCTGTCAAGTAACCAAAGGAGAACAGCAAATATGTAAAAGATTGCATACGGAAAATACAGTCTCAATTCACTGATATTTTTTCATTTAGTGTCATTTAAACCATAACAATAAAAAATTAAACAATTAAATTCTGTGGACATTTTTAACCCGTTTTTGTTGTTGGACCCTTGCTAACTAAAAAAGGTTTATGATAGTTTTGAGGATAAATGGTTGGATTTAGTGATATTAACGGTCTTTTCCAACCTAAATGATTCTATGATAATAGCTAAGTGTATACATGGAAATATTTCCACAGGGGAACAGACTATGCAGTGTCTGTAGATTTAGCATAATTTGCTTCTTGCATACTTTTTAAAGTCCTATTAAGAAATTCCTCTTCCTGCATCTTACACTCATGTCTTAATAACTTCCTTTGGCCTTTACTGGAGCTGCAGATCTAACTTGACATTATTGTTTCCTACAATTTTACTACCATTCCCAATTACCAAGCAGGGAAGCAGAGACAGACAAAGGCTGTATATTATTTCTGTGTGAATCTCCTAATGAGTCATAATTTATCATCTCATTCAAGCAATTCAACATACATTTAGACACTTTAACTAGCTATCTAAATGCAAATCTAGACTGGTGGTACCAAATCATAGAATGACTTACAAAAACAGTGGTGGCACATGGCATGGGGTAACTTCCCCCATGGAAAATGGAAGATGGAAAAATATGTTTGGGATTTCAATAAAAAATTACTAACAAGTTACATCAGCCCTTCTACATCTTCATTACAATTCCTTTCTAACAATATCTTAAGATCTTCCTAATATTTCTATGTGTATACTTAACTTCCTAATCTGATCAGGCCACACAAGAAATAACATGACCAAGAGGAACGTTGTTCAGATCCATGCAGATGCTTCTGGAATGCCATGGTGTGATTAACACTGACCCTGCTGCTTATTGAGAATGCACTATTAGGATATGCAAAGTAACTTACATGGGAATAGAGAAAGGCTGTATTCCTATTAGCATTCATGGGAGCTATGCAGCTCCAGTCTCGTTCATCAGGTTTGGAATATACCCTTTTGTTATTGATGGGAAAATGCCACCAGTTACAAATAGTTACACACAGGGGTGTAGAAGGGTCAAAGCAAACTCCAGTACTTTCTTTCCCCTTGTAAGGCAGAGTGCTGCTTCAGCAGTTCTTTTCTGACCTGATGGCACACCTCTGTAGATAAAAGAAATGGTGAAATACCCTGTTCCTGATCTTTGCTGTAGCCTCACCACCCGAAGATTAAAGAAAACCTCCAAAAGGATATTCCATTAGTAGTGTTATGGAACAATCATTAGACACCGCTGCAGGCATCCTTGTGTATGAAGTCTGACTTCAAATTCCTCTACAGATCCACCCACAGCTCTGACGAGTCTCATAAAACAGTCTTTCACATGCATGAATAGGCTCTGAGTCATCAGTTTCCCAGCTACAGATAACTGCAGTTACTTCACTTCTATTGCTGAACGCTTTCTTTAAAAAACAAAATAGAAATGTTTGGTGCAGCAAATATTCCTGGCCAGATATGGCACAACACTTCTTAATAAATGAAATCCTAAATCACTAAGTTAAAATTAATTTTCTTCAATTTGAGATCCCACAAGAAAAATTTGAGGTTGATGGGAAATTAATTCAATTTTGTAATCTTTGACATTGCTCTTTCTGGAAATACAGTTGTGGAAGGTTCATTCTACTCACACATAGCATCCCCAGAAGGACAAAATCATTGTGGGACTCCTACAAATATGTTCACACATTTGTCATGTAGTCTCACAATTCAAGCTCGTCTTTGTTGGATAGTGGCTTCTATGTGAGGCTGCATGTAAGCCTTTAGTGCAGCTGTGTTAAGCAGCACAAGCTGTGCTTCTGACCCATGATAAAAATAGAAAGCTTATTTCTGAGCAGGCTTTGATTGGGAAGATGCTATGAAAGAAGACATTGCCTATCTAGGAGAAACCACACTGTTCACAGTTAATTACACCTGAAGCACCACTCATCAAGGAAAATGTTATGTAGGTTCAAGCGTCAAGAAAATACCCTTAGGTAGGCTACTAAATTATTTAGAAAGTGTCTGGACTAGTAAGAAACTTCAGTTTGAGGAAATTCTAACTACACTAGGTATCCACTGGGCTATTTTAACAAATGCAGAATAAGAAAGCCTGAAAATTAGCTATGACAAAGTAGGCCCAAATTCCTGCAGTAATATCCCATGCTTCTCCACAAAGGACAGTGATTAGACCTGCATGAAATGGCCAACTTGATATTTTGTGCTGGCTTCTGTACCTGAAAATATTTCTATTCTTTCAGGCAAACCTCTATGTTCTTGAGAGAAATGCACTGCTCTCGTTGTTGATGCCATTTGGCTAGGGAGTACCTAGATAATCTTGGGAATACCTTTAGTTTAAGTGATCCATCCCTCATCCACAATAGAATACTACTTTAAGGTAGATACATATAAATATATGTATGTGCATGAGACAGACAGATAGATAGATAGATAGATATACACATAATATGTGTGTGTGATACACACACACACATGTGTGTGTATACTCTCTCTCTATATATATATATTATATATATAGCATATATACTCAATATATAGTATAACATACTCAAGTCATCTAGTTTTCAAAAGTAAAGCCATAAAATACAATAAAATAAATCTGTCTTTTTTAATATCAAACACATTTCTAACCACTTCGGTTGTTTAGGAAAATCTGGAAACATTGTATAGCAAGGCTCAAAAAATCAAATAAAAAAACAAACAAACACAAAAAAACCCCCCACACCTAATTTTAAATTACCTTAAGATTAGATTTAATCTCTTTAGGAACCAGACCCGCAAACCTAAATATTTATGAAATATTTAGCCTAACCTTAGACTTGCCAGTTTTTTTAAGGAATACTGTTCTTGCTCCTGCTGTAACCCAAAACTTCTCCCTATAGTTGTGTCAGGAGAGAGAAAAAATAGATTAAATTTATTAGTCAGACTAGGACATCTGCCTATTGCCTCAGCACATCAAAAGCTGCTGAGCAAAAATGATTCTGCTAGGGTAGGAAAGCTGAAATATCTGCAGGGTTTAATTTGTGGTATATCTCTTGTGAGAAAGATCTGTCAGCTTGGGCTGTACTTCTGTACGTCTGCCACGCTAGTCCTGAGGGGACCGGTGTGAAGGGACGTAAACAAACTGCCCGGCAGCTTCTGAGGGTGCAGCAAGGTGATCAGGGACAGGCGGGACAGGCGAGACTGAGAGACACAGAACGTGGGGAGGAGCTGCGAACGCTAGGCAAACCGTCTCAGAGGAACCCTCTTATTGATCCAAATACATTGCAACTTCGTGCATCTTAGCAGACACCGTTTCTCCAGAAGAAGGATCAGCGAGAGCACACGGGCGGCTCGAGGGGAAGGCGGGAGTGAAGCGCTTCCTCGCCCGCCAGCGCCGGCCCCGCGCTCCGGCCTCCAACGCCGAG
>VXBR01006639.1:402665-418987 GCA_013400215.1 Cisticola juncidis
CTGTACCCCTTGGTGAGCGCGGAAAGCGAGGGGGGGGCCGAGGAGGAGGGCGAGGTGTCGGAACTGCGGCCGCGGGGCAAGGAGAAGGTCCGGCGGAGCGCGTCGAGGGACAGGCTGGATGATATCGTCCTGCTGACGAAGGACATCCGGGAAGGGGAGACGCTGAACGCGATCGCGCTGCAGTTCTGCTGCTCGGTGAGTGCGCGGGCCGGACCCGGGCAGCCGGGGAAAAGGCCGTGCTTCTCAGGAGTGGAAAATGACGTCAGATTGTTCGCGTTACAGCGCAGGGTTCCGCTTCCGTGGGCTTTTCCCCTTAAAACTAATGTAAGTGTAAGGAACAAGTGCATGGTTTTGGTTGTGACACTCTTTCAGAGGCCGTGTGACATTCAGAGGTGAGCTCCAGTCACAGGTCGGCGCATCTAGTGTCATCCTCGCTGTTGGACTGGGTGACGAGAGTGTTGGTGAACTATCTTAAGTGTTTGTGTGGAGCCCTAATTCCATCAAAGTAGGGAAAAAGAAACCCTCCTTATTTTTCTTTTGAATTCTGTTAAATTGCCCTATTATTTTAAGCATGAGCATGCTATGCTGTACTTTTGAGAACCTTCCACCCCTGTGCACCCTTCTCTGTGCTCACTACTTCTAGCTCAGTTCTTACATTAGTCTGGTAATGTCCTGCCTACCCAGTAATTTTGGCTGCCGTTATAATTAAGGCCGTGGTATTGGTCTTGGTAGATGTTTCTAGTTTTAACAAGTCAGCTGTATATGTTGATTGGACTGACTGCTAAGTGCGCAGGTGCCATGAGGTCAAGTTCAAAATCTGTGTATACAGAATATGCTCTCATCTAAATCTCCGAGCAGAAACAGAACTGTGGGTCTCCCATTGTGACTTTAGGTATTATAGTCTTGACATAACTATTTCCTAATCACGACAGACCTTAGCCTCATTAACCAGTTCTTGGCTTCAGAAACTACTGCAACTGGGTGTTTTGAGCAGGTTTACAAGGTCAGGCCTCACTAAGAAAGGAAGGGTAACGAAATTGTGCTCTTTGTTGCAAGTTCAAGAGAATGTGGAAGAGCAATCTCGGGGCTTGAGGCAGAAAGTATGAGTTGCACTGTGGTGGAATAAATTGCTGCATTTGGCAGTCTTTTATTCTTGTCCAATTTATTTAGCATCATACATGTAACAAATACACTGCCATAGGAACTGAAGGACTTATTCACATAAAAAGGTTTGTGTGAGCTTGGATACAGTGTATCTTAAAATACCCGCAATTCCTGTGAGCTTTGCAGGTGTTGCAGAAAAGCACTGATTTTGAAGTTCTTCATTATGGTGAAGTTTGTGGGTGTGCTTTCTGTAGTAAGGAGTTACCACCTGAAAATGAAGCCAGTGATTATCCCAGGTCACTTATATCCCTGCATATTATACTTAAAATCTGAACTTGCTTGCAAGCAAAAGGACATTCATTTTGAGCAAGAACAGGGAAAGGGGAGAGCTGACTTTGGTAAGGTAGATGACCGTTTAAAAGTTACACTTGTTTTCTGCCTTAGCCCCCAGAAGCAGCAAAAAACCACTCCTGTGGCTAGATGATTGCAGACTCATACTTTGTAATAATTCCTAACTCAGAAGTTTTTCACTGATTTAGAAATTAACAGTAATTTACATAATTTGAATACTTAAAATGAGGTGAAGTCTCATTAATTTCACAGAGATAGTTGCCAACTGATAGCTGAACATAGAGATAAGTAAATATATCTATGTGAATTGACTTTCAGTCTTTTTATCTGAAGTGAGGAAGTTTTTGCATCATAATTAATTTCCTTCTTGCTGTAAATTTGTTCAGATTTGGTCTTTAACCTCTTCTGACTTCGTAGTGTATGAATCAGTGTATCAGTTAAAAAAAAATAATGGTAATAAAAACCAAACGCCTTGCCTTAGACTTCGACTTAAAATCTGAACTTAATTTGAACAAAATGATATTAATTTTGACAAGAATATGGAAAAGGAGTGCTGACTTTGCTAGGGCAAAAAAAAAGGCCTTATCTTAATTTCCGTACAAAAGACTTGTATTTCTTAAGGGTGTAGCACTATTAAGAGAGTATTCGTTCAATGGAGTATGATGTTTCAGCTGTTGTTTTAATTTTTAGGTTGCAGATATCAAGAGAGTTAACAATCTTATCAACGATCAAGATTTTTTTGCCCTGAGGTCTGTCAAAATTCCAGTGAAAAAGTTCAGTGTATTGACTGAAACCCACATATCTCCAAAAGGAAGACCAGCTCTTCGGCCTGCTCTGTGTTCCCCAGAAATACAGGAAACATCTCTTTGTGATAAATTCTCTGCTAATGAGACTGCTGGCAACTTCTTAAAAGAAGTCGATCGAGATATAGAAGAAATAGTGAAGTGTAATGATACAAAGAGAGAGAATCTGAATGAAGTTGTTTCTGCTTTAGCAGCCCAACAGATCTGTTTTGAAACTGATGGTAAAACTAAAACATGCAAGGATCCTTACTACGGAGCAGACTGGGGTATAGGATGGTGGACAGCAGTAGTGATTATGTTGATTATTGGCATAGTAACTCCAGTTTTTTATCTTCTGTATTATGAGGTTCTAGTGAAAGCAGATGTCAGTCACCATTCTCCAATGGAATCTTCCCATTTGTTTGTCACAGCACTATCGCATCAGAAAGAAATAGAAAATGGAATAAATCCAACAAATGTTATGAAAGTCGATAATCAAGGAGCCCTTCAGCATTGATGTTTGGAAGACCCTAGACAACTGTTATTTGTAGATATATAACATAACTTAGGTAAAGGGGAATCCACAGAATGCACTTGGAACGCAGAGAAAAAGTGTACTGATGTGTGACTTGCCTTTATGGGCAGCGTTCCACTACAAGGATATTTCTGGGGATCACATGATCTCTGAATATGCCTGAGACAGGCAGTTTGCAAGATTGGGGTGTAAACTAAGGTATGAAGTCATCTCTGAAGCTTTGCACTTTTTTCTATTTTGATAGGCATATTTCTTAATTAATGATGTGAAAAAATGTAGTTCAAACTAATACACAAGGAGTCTCACTGTGATTGTGTTTTACAGCCCAGAAATGGGCATATGGGGATATCTAACTTTTACACATCCAAAAGTATTTATAGAATTCATAGAACACTTGACATTTTAATATCAGGTTTACAGTTGTAAGTTAAAGTGGTGTTCTCATAATTTGATCTTTCTTATAGAGTAAGATTTTTTTAAAAACTCAATCGTTCCATAATTGCCACTATAAAGTTCTTTTTCACAACTGACTATTACAAAGGCATTAGTAAATACTTAAACTGGAATCTTGATATCTTGTGCCTATGATTAACGCATTCTTTAGTACTTTTCAGTATAGGCACTAGGGTAATCTGTTTCCTCTGTGTGACTGTGCCTCAACACAGTCCAGTTAGGTGTCTTCCTGAAACTTTACATTCTTCCTTGGTATCCTGCTGAACACTGTGGAATGCATTCTCATCTGGTCACCTGTGTTTAGAATGAGTGAAGTGTGGCACCTTGCTGTAACTGCCCCAGAAGTCCTTATTTTCTGCAAACAGATTTTTTTCCCCTTTTCAGTTAATCTCAATTCAGGACCAACTGATTCTTCAGACTGCAGTCGTGTGGGTACTGAGAACGCTAATATTGGTCTTGTGCCCATGAACCTCAAGCACTTAACTTTTTCCCTGAAATACCCTAGAACACTTCAAATGATATTTAATGCCTGCTAGCAAATGGCAGCAGAATAGACAACTTGTAACCTCAGACTTGTTCTTTACATATTAGTGTATTCATTTACCACTCTGCTCTTGAATATTTCTCTTGGAGTTTCATGATAGGCTTTGGTCTTCCCCTTTTTCTTCCCCATCTGAAAATTCTACAAGATAAAAAACCCCACACCTCTGGAGTCATCATACAGAAAGGAGGTACTTGTGTACTCAGAATACCTTTAAATAAAAACTGAGATGGTGCCTATAATTCTTTCAGTTATATTTGCCTTGTGGAGCAACAATTGCACTGCCCTGTTCAAAACAGCATTTATTAGCAAAGCCCAAGATAAAAAGATTAGGACTTAAAAAGAGAGAAGCAGAAAACCAGTATCCTTTAAACTACTACTGTAACATTTCCAATGATTGTCTTGGCTAAGTATATACAGTATAAAAAGTCAGGTGAAGTGAATGTGTTCTAACTATTGAGGTATTCCAAAATGCTCTGTCAGATTCTGAGTGTAAAGACTTGAGCCTTACCTATTTTTGGGCACCTGTTGCCCCAAGAAGTGGGGCAGAGTCTTCACTGGCATGCCAAGCATATGAACAAGAATTGGTTAACTTGTATTATATTGCAATTGAAGCAGGCCAGAGCTTGAAGGAAAATGGTGAACAGTTAGGTGCCTGAACTATGATCTGTGACCTTTGAACCGTTTGATTAAAGGAGCATCTGTGGAGATAGTGAGCCTACTCATAGTCTCCACACTAGAAAAGAGATTACAAACAGCATGAACTTGATGGTTTGCATAATGCTTTTATTCAAAGATCTTATCAAATAGTAGTTCTTTTCATTAAGGGAATATGCCAGTAAAACAAGCATAAATACTGAGATAGCAGTTCTAATGCTATATGAAAAAAATGTTACACAAAATAATTTATGGTGGCTAAAGCAATACATCCATCCTGGTTAAAACTTTAAAGGGTGACTCACTCAGACAAGAAAGCTTTGGCACATATGAACAAATGTTTTCTGTATAGGATGAAACTTAGTATATAATGCATAGGTTTTTTTGCTGCAAGCCTTTTATTGTTTTGTTCTTCTCCCATCATTCTGTTGCTGAAACTCATGAGTTCTAATACTTTATCCTTCCATTTCTTATGGATTCGTCAAAGAACATTAAATTAGCTATTGTGATGATGCAGCATAAGCCTAATTTACAGCACATGTGCCTACAGCACATGTTACTAAATTGCTGTTGGTGCAGAAACGAAATTAACTTCAGTTGTGGTTTGACTTGGTTAGGAAGGTCTCTGACCTGTTGATGTATGGATACAGAGTCTGTGGTGGTACAGCTGAAGAGTCCTCTAGTGTGTCCCAGGCTTTGGGCTTTTACAATGTCAAAGACCTGTGGCTTATTGGCACTGAATTAAGGGTGATGTGCCTTGATTTACCTTAGTTATAGATAAGCAGTCTTTGAAAAAACACAAAGGGACAGCTGTTTCATTGGACTACATTCCATTCTAACCAAGACCCTGGCGTGTTTTTATGTACTTATTACATAGCATTTCGTACAGTACCTTTTTAATTAAGAGTTAACTTAATCAGAAGATTCAGTAGATCTCTTCTCAAGACTGTAGGACTCCTGCTCCTGGCAATCTTCAATCATTAGATGGCTTGGCTTTCTGCACGATGTGGGGATCTTTACAGCTTTTTTCCAAAATATAACACAACTGGTAGTTCATCATTACATGTCAGCCCTGAATAAACAGGGTAACTGCTCTACAAGGAACTTAAATCTGGTTCAAGTTAAAATCGGTTAATTTAGTCTTTTAGAAACTGACTTCTTAAACAAATGAAACAAAAGAGAAATAAATAAAAGAAACCCCAAAAGCAAACAAAAAAAGAGCCAAAACCTCCACAAATGTGGAATAATTGAGTTGTAAATCACCTTTGGGATTAATTGCACTATGTTGTTCAGGAAATGGGTTTTACATTTAAGTGCATATTACATGGTTGGATCATATAAAATCTAAATGATTTTAAGTCTGGTATACTTCAGAGTAAGTTCTCACAAATAGTCCTCATAATTTTTATAAGGGCTGAAAATACAACTTTGAAATGCTTCTGAGTGAGGATGCAAGTCTTATTTTAAATACTTCTGCTCCTCTACTTTTAGAAGAACCTAACTAATACATGTAAAATAAAGATTTTATTTTTGACTGCAGTGAAAATGGAGCATCTAACATATTTTTATTTCTACGTACTTCACGTGTTTTATTACAGGAGTTCACCACTTGTATTTGTTTAGGCCAATTTTTATGTATGATCTACAGTAAAAATCCTTAGCCAGCAAGTACTTTGTTGGCAGCAGTTGCATATAGCATTCATATGCATATAGCAGCATACCGTAACTGCAGCCTTTATGGTTTATTCTATTCATGCCTTGTAAACTTTGAACTTTTCTGCGTAAATTTCAGAGTATTTTTTATTTATAATTCAGTTGTTCATAATTAAAGGGAGAGATCAGTGAAGTTCTTAGATGGTGAGATGACACTGAAAGCAATATTTTTCTTCTGTGCTATAAATAAGGATTTAAATATATGCCTATCCAAATCTGAAGTTTGCTGAGAACCAAAGAATAGTTTTAAGTTTTATTGGCATTATGGTCTTGCAATAAATTCTAAGCAATCAGAAAATCAGCTTCTGAAAAGACAGGCAAGCATTACACCTCTGGAAGAGAACAATCTCACTGCTTTTCAGAAATGCCTTGAAACTGATCTTTGTCCTTGCAGTACCTGTTCCTAATTGATGGCCTTATTTGCCACAGCTAAACTATTCCTGGAGGATCCAGCCTAAGACTTTGCCATTCCCTCTGGAGGATAGAGAAAAAGACCTGATTTTTACCAGAGTAGTATTTCTCAACAGTGCAATATGAAGGCAGTTTCCCATTAGTAGAATGATGAATGGCAAAAGTAATTGGTCCTCAAGAACTACTGTGTGCTGCAGAATAAGACATGGTACTTGTTCAGGCAAGCCACAACTTGTGAACAAATTGTTAGTCATGCAGTAACTATTTTGTAGTGTTAATTTTATAGTTCCATCTTTGACAAGAGCCATCTATTTGCATTCCTTTTTGTAGGGGGTAAGGAGTTTCACCACTCACCTTGTGGGGGAGAACAGCTAGCAAAGGCAGTTGTAGTCACAGCAAGCAAACTTAATTTTCACCATATTTACCTCATTCACATCTTCTGCCTGTGATTTGTGTATCCACACAAGAAACAGGCACACCCACTCCAGAAACAGCTACTGATGTGTGTGATATTAAAAAAGAAATTAACTGGCACAATACATTTCCTGAGCATGTTTATCACACACTGTAGTCAACAGCACCTCAAAACAAAAGTGGAAAACCTCTGAGGTGTGACCTCCATAGCATTTTAGTTTCATTTCCTTTATATATGACACGTATTTTATTAGAACACTTGAAAGTTACACCTTAATGACCAAATTCTTGCTGCAGACAGAAGTTCACAGAATAACGCAGAATTGTTTCCCAGTTGCCAGTAAGGTGAAATACTTCTAAGAAAATAAAACCTCAAAACTAACCAACAAAACAAGCCTAAATACCCTAATCAGTATAACAATAAAATAGTATTTTTTACTATCAAAAGACAGTAAGTTACAGAGAATGTGCTGTCACAGTGTTCTTCAAGTATCTAATCTCAGTAATAAGTTTTCAACACTACAGCTGTTGGTTCTCAAATAAAAAGGATGTTTCCAAACATTCAGCTTTTTATTTTTCTTGGCATTGTCTTATTTTTCTAATTAAATCATGCATTAAAATACTTCATCGCATTCCTTTTCTATATTTTGGACTTTATTTCTTATTGACTTGTTGTCTGTTTCTGTCTAGTTTGTTCTGTAGGAAAGTAAACAAATACATCAACAATTGCATAGACAGGTATCATCTGCCAGCTCACTTAATAGCTCTGAGGTTAGAAAGTATTGCCATAAGAGGTGGAGAAACTAAGGCAAAGGGCTCAAATTTCCATCACTGGTGTAAACCAGCATTCCATAATTTCTTAAATTCTGCCATATATTCTTTCTAAGCCAGCTTATCTTTAGTTATGTTTTATGCTGATTCAAAAAGTAATGTAACATATTTTGAAGAGTTCCTTTTTACTAAAATACTAAAAGAAATGTGCTCTTCTAACTAGACAAATGGTTCTTCAAATTACTGCCATTTATTTATATTACTAAAGTACTTCCAAGTAAGTTTATATTAAAGTGCATAGTTCTCAATTATTTTTTAGTTGCCTGAACTCAGAAGTTACATAAAGTTTTTCAGAGGAGTCAGCTGCCAACCAGCAGCTTATGTCCATAAAGGCTATATATCTTTTTTTTTTTTACAGTGGTCATTAAGAATTTCAGTATTTGTTTCAAGATTTTACTTTTGAGGGATAGAATTGACTAGTGCAAATGATTAGACACAATTTCATGTAAAATGCATACTTTTTTTTTTCTCTGCAGAGGAGACACAATGGCATAAAGGTTACTGTTAGTAGGCATTGCAGAGGACCTTAAAAAGGCACATCTGCAAAACACTTCACAAAAGAACAAAACAAAGTATTCCCTATCCTCTTTTACAGCATGGTACAATTAAACTACAAGGTGTTTTTGGAGAGCCTGCTTAAAACCAACACAGCTAAAGCATTAAGGCTATTGATACTCAGCCTGCCTCCAGAATTTTGCTTCAAGTATTATAAGGCTTGACTGGTATGACACCTAGAAACAACAGCTATATTGCTTCAACCATATTGTCATCACTGACAGCACCAAAGGCATCTCCATCCTAAAAGCAGAATGAAATGTAAATGTCCATTTTCCTAAACTAATGGGAAAATAACATCACTGTATGTGTACAGCAGACAATTTATTGAAGAAACATGATTTAAACTGCACTTGAGCACCCATACTTTAAAACAGGAATAGATTCTTGGGAAAGGAAAAGGAAAATCCTGTAATGAAGTTCTGATATATATGGAACAAAGGCACCACTGTTTTAGTGATGAAAAGGAGTAATTGTGTGTATTGATTGTGTCAGAACACATTCTTGTGTACAAGATGGTTTTTTCAGAGCTCTTTGTGAGTAACAAGTCTAGAATGCTCACTTAAATTTACAATACAGTGTAGTGCAACAAAGATCATGAATGTAATAATTTCTCCAACAACAACTCTGCCTTATCGGGAGCTAGGGATATTTCTTTCCTAGCCAACACACTATCAATGACTGAGATCTGACTCCAAGTAAATAGGAAAATTAACACTATACCTCTTCATGCTCTTCTTCGTAATATTCCTCTGGTTATTTTGTTCTTTCTTCACCTTTTTTCACCTTGTCTTTTGTTTTGTCTTTGTCATCTTAAGATTTTTCTTATTCTTCATCCATCTTTTCTAGTTCCTGTCACAAGGCAATCTCTCAAGGTAATCCCATGTTACAGCCTATCCTCCATACTACCTAAAAGTTAAGATGCAGTTAACAGCAAGATACTTAGGATGAGAATGCTGTGCAAATGTTGTGTGTCAATATTTAAGCCAGTATGATGTGAAGCACAAGAACTTAATAAGGATTTACTTGGTCAAGCATCAGCCATTAAAAAACATGTCCTGTCTAATAAACTGAGATGATGATTTCCCTTTACCATCCACTGTTAGAACAGTTGACAGAATACTGTCAACTTGATAAAGCAATACCACATTGCTTTACATACATTACATACTGTATCTAATAATATAACTGCTTTAAACAACTGGTAGATCACCAGGAGAAAAAGCTGTTTGACCTTTAAGATTTCCACTGCCACATGGTTAATAATTGCCTACAAAACAGAGGTCATTTCCTAACTTTCTGTATGTTTCTTCCTTTTCAACTTACTAAATTGTTGAACTTCCAACATCAATAGATTGGTGAAACAACAACAGATTTAAAAGCACTGGCACCAGTTCCTCCTTCTGTAAGCTTCAGTAATAGCTCTGCTCTTCACATTAGGCTGTATCTGAATTGGTTGTTGTGTTCAAGTACAAACAAGAGCAAAGAAAGTTGTTTCTCCACAGCCAGACTATCCTTACCCGCGCTGCAGAACAGCTGTCTGTCACAGTAACAAGATAAGACCAAAAAAAGTCTGTGCTGGGTATTCCATTTGTACTAATAAACATACTAGGTTTCATCTTCCTTCAGTTTCTGTTGTAAAGTTTAGAAATATTATGCACCTCTTACCTCATTTTTTTAATCACATCCAGATCACTTCTAGGCTCAGAGGTTTTTTTTGCCTTTTTTGTTTTTGCATCAGGTGAAATAAAATACATCATTTTTTTTTTAATGTGTCAAAGACAAAATCTCTTCTTTTGCTTATTCTTAAGAGTAAATTCATCCTGAGTATGCTGCGCAAATCCCATACTGTCTGTACTAAAATTACCTTAGACTTTGAGCTCCATCATTCATAGAGATGAAAATGTCTGATTTATGTAAGAGATGCCTAGAAGACCAGTCTGAAATTCAGTTTGAACAAGTAGTTGACCAAAGGCTGGGCTAAAGTACGACATTGAGCTTCACAAAATGCTAGTCACCTATACTTAAAATATGTTAAGAAACTAGAATGCAATCTCACTTGTTACGTTTAATCATCTTGAAAAGATAAAAATTCATTTTTACTAATTTATACAAGACATTATTGATGGGTGCTTCAGACAAGTAGATGTAAAAAAAAAAAAAGCGGAAGTTCCTTAGCTCTAACAGAAGGCACGACTACTATAGCTGCATGGCTTTTGGACTACAGTTGGCTCTCATCTAATGAATCTACACTGTGTATTTCTACTTAGTCCTCTGATTCATCAACATAATCTTTATCAGGTTACTCCTCGATTGACTACATGGTGGAGCAAAGATCAAAAATAGCATTCCATATATCCAGGTAAAAGTTACTTGAATGGCAGCACCCTAAACCAAAGTTCCCCAAACACCAGCCAAGTACTCAAGGAAGAAGAACACTTGGAACTGCTGAGAAAACACCTGTGTTTTACCAAAAGCATTTGTCATAAATAACACTGAGTTTATTCCAGTGTTTGCCTAGGAAAGGATTATATGACTAAAGCACTGCACAGAGCTCAGGGAGACACAAGATGCTCTGCAAAAACATGAACAGCATCAAAGGAAACTCATCTAGAATGATGAAGCCTTATTCAGAAAACGAGCAGAAAGTACAATTCAGAATTATCATCCCTGCACAAACTCCTGCAGGCTTTTACAGATAATGCATACAGAACAAACAGACATGGGGGATTTGTCTCTAGAAGCTGGGCATCTTTGGGTCTTATAAAATTAAGAGACACTGACCCATTGTTAGAACTTGAAGCAAAATAGCTCCCTACATTATATACCTTAGAGATGCAATGGAATACAATCTAAACTATTTCCAAATACCTGGTCTTGCAGTACTTAGGCTAACATGCATACAGTGCAACATATGACTGGCTTACAACGTCAACTGAACCCAAATGACATCTTTACGTATTTATTTATGTTGGTGGGATTTTTTTGTTTGTTTTGTTTTGTTTTGTTTCGTTTTGTTTCATTTTGTTTTGTTTTCCTAGCAGGCACTGCTGGTATGTAGGATACTGCATTTCACAGCCCAGGGTCAGTGTGGGAGAAGTGGAATTCTACCCAAAGTTTTATAACTGAGAAGGCAGGTGGTCAGGTCTTCAGTTAAGACATTCAGAGAAAGCAGAAAGAGGGAGGGGAGATGTGTAAAAGTAAAGTTGCCCCTGTGCATGCATGGAACTGTACTGATCCCAGAACCACTTCTGCAATCTAAAAAGGGAGAGCAGTAGGAATCTGGTTTGAATTTCTGTGCAAATTCTGTTGATTTGTTCACCTTTGTTCCACTGTGGTTAAAGTGTCACCTAAGTTATCTGTCCTCAAAATACAGCAAAGACATACCAGGAGCTCTAATGGGTTATTGATCAGCTATGAACAAACTTCCTGGCTCCCTGTATCATCAGGATTCCACAAAAAAACCCCCCAAAAACCAAAAACAAACAAACAAACAAACAAAAAACAACCAAACCCCCCCCAAAAAAAAAAAAACCACACACAAAAAAAACCCCCAACAAAAAACTCAACAAAAAACCCAAAACAAAACAAATGAACAAAAAACCCTCTAAATGCACCATCAGGAGTCTACAAAAAACCCCTAACCCCACATACTTTTTGCTTTTAGGGAACTGATTTTATAATCCAATCAAATTCCTATGGTCAGCTGATCTTTGCCATTTTAATATGTAGAGAACTGTACTTTTAAGAGCCAGTAGAGAAAGTGGTACTAAAGAAAGAAAAATTCCTCGTGAGCACTTTTTATGATCATTATAACATTTCTTTTAACAAGAAATAATAATCTTAATTTTGAGGGCAAAAGCTATTGTCTTATTGGCTTATAAAAGCTCATGGTTTCTTCTTTTGGAATATAAACCCCACGTATATTCTGGTCTCACCCTTAGAGATTTTGCAAAAAATATTTCATTTTTAGTTGAATCTTACAGTCTGCCTTCAGTTCCATGCTTCTCAATTATGCTCTAAAAAGGAACAAAGATTCCAGCTGAGCCAGTCTCTGACTACACACATTCCCATTCCTTTTTATCTGTGAACTGAAAATGACACATAAAAGACCTAGAGAAAAAGAACAAGAAAGCAAACAGTTATATATAAACAGACAGCTAAACACAGGAGGCCACAGATTTCTACTAAGAACTTAAAATAAGTCATGCATACTAGAAAACACTTTGAAAAACAAGTGATGCTGTGTAATAAAAATCTGTTTTCCTGTAAGAACTACCACTACCAGTTCCAACTGCTTTTGAAGGATCTGATTCACAATTCTGCAGGCAAAATCTGAAAATAAAAAAAAAGTAAAATCAGGCAGAATAGAAAATAATTCACATTAAATGAAATATAAAAGGCTTTAAAATGCAAAAGTCAACCAAATCATCAACAAGATAATTGAGAAACCCAAAATGTAAAGGAAGCCTGAACAGCCAGTTACTATTGAATAGAAGGCTGACTAAAGATACAAGTTTTCAAAACATAAAAAGTTTGTGGATTTTTTTTAAATTTTTCAGTCAGACATCTTGTATGTTAGTATGTTAGTATGTTAACATCAACACAAAAGGCAGAAAAAAGGAGCATAAATCTGTTCCAGTAAGTTAAAACATCCTACAGAAGCAAAGGAAAAATCACAAAAGACAGGTAGACTAATAAAATATTTAGAAAAATATCTGCCAAAAGCCTTAATGATTTAGACTAATCAGCATTTCTAGCATTTTTTTCCTCCAACTACCTCCAGGACAGCGTCTGTCTCTCAAATAATATGTAATATTTCCTTCTTAAAATACATAACATAATTGTTTTGTTTGCCTTCTTTGGTTTCTCCTCTCTTGGGATTCTTCTCCAATCTGTACAGAAAATAGCTTTAATATAGAAAAATGATGATTTACAGCACTAAGCCTTCCCCTGCCACCAGGGAAAGGAAGGGACCCCTTTTGTGCTTGATCCTAATTTACATGCCAAAATGTTCTAGTAGAACAGTTTTAGGGAATTGTAGTTGTAACTTAAATTGAGTAACAGGAGTCAGGATTGCCATTTCACCCACATAATGACAACTGACTTCTCTCCCAAGGAGACAAAAGTTCAGCCATTCCAGTGGCCCATGGGCTCTTTAACTTACTTAATTCTTATGTAATTAAGTTTGCAGTAGTGATCTATAAAGATATGGTTGAAGAAGGCTAATACAAAACACAGCTCCCCACGACAGACATCAGGTTCAGTTATTTCTAATAACATCAGTGTTTGTTCCCAGTTCAAAACTATTATCTTTTCAGTGAGTAAAAAAAAAAGGAGAGCAAGAGCTGAAGTTTGCATTAGTGCTGCAAATCAGTTGTTACAACTGAGTAAATAAAGAAAAGCAGATTTTTCCCTTTTTATTTTTTTTTTGACAAAACAATACTCATGTTCTGAAATCATGCCAAGTGCATAACTCTCTACATACAGAATTGGAAGGAATATGTATCTTGGTAATAATTTTATACTTTTTTTATTGTTTGAAAAATAGTGAATCAAACACTTAAAAGATCAAAACATTTCACAGATTCATAAGAAATTAGCCTTTTGTAGCCGCAGATATTATCTGGTGTCAATGCTTCCTACTCCTTTTCACTTTCCTGGTAGTCCTTACTATCTCAATTGCTATAAAGTATTATTCAGTTAATCTGGTTAAAAGGCAATTTGGACATAGTCCTTGGTATTTACCTGTAAATAAACATGCAGCATTCAACCAATGTTGAACACTTTCCTGTTGTCAAACAGTAAAAAAAAAACAAACCAACAAACAAACAAACAAACAAACCCCCAAACAAATACTCAAAAACGACTGTAATTTATTATTTTACTGTTGAAAAGCATGAAATTGTTAAATGCATATTTATTCAGAGACTAGGTAGAAATATCAAATATAACACTAACTCGCTACTCTTTAATAATTTCACAAGCAAACATTTATTACAAAACCAGTGAGTAACATTTACCATCACTTTGTTAATCATAAATAGTATCCAGTCTCAAAGTTCCCAAGTCTCATAGGTTGTATCTGATCATCAGCTTCCAAGACTTTCAGTACTTCTGCAATGGCAAAGCTTTGCATCCTATCCAAAACAGCAGCTGAACACTGTAATCCATTTAACCTCTTTCCAGGCAAAAGAACTAAACTGAGAAATGCATTGTAAATAGCACAGTAGTCATGCAGTGTAAGTACATCCATTTACACCAAATAACCTCTTACATACAATGTCTAATGTCAAGAGCAATACCACTGCTCATACTGTTCACTGCACAGTGCTGCTCTATCTTATATATGTCTTTTGTACACAAACAATTGGACAATAAAGTGTGTTGCATTCAAAGCCTAATTTTAAAAAAGTCTGTACTATGTACAAATTATCTTCATTATTTATAAGGTACTGATATCCACCAAATATACAGGTACATTAATAAAATCTGTAAAAAACATATAAAAAGAGTGCAACTATGGACTATAATACTTCTCAGGTATGCTTCATTGCATAATCAAGGAAAAAAAATTAAAATTGTTACACATTCATAGTGATCCTAAACTTTAAATTACCAGAAGCAGTTATTCTCACCAATCTTTCTCAGAAAATCCTCCTTCTCTCTTCAGTCACAGTAGTGCTGTTCTTAACCACTTCTAAGATAACGTTACAGCTTCGTTAAGTATGATATCTGAATAACACTGACCTCTTTCTATGACTATTATCATGGAAACAGGTTGTGTTGTCTGAAGCCAGGCCCTCATACAATTCAGTTTCTATCAGTTGTGTTTTTGTTTTCCTTACATGTTTCAAATTGATGTATAAAGACAAAGATTACAGTAATTTTAAAACCAAAGATCATTTTTAAATAGCAAGCCATTTTCAATGCCCGTCTTGGATCCTTACAGACTGTAAATCTGATACGTGCATAAAATCAGCTTCATTCCCTTATTTCTGCTAGCAACCTCAGGCCTGAAATTGCCTTCTAACCTAGGAATTTTAAGCCATCTTCTTCTAAACCTTAAATGCACTGTGTTGAGTTCAACCAGAAGAAGAAACAAATCAAAAAAATCTTAAGAACCCGGAACTTTTTGTGACTACATTCTAGTGTTTTTGAACTTTTCTCCAAAAACCAGTTCACGCTTGTCATTCATGACTTCTTCATCCTGACTATTTTTGTCCTTTATCTTAGTAGCTATTTTTGGATCCTGATGAAGTGACAGGCAAAGAGGTAGTTAAGTCATGAAAAGTCATGAAAAGACTGCAAGTTCACTGCTGAAAAAAGGAGGTTATTTCTAACTGGACTATTTAATAAAGGCCATAAAAGAACAGCCTCCAAAACACTTACATCTCTTCACCTTCACTGTTATACCAACCTTCATCTCATGAATTACACAATCCATGGGTTGACAAGTAAATCCAAATGTGAGACTGGGGGAAGATGTCACTAAATGAGACCCAAGCTGAAGCACTGTGATACTGCTCACTCCCATAGACCACTCAGAGATTGGTGCAAGGTCCTAGAAATCCCAAGAGATGTTCACTTTTTACTGCAAGGTCACTATTCTGCACCTTGCTTGGTACAACCAGGTTGTTCCAGACTTACTGCTGTACCTGTACCAGTGCATCTGGTTCCCCCCGGACAATTAAATGGCCTTTTATTAAGGGCAGAGAAAATAGGTTGATTCCAGGTTTTTTCATACTTGTTACTTTCAACAGAAGTAAGTTCAACAGAAGTAAGTAATTTGGATAAAACAAAATTACATTATATATTTCCATGTCACTCTGAAGCACAGAATAGTGTCTAAAAAATAAGCAGAGAGACCTATATAAAAAAGGGAAGGTGCGGGAAGGGAAGGTGCGGGAAGGGAAGGGAAGGTGCGGGAAGGTGCGGGAAGGTGTGGGAAGGGAAGGTGCGGGAAGGTGCGGGA
>VXBR01006639.1:420526-441760 GCA_013400215.1 Cisticola juncidis
GCGCCGGGGGTGCGGGGCACAGTGCGCCGGGTAGTGTGGGGCAGCTTCTTTGCCGCTGAGCGCCCTCTGCTTTACTCAGCTCCTCGTATAAAATAAATAAATCGATTAATTTTGTCACTTCTGTGAACGTAAAAACCACCCGCAGTCAGCATGGGACCAAAAAGACGCGTAGCGGGTTAAACGGTTTTGAAAGTCTTGGCGGCTGTGGGGTTTTTTTCCATCTAGAATGAGAATCGCTCAGCAGTGATTTAGGTGACTAATTAAGCACCCCGGGTTTCTCCTTAGGCTTCAAACGGTTTATGTCAGCAGGTCATGTTCTGGCATCTGTCACCTTTATTATTTATAAGCTGTCAAAACTTGGAAGATGCAGTTAACAGAACAATTCTTGAAATATGTACCGAGAATACAGGTTTTGTTTTACAGAATTTACATTAATTTTACATTAATACATTTACTGAATTTTACTGACGTATGTAAAATGTAAAAAAATCACTTGTTACTAATACAGCATTTACAGAAATGGCTTGTTGCAGATAAAAAAGATTATTTAGTCCCTAAGGGAAACAGTGAATAGGGTTTTTGGTAACAAAACACCTAAACTGTACAATACTGTTCAGCAGATCTCAAAGGGTGGCTGACAGGTGACACCTTAGGCATGGTGCTTACTCTCTTCTGGGCTTTATTAGGCCACCCCACACAGGTGCTTGGAAAAGCAGAACTGAACTTTCTGAAGGCTTCAGCAAAGATCGGATGTGACATTTAACTATAATAAATCAACAGAAGTTCGGGGTTTTTTTCCTTAAAAAGGAGGGAGGGTTATTTTAAAACATGCTATTGTAAAAGAGCAAGTACATTGGGCTGCCAGAGTAGCATCAGAGTTTCTAAAATATTAACTGAGACACAAGACACACCAGTTCAGTGGCTGGTACAATTAAAAGGCATTCACATTTAATTTGGCAAAAAAATGACCTAATGGCAAGAACGTTCCATTTTTATGTCTTATTGTATGAGATGCAGAAAGTGTGTGGAGGCCTTTTTTGATTCTCCTCCAGCAATTTATGTTTAGGCCTTGTGCCTTTTAGGAGTAACAGCAGTACAATTCTAGATTAATTAAATAAGGTAAAATTATAATAAGTTGTGAAATACATTCTTTATAAACTTTCAAAGGAAAACTAGCTGTGATGTGTTCTGTTTGTTTCCTGTTTTATTTTCTCTACTGCAGTGCTTTTCACATTATTCAATTTATTAGAATCAGAATATGTTCCATTACTACAACCCAAGCCTGTGTTAACTGTTAGTGTCATTGAAAAATACCTTTTTGCTCAGTTTATATTTCAGACACCTCTTCGGGACTCATTAAGAAAATAAATGCCCCACTCCCATCGTTGCGATTGTAGTATGTATAAACTTTCTGCATATTCGTAGGTAGTTCTCTTTGTGTCATTTAAGAAACGTGATGAATGCTTACTCTGTCCTATAACAAATCTGTTTGCAGGGGATGTGATCAACCTCGGAGATCGACAGCTCACTGTCATGCACATGCCTGGCCATTCACGAGGCAGTATTTGCTTACATGACAAGGACAGGAAGATTTTGTTCAGTGGAGATGTGGTATATGATGGCTCTATGATCGATTGGCTTCCCTACAGCAGAATCAGTGACTACGTTGCAAGCTGCCGGCGCCTGATGGAGTTAGTCGACAGAGGTCTCGTGGAGAAGGTACTGCCTGGGCACTTCAATATGTTTGGAGCCGAAAGGCTGTATCGGTTAGCTTCCGACTACATTTCCCAGGCTGGAATTTGTCACAAGATTTCTACCTGTGCTATGAGATCTATTGCCAGCATAGCACTTCGCGTTGCAAATTCAAGAATCACTTCTCAGTGACAGTGAGTTCTGTGTGATCTGTCACCTGCTGTAAAACCAAACGGGTTGTGAAAGCATCAATAATAAGCAGAATCAGTATGTGTTAGCAAAAAGATGGCAAATTGATACAGGTGAGCTTCAAAAATTCTCCCTGTTTTTTCCTCCTTTATTCATATTTTTATAAAAACTCTGTAAACTATAGTTTTTCTTTCTACTTTTTCAGAGTGTGTTTGTACATGTATTGCAATTGAAACATATTGCTTTATTTTTGCTACAACTCTGGCAGATGGATATATACTAAAATGTGAGGTTTTACATTCATGCCTGAGACCTTGTTGATGTAGTACTAGACTTGTGATTATTCATCACCGCCTGTTCAGGTTTTGACCTAACACAGCTCTTGCTAAGACCTAGCATTAGGTCTGTTAGGAGCAGTGCCATCAGGTCACAGCAGGAGCAAAACCTATGCAGGACTCAGTGGGCAGAAAGAGATAATTCTGCAGCCGTGGCCACCTGTGGGCGTGGTATCTGCTGCGCCTCTCACCGCTGAAGCTTTATCTTTGCAAAGTACTTGTCTGGCAGTTTCTTTAGAATACACTAACATGTGGAAGTTCTATACACCAAATTTTCAAACTGGAAGTCACAGATACATCAGTTTACCACAAAAGCTTAGGGTGCCGATGGACTGTTGAGATTTTGGTGTTTCCTGGTGTGGTGCCAAGAAACACTGCACCAGGAGAGAGGGAAGAGGCAGGAGAGCACTCTCACCATTGGCTAGGGAACTTGCTTGTACGTTTTGCTTGTAGGCATGTGAGCTAGGAATTGGAAAATTTGTGAATTAATGAATTAATGTGTTACACTACCCTGTACAAAGTGGATTGAGCTTTTGCTTGATGTGTTTATTTTTTTCTGATCAGCTCATAAATTACTTATTAGTTATTAAAGTATTTAGAGAGTATGTTGTGCGGAAAGTTGAGAGAAGTGGACTGTGACGAGATTAGGGCATTTGTTTATGTTTTTAGTATTTTACATGACTGTGTTGTGACTTGGTTGTTAATCATCTGTGTTACGGGAGGGATTGAGGCTTTAACATGACCTTGCCATAGTGAAGGTGCTGCATGAAGCACCCAGTACACTTTTTGTCACAAAGTGAACGTAACTGAGATTGTTTACTGTTTGCATCTGAAGTATGTACTGCACATAGTTGTTCTAAAATGTAATGTGTGTTGCGTTGAGTTTGTTCCAAAAAAAAAGTTGATTACATTGAGAAATGCTAAATAGCATTGTAATTTGCTTATGAAGATTGAATGTGTGATATTTAAAAGCTGCTGAAATGGTCAGAGTTTGTGTAATTGTTCTAACAGTTTGTATATATTTAACCTTTTTAAAAGGACACTGTCTGAATTTATTTTTGTACATGGACATATATGTACCTAAAAAGATTGCAATTGTTTCTCGTGAATTTTAGGGCAGTTTAACTTTTCTTGTTCGGCTTTCACTTTATCGGACAGTTTTGCTCCCATCATAGCCAATAGTAAGGGAGCCAAAGGTTTGAGCTCTGTCTAAGGCATGAGGGAGAGGAAGCTGATAGCCCTCTGAACAGATGCAAATTCTTGTGAAAAAAACTGCAACCTATTACAAAATTTAAAAAGCATCTCTGTCTAAAAATGATGAAAGTGAAACTCTTATGTAAGGCTTTTTCCCTTTCATAGATGACTGCACTCCTGCCTTTACTGTGACTATATTCTGTACCAGGATTTGTAATGATTGTCTGTTGCCTAGTTCTTCTTAGTAGTGCCTATTTCCAAGCTGGAGCAAAGTTGTGATAGGGCAGGACAAGTGCAGAAATGCAGCACTTAAAAGACCTGTTAACACTCAGATCACAGTCTCTTTTTTTTGAGAGATCCATGTACATCACTGTATGATATGAGGAGTGTTCACTGGGTAGACTTGTGTCATAAAATCAAGAGGCATTTGTCTTGGCAGAGGAAGAAAAACAACCTGGGAAGGAGGCTGAAGGTATACATATCACTAAAGCTTATCCAGAGGATGCCATGGTGTCACACGTTACCTGACAGTAATTGAATTCCTGACAGTGCTGTAACACCATTAATAATCATTATTTTTAAAAAATGCTTTTGTGAAGAATGTTGGAGTCCTGGTGGAAGCCCTGTGCATTAAGGCAGTCACCAAGAACTCCTGTCACAAAGCCTGCCAAATATGAATGTCAAGTTGCTAAAGTTTTGCAAATGTTCACTAGAAGAGTAAGACCACTTTGAATTGGCATTCTGTGTTATAGCACTATCAATTTGCTTATTTGATCCAATATTAGAATCTCTGTAGCCAGATTTTACTGTATTGTAAAGCCTGAGCTCCTAAGAGGAGACTCACAGGCACATTAGTTCAAAAGGAAAGATAACCTCTATCATTTGTGTTTAAACTTGTTCTCAGTATCTGTATCAGCTAAGATCCTTAAATGGCCACATCACTGTCAAAATGCCCTATTAAGCTATGTTTATGTCCACTAAGTACATAACCAAAACTTTGACTTTTTTACTTTACCAAAATCAAGGGGATAATTTGCTAGCTCAGAAGTGAACTTTACATGCGCATAACCCAAAGTGGAGTTTGTTAGTAAACTGCTGCTATAACCCAAATGAAAGTAGTTTTTTGAGGGTAATGAAATTATTTTTATATTATTAGAAATTCACTACTAGATAAACATATTTAAATGATCTTAAGTTAAAAGAGCGGTTTCTGATTATTTTTGTTAAGACTTGCCATACTTTAGTCATAACAGTTTGACAGCGGTCCTTTTAACGCTACTTGGATTAAATATTTAAAACTTGCATTGTAAGTTGAAATTTACTGCATCATGTTGGGCATTTAGAACTGTGTTGATTTCTTAGTAACATCTAAATATACATTAATGCAGTTTTCAGTAGACTGGGGAATTGACATAAAAATCAAATGGGAAGTTTTGTTCTGTAATCTGTCAAAGCTGTTATGATGTTAAATAACAGTTTGCACATAATTATTTTTTGTGTATTATCATAATAAAATATTATAATCCTATGCAGTTAAGTAATAATTTCTAGCTATTTCTCAACAGAAGCACTTTTCATTCTATATGGAATATATTTACAAGTTGCTAGCAGAATTATTTATGCTTCTGAGAAAGAAACTGCATTAAAAACGTTTACACGTCGTAGATACACTGTGCCTTGTAAGAGTTGAGATGCCTAGCCAAAGAAAACAAAAAAGAACCAAAAACATGCAGCTCTGTTAGGAAAGCAGGAGGGAGATAAAGGAGGATATATTAATATTTAATTTTAAAAATCTAGGTCTGAGCATTCAACCAACACTGGTCCAAGTTCCTGTTTATAATTAATGCCTATGTGACTTAAATCAGTAAGCAGTACCTCTTGAGTCAAAAAATTCAACCATGTATTATCCAAAATACTACTACTGTATCTTCAGTGCCTTCATTTTTAAATTAAATTACGAAGTAGAGAAACGATTGAGAAGCAATGAAAAAACCCATTTGTTATGTTTTATTTTAAATTTATTTGAAGTTAATTATTTTACGGGGGAGCTGCTAGCCAAAATACTTTCGCTGTGTTGCACCGGGTGTTCCGGGCAGTCAGCCGTTCGGAGGTGAAGCAGTGGTCTAGGCATTCTAGAATGCTATGAAGTTACTTTACTAGCTTGCTCATCAGCCTTGCGTTGCTTGGCCTAGTGGAATCCTTCCCCCAGTGCTTGTTATAAATAGGGCCAGGAGACCTTCTGCTCCAGCGCAACGCCTTTATTGTTCGGCTCTTTTAGGAAGGGGGCTAGAGGGGCTGCGCACGCCGCCGCTGCTCCCACAGAGTCTACGCCGCGAAGGAGGATCCGTCGGGTCTGCTGCTGCCATTGCCGCCGCAGGTCCGGGGCTTCTCTCTTCATAGAAGCTCCTTGTAGCCCGCTCGGTTCAGGGGTGTCTCTGTCGTCGAGTTCATCGTAGGTGAGGGCGAGAGAGGAAGTGGCTCCCTTCAGTAACTAGGTGGTCTTCCTAGTTCATCTGTGCCCCCGCAAGCTCCCACTCTGCCTTGATCAGTTGTCCAGGGGGCTTATTCCCCTCTACTGGACTTCCGGGTGTAGCAGGGTCTTCTGGGGCTGTGAGGTCTTTGCATTTTAAGTGGGGCCAGCAACAGTAACAAGTTATGAAGGGGAGCCACGGTGATGACGTAGCCCTCGTAGCCCTCGTAGTAGCAGCAAAGATGGCAGGCCCCGTTGCTATGGAGACGGAGTGGCAGCAGTGAAGGTGGGGTCTCTGTCTTCGGGTGGGGAGCGGCGGAGGCCACGCAGGAAAGAGACGGCAGGGGAACAGGAATTAGGGTCTCAGAGCTGTAAAATAACTTGAAACTGGTAAGTTAACAAAAGCTGGGGATTACAGAACTGTACAATAACTGTACAATAACTGTACAATGACAACTGTACAACAACTGTCTTTCTAACTAATACAGCAAGAATCCTATAACCTTTGGTTTTTCCATCTTTAGAGGAATGTTTACTTCAGTGCTCGTGTGGTGTCCGCAGGGGCAGGATGCGCCCTCCCGTGTAGTGTCCGTGGGTGGGAATGTCCCCTCGCTGTCCCGCCTGCTGACCGTGCCACGGCCGCGCGGGGGGAGCGCTGCCCCCGGGTGGACACAAGCCGGGCGGGGGCTGCGTTTGAAAAGATGAACAGAATTGAAGGTCAAACTAGAAACTAGCGGTGTGATAGGCCTGGTCCTTGATTTTACTGTGCTACTCAAAACCGTGTTCAGCATGGTTACTCCTAACTACTAAGATTTTATTGGTCAGGCTAATCACACCTGTTTAAAAATTATTTTAGCAACTAACTTTGTGCACATGCCCAGCAGTGTCCTGGGGAGGTATGTGGCATTCAACAGAAATGAAAATTGGAAAAATAACAACATCAAAATAAACGAAAGGACACTGACATGGGAAAAGGCTCAGAAACATAGGCAACGCTTCTGCGACTGTGCCAAGTATTTCTCAGATGTTTGACCCAGATGCACAAAAAAGCACATTCACATTCATCAAACTGGCAATGATACTTGGTATCTTTTTATTATGGCTTTACATTTTTTACATATGATTTGTTCTAAGAGTGACATGAATAAAACTAACTTGAACTTGCATGAAATCTTGCCCAATTTCTCCTTTAAAAAAATCAGGATTAATTTATTTAGGGTTCTGATCTGTGATCTGATTTTGAGCAGTTGGGATGAGGTTGATAATCTGCACACTGAAATTCAGTTAAGGACAACAGAGTGGTAGGATAGTTTCAAGTACTAATACAATTAGGACTAGAGAAGAATGTATCTTTACTCAAAGGGAAGACAGATCTGGCAGACAGCCCCACAAGTGACTTTTAAAAAGCAATAGATGAGTTTTAAAATTAAGTAAAAGCCAGTAACAACACCTTTAATTATATCTCATAATTAATTATTTTCCTTATTAAGCTGTCAATATGTATGTGTGAGGAACATGCTAGTGCTAGTCTAATTACCAACTCTATTCATAAGAGGTCATTTTAGGACAGGTTTGAAAATGCAAGGATTTAAAAGTCGCTGCTACCACAACCATGTACTTATTTTTAGCTATTATTATTTGAGCCTGTTTTTTCTGTTTGGAATTCTATGCATTTCCATTTCACATGCAGTATGAGCACTGCTGATAACTTTAATCAATCTACAAAGAGTGGCACTTTGGTGTCTGGAGCAACTTTTTAGGTTGTAAGTTTAAAAATAGGGACTTGAGTGTGGATCTCCACTTCCCAGAGATACACCTTGAGTATCAGTATCAGGTATTTCACTCTACTTGACACAATGCAGCCAGGGACGGGTGCACCATGAGAGAGGACAAGCTGGAAGCCAAGCGCAGTCACAACACATGCAGGGATTGTGACCTCCCTGAAGTGTAACTTGATCTGTCAGCAGCCCGGTGACTGCAGACAATGGCAATATGATGACTCAAGTTCACTGGCAGGGCACGAATTCTGGTCAATATATACGTCAGAAAGAGCAGCACACAGCACAAAAGCAGAAATAACCCCAGTGCAATTTAGGTGAGGACCAAGGGCCCCCATGCTGAGCTCCAGGATCAATATGCAGAGGAGGTGAGAGTGGGGGGTGAAACACTGGAATTTGGAGCTCTTGGTGCAATCAGGGGTTCCTGGTGCTACTCTCCCACACTCCACTCACCACTGGATTAATGCTTCCTTTTCTCTCTGTTTTCTCTCTCGACACGTAAATATGTTCTATGAAACAAACAAAAAATTAATCCGTGCTTATATTTGCACCACAGTACAGGCTGAGGGATCAAACCTGCCAGTAATTTATGCTTTTAGTTGCAAAGCTACCATCTGTAAACAGAGGTCAGTTACAAACCTCTTGCCTCTGCCTATTTGATCTGTGGATCAGATACATTAATAAACAGACTTTCATCTCTGCTTGACTTTGTTCAAGAGAAATGTGTCTTGAGCAAGCCAAACTCTACATATTAAACACTGTGTGCTCAGTGTAAACCCACGAATAGTTTATTATTGGAAACACAGATTCAAAACATCTCCAAGACAGGCTGTCAGTCCTGAAAGGAGCAGGACTGAAAAGCCTGAAGGAATTTTTCATTGCCTGAGAATTTTGAGTCTAACTAGCCAGACTGCATAACGTAGTATAAGCAAGGATCTGAGTATCATTATGGTCCAGTTAGTAATACTGTACTATGTTGTCACAGCTGGTTATAGAACAACCCTGTTTGGGAAGCATAGTACTAAGACAATTACTTTGTCACAGACCAGAGCACTGAGGCAGCAGTTTTCACAAATCTGAGTTTTCTCACCAGTGATAGGAGCCTTTTCCTCACACAGATATGTAATGTTGAGTCACTGACTATTTTGAAGACACAAAAGTACTAGTATTAATGATAACTGGATACTATACATTAAGGTCTTCAGTCTCCACACAGTATATGTTGCTTTCCAACAAATTTTTAGTAAGCCAAAATCTGTACACGTGCCAGAAATGCTTTTATAGATGCCACTTTTGTGTGTTCCTCCACAGCCCACTGCACCTCCAACAGTCTGTGAGCTGGAGTGAGCGGGGCCTGGGCCCACAGGGAGCTCTTCTGACACAGCCACTGCACATCCAGGCTACAGCACGGCAGTAGAAATGCTGCCCACAAAAATCAGATTCGTTGCCCAGTGTGCAATAAGCCAATAATTACATTCTTGAGGGAGACAGGGATTATTTATTTCAGAGTTGCACAAGCCTGCGTGTTGCGTGGTACTCCATGAATCAAGCATGCCAACTATCAACATTCTTTAGTATTTACACATTTTAGCAAACAAACGTGTTAATGTTCATTGGCTTCAAGTTACATAGTTCTTATTATTATTCTGTCTTCTGTGGTTAGTTATTCTCATGCTAATTAGTCCACATGCCCAGTCCTTGAGTCGGTGGGCAGTGTGGTCAGTGGTCTGCCAGAACTGGAGCTGATTCAGCACAGTTGCTGAGTTGCCTTTATTAATTTATTCCTTGTCTTGGGAGTTCTGCCAAATGCCTTTGTGGCCAGTAAATTCTGAATTGTTTGTCTGACATCACTGAAACACGTCGTGCCCTAGACGTGAACAAGGAAATTCCACCGACAAGAGATTTGTCTTTCTAACTCCTGGACATCACTTTTCGCTTGCTTGGTAGTGTCTGTGTATTTCAAGGATTAAACCTCCTTTCTTGTTGATTAGTCTAGAAAACCAAGATCAAACATCAAGGAACATCCTTCCTTAAAAAAAACTTTCTCGTGCTGCCGTTTTTGCAGCAGAAGCACCTCCCTATCCGAAGGCGCCACTAGGAGCCACAGCCCGGGCGCAGAAGGAACCACCGGTTCCGCCCTGAGTGGCAGCATCGCAGCCAATAGGAGAGGGCCCAGGGGTCGAAGGTGGGAGCTTATCTACCCGCGGCCAATCAGACGTCAGGGATTGGTGGGGGCGTAGCCTGAGCGGCGTCGCCAGGGGCAGGAGCGCGGCGCCGCCGAGGCTCGGACGCGGAAGGGCGGCGCAGAGGGGAGGGGCCGCCGTTGCCGGACGCGGGTGCCCGGCAGCGGCACGATGAGCCTGGCTCTCAGGTCGGTACGAACAGGGCGCTTTCCCGCTTGCCCCGCTCAGGGCCCGGAGCGCGGGCGGGGGTCCCTCAGGGCCGCGCCGCCCCCGATCGGGAGGTGTTGGCGGAACGCGTCAAGCTGTGGAGGGCCTGGTCATCCCCGGGCTCCAGCCGGTCACGTCTGATCGCTTTCGCGCGGCCAGCGGCGGATCGGGCCCGTCTGTCTGCCGGGAGAGGGAAGGGTCCGGCGCGGCTGGCTTCTGGAGTTTCGCTTCTGGGTTGCCTGGTGTACCAGAGGCCTGTGACTAGGCATAAAGTTAAACTGCTCGGCTTTGTTTTGTTTATAAATTCTTGTTTAGTAGCTATTGCATGAAGGAGCCTGGCTTATGAATGCCAATACCTGGCAAATTCTTGTCGTCAAGTCTAATTCACGTGCTTACATGGCAACCGTGATCCTTCATTTTGCAGTCTGAAAACTTTATGCTTAGTATGGTTAAAGTAGTTGTAAAAGTAACACTGAGCTGCTTGTATTTGAGTACTGCTTTGTGTTCTGATAAATTGATTTTATGCTAAGCACTAAATAAACACTTAAGTACCCAGATTGCTCTTTGAGAAGAATTCTGTATTAGTCTGCTTCCAGATTTATAAATGGGTTTCTTCATCGTAGCTCACAAAATCTGGGCTCCCTGTATCTGAACTACTCTCCCAGTCCTAATCAAGTAGCCAGCTCAGTTATTTTAGTCCTTCCAAGAGCTGTAGTAATCCAAAGCCTGTGTGAAATCACACTGTCTCAATTGGCCTGTTAAGGACATCTTTGAGGGTATTGTGGTTTGAAGCAGGCTCCGCTTCTGCAGCTTGCACTTTCCTTGTCTGTATTTCGGATTTTTGCTTTAGTGGTTGTTGAAAGCCAAGTCTAGATAAGTGTTTCATCTTAGGTTTTGATTAAAATTAGCAAATTGTTAAAAAAGAAGGGCATAAAGCATTTTATTAGAGGGGATTAGGAAAGTTAATCTTGCAAAGTTTTCGGTTCATTGATCAGTAATCTTTATGCATTCGACACAAGGTGATATAGCACACATTCTGCCTCTGGTGGAAAAGGACAAATGAACACAAAAAGCCTTTTCCTGAGAGTATAACATAAACTGTACAGTTAATTAGGTTAGGAATGACTGATGGAAGTAATCTAGTCCAGCTTCCTGATCACAGCAGCGTCTACATAAAGCTGGCTGAGGATGCTAAGCACCTTTTGTAGTTAAGGTCAAACAATCCCTAATGATGGAGGCTCCTTCCCAGTGGAACTGTTCTAGCACATCACCATATGCACTGGGAAAATGTTTCCCCTTAGATCCAGGTGCAGTTTTTTCCCCTAAAATTTGTAGTTATTGTTTCTTGTCCTTTTATTATGCTCCTCTGAAAATACAAGCTTATTCCTAGACTAGCAAAAGAAAAGGGTACTGTCTTGGAGCAAGATTTGCTGATTGAGGGGTTTTGTCTTTTTGTAAGTATCAAAACAGAGCAAAAAAAATCTTCAAAACAGTGTGTATGTGTGGGATCTAAAGGGTTGAAAAACCCCCCAAACCCTGCTAATACTGTTTGTGTAAGAACTGTTACAGGCAACAAAGCAGATTTGTAGCACCTAATGCCAGCTTTGGTAGCCAGACTGTTCGGCCTCCAGTCTGTCCCCAAATTTATTTTATTTTGTTTTAGCTACAGTATAGAAACCAACTGTTTTCATGAGCTGTATAATTTCAACTGCTAATCTAGTTTGTAACCTCAAGAAGCCTTTTTAACTGGTAATTTTTCTACCCCCTTTTTGTTTTTGCTGTTGCTGCTGCTTATTAACAAAAACGCCTGTGCTGATTTTATTTTGGGTAGGGTACTGGAGGTGCTATTTAGATTTCACAAGTGAATTGTCTGTTTCAAATGTTATTTTACACTGAGAATACAAGCTGGGAAAATACTGACCAAGTAAGGTAGGGATTTCTACAATTACGGTGAGTTTCTTATTGGTGGAAAAGGTTGTCTACAGTGGCATCTTCCCAGCAAAAATCTCTTACACTACATTTCTTTCTCTTTATATAGGAATGAGCTCTCAGTAGACAAAACTAGAAAGAAGAAAAGAAGAGAACTGACTGAGGAACAGAGGCAAGAAATTAAAGATGCCTTTGAATTGTTTGATACAGACAAAGATAGAGCGATAAATTATCATGAATTAAAGGTAGAAGTTTTCTTTCATTTTAGTAGTTTTATAGCAGATAATATATGTACCATAGTGAGTTTTTAAGATGTTGGCTGTATCTTAAAAATATTCCTTCAAGATATCTTACTGGGTTAAAGGAGCAAGAGAAAAAATGGGAATACTCCATTGGTGTAAGAATAAGCTTTTCTTCCCACTTCATATACTTAATACAGTAACAGAATTGCTCAAGTATTCTAAATAACCCTATTTTATAACCCTGTAATTGCCTACCAGGTACAAGCTTGGACAGATGACCAAGTGGGAAAAACTCATGAAAAACTGTTTGATTATTTTTAAAGACACTGTGTAACCTAAAGCTTGGTGTTGGTTTCAGATGTGTAGGTAAAAGATGTAAGTCAAATTTGTAAAAATGTTGACTACAAGCCAGAGCTTACCTGTATTTTTCAAAAGAAAGCCTATGATTTGTAGGAATAAGGTGTGCTTCTTGGTCTATGGGTGGGAGGCTCAGTAATTGCCCTTCCCAAAGAAGGATGCTCCTAATGATAGCTGTTAGCAGATGAAGTTTAGAAAGTCTTTCTGAGTAAAGCCTCCCTCCTGAAAGTCTGCAGAGTAGTACATGAGGTTCACTAAACTCACCATAAATCTTTAATCCATTTTTATTCTAATTAAGGCCTTGAGAACAAAAAGTAGCTTTGTAGAGGCCACTGTTTCAGTCACGTATAGGGTGAGATTTTTTTTAAAGAATGCCGCATCTAATGTATTGGCTCTACATTCTGACTCTACCAAGTAATTCAAAGAAGGAAAAGAGTCTTATTTTTACTTAATTTGCTCTTACAGGAGTGTGTTAGGTAGAACAATTCCCTTCTCTTTATTTCAGAGTTCACGTATTTTATCTTTGTTGGAAACCACTGTGACTTGGGTTGTGCTGGATACTCTCTTGGTTATGGTTATGCTTTTTCCAGTTATGCTTTGAATTCCTAGCTGTCATGATTACTTGAAAAGCTCTTTCTTAGCTGTCTAATTAAATATTGTCACCTTGAAGCTAATACTGTGAAAGAGCAGAAGTACATAACGCAAAAAAACTATTTATCTCCTTCTCTACAAAATCAGCATACAGCATCAATTTTCGAATAACTACTTCAGTGGTTTTCCATGTGTGGTTAGCCTATATTCATCAGTTTGGAGGAAGTCAGGGTAGTATGTGCTGAGAAACTGCTATCTAAGGTGAAATAGGAAACTAAATGTAGACTCCTATGCTAATGGAAAATTAAAGCATAGGTTGGCTTCTGTGGCTGACTGGAAAAGCAGTTAAAAGTCTTGTAGGTCTTGTAAATCCATGAACATACACACTTGCCTGAATAATGAGAAATAATTTGCAGAATGATTTTCAGTTTTGTGTTAAAAAGATGAGATTTTGAAATGGTTTTGGAAATAAGGAATAATTTACTTGGCCTAAGATGCATTTGGTCCAGTCTGTAAAATCCCTGAAAATAAAAAGGTTTTTCTTCTCACCGCAACTAGATGTTCCATTTCCTAATGGTAGTTCCAAGTGGTTTTAATATCCCAAGCTCTTTTCCTTATATTTTTTTATTTATTATTGTTATTAAATCATTGATAGGCTCTTTTTTCCTAGTGAAGAAGGTAATTATTGAAATTAACAGGAAAACCTGTTAAATCTGTATTTTATCTTTTGTCTGTATTTTATCCTTATCCTTATCTGTAGTTGCACTTTCATTTTATTCCAAAAGGTGGCAATGAGAGCCTTGGGTTTTGATGTGAAAAAAGCTGATGTACTGAAGATACTTAAAGATTATGATCGCGAATCAACAGGCAAGATCACCTTTGAAGACTTTAATGAAGTCGGTATGTGTTTGTATTTCTACCTCTAAAGATATTTAGCCTATAATAGTGAGTACAATTTCAAAGCTCTACTTTATGGACTTTTTAATTATTTACTAAGAAATAGAACTGGGAGATTTCATTTGCTTAATATAGGCCAATAGTGAGAGCAGATAAATATTTGTTTTCTGAATTCTTAATTTGATATGTAGAGATGAATGATAGCTACAGTATAAAAGGAACTAGGTGTACACCCTCTCTTTCAAGCTTCCACAGAAGAATAAATGCTAGTTTAAAGTGTAGATGTTCTTTTCTTGTTCATGGATCTCTGTAAGATTCTTCTTCCTGCTGTGGAAGAGGTATTTGGCATTGAATTTCATGGGAAGGAGTGCATACTCAGACAAGCAGACTATAGACTTCATATATAAAAAAAAGTTAGAGAAATTGAAGTAGATTTTATATACTGTACTGCAAGGACTTTCAGCTGTTGATAAAGCCAGAACAATTCGTTGTGTCTTTCACCTGAAATTTGTGTATTGCGTAATTTTATGGATTTTGAGTATGTAGTGATCTGCAGAATTTTTAGACTTGATGTTTTGTGAAAATTTTAGGGGACTTTTGTTATGCATAATTTATTCTTTTGCATACAATTTACATTTACCAGAAAATAATCTGTGTGAGTTTACATTTCTAGCTTATTATGCCATTATGCTTGTGTTAGTCCATTGTGGAACAACACCTCCAGCACTTGCTCTTGGCTACAAATAGCAATCCTCTTAATGTATGAAAAAAATTAGTGATTGAAATGTGGCAGTTTTTAATTGTTTGACAGGTTATTACTGGACAAAATGTCTCATTAATGACAGGTAATATTTTTGTAGTTATATTCCGGGTTAGAGAATGTTATTTTTGGTTCTTTTCTGATTTATAAAGTCTATGTGGAAGTATTTGAAAGAAAATGAGTCTATTGATTTGGTAGTAATACTAGTCTTAAAATTACAGTATTATGCTGTAATATTATGTAATTACCGTGCAGTTACTTTTTTTTTAATTTCCGATATCCAGTCCTGTTCATTGTTTCCTTTTTCTGTCCTGGCTATCAATATCGACAGTCATTCAGTACTGCAAGAAGCCACAAAAATTCTTGCAGAAAGCACAGTATATACTTGGAAGGGGGTCGAACCTGTTGGAAAACTTGAGCTGACGTAATGTACAGCTGTAGGGCCATATGACCTTGACACAGAATTAAATATGATATGACTTCTAACAGAAGAATTGGAGAGTTAGATAAAATAGGTTATTGAGACATTAACTGTGAAGAGCTGCTGAATATAGCTAAGCAATTCTTGAGTCATCAATTTCTCTTAATTTAATGTTCAGCTGAAATATATGAAGATGCAATTATATTTTGTCTTCTGTAATTATGTATTTAGAGACATTTTATTATTTTTCAATTGTCTTTTTGCCACAAAAGGTGACATTTTTAAAATTATGTAATACCATCATGAAATACTGTTGTTTTAAAAGAAAATATTTAAATTTAGGATAAATCTGCAGATATATAAACTTGATTGGTGTATTTGGCTTATGTGAGCATGAAAAATTCTTTTAAGTTTGCTAAGCCAGAGCAGACGTTCCATCTGCAGTTAGTAGCAGATGGTAAGTGTTTTTTTATGTGCAAGCAGTGTTGATGTGATTTTAATGGCTTGATAATACAAGACTAGCCCTGTAATACAAGACTAACAGGTACTAAGATGTGGAGATAGATTATTGTTGGTTCATCTGAAGAAATTACTAAAACACTATTTCATGAGGCAAGTTTGCATTTTCTGTTGCTGAAACTGACAAATGGCTGTTTTGAAAAGAATAATAAAGGCTGAAGAATTATTTCAGAATAAACATCTTGTAATTGATAGTGGCATCCTTTTCATAACCCCTATGCTTAGTCTTTTTTTGTTTTCAGGTTTGGGGGGTGGGATGTGGTTGGTTGGATGGTTATGTGGGCTTTGTGTGTTAGTGTGGTTTTATACTTGAGAGAGAGGTTCTGTGTGGATGTTTTTCTACACTTACTGTTTCAGTATTCTCCCCACCTCAAAATTCTATCCCGATGAAAACATATAAAGTAAGAAAAAAAATCACACTTTAATCTAAAAGAGCTTATGGTGTTTTTTCTGAAAATTTGGAATCCTGAAAGAGAGGCATCATGTGTGTACATGTAATTCCTATCGGAAAATGTGTGGAGAGTGCGACTGTGTCTAAACAGCCATGCAGCTTCCCACTACAACAGTTATGTCCCAAAGAGCGACTCAGCTTGGGAAAACAGAGGTGAGAAAGAGAGGTGAGACAACAGCCAAACAAATAAGCACATTGAATTTTATAGGAATGTAATAACAGGTGAAATCAGACAAGTGTTCTTCATATTATCTTGGTTTGCAAAGGTCATTCTGAGTTTACTTTTCAGATTTTTTTAGTCCAACTTAAGTATCCTTTTTGCAGTGACAGACTGGATATTGGACAGAGACCCACAAGAAGAAATACTCAAGGCATTCAAATTGTTTGATGATGATGACTCTGGTAAAATAAGTCTGAGAAACCTGCGCCGGGTTGCTAGAGAATTGGGTGAAAATATGTCTGATGAAGAACTACGGGCTATGATTGAAGAATTTGATAAGGATGGGGATGGAGAAAGTACGTGTTGGCAAATAAAATACTATATAATCTTGTTCTTAATCTTGTTCCCTTTTTAAGTGTTGTGTTGCTGTGAAAATGTCCTCCTAAATTTCCTTCTAGAGCACTTTAATTTCAAACATAATTTAGCTTACAAATAATGCAGATGGTTGCTTTTGACAGCTACTAATCCTGGAGTCTAAGAATCAAGTTGATTCACCACCAGCTCTTATTCAATCAAGTCTATTAAAAGAGGGGTGAAAGTGTAGTTGAAGTTAGAAGAGATTCTGTGTACCTACATTACATTTTTATTTCCTTATAAAAAAGTAAAAATATTAAAGTGCTGAGTCTTTTGATCACTTACTCGATATATCTTAAGTGCAGATGTGTCACTTTTGTGATATTAGTACTGGATATGGAGCATTAAGCTAATAAATCATGCTGTAAGTAGCCTGGCTCTGTAAGACCAACTTGGATGGCTCTTTACCTACTCCTGAGCTTTGGAGAGCTGAAAAGCATTGTGTGAAAAATGCCTCTGCAATTGACAAGGTCCATACAGAGTAGGCTGCAGAAGGGATTTACTAGGTAGATAAAAAATGAATTAGCAAATCAAGTATGATACTATGCTTGTTAAATCATTGTGAACACTGAAACTTAGAGTTTTTCATTATCTTCAAAATAACCTTATTTTTACATCAGAAACCTTAATACCTGAATTTTGAGGATCACTCACTTAAGACCTTGTACCTAGAGTTTGTATCAGTCCATAGAACACCATTCTTAGTAGGGTGGTGACTCGTATCGGAGACTTCACTAGCAGGTCATCAATTTTTCCTGTGGCAATGATATTTATTCTTGTAAGCATCTCTTGGACTCAAAACTCCCACGTACTAGTGGAAAAAATTGCATTGTCAACCTTTCAACAGATAGTCTGTTATGATATTTGCCATAGGTGTTATTTTTTGGAAGTCATAGCTGTAGAGGTGAGTGAAGGTAGAATTTCTTGTGCAAATATGTTTTGTCATGTTGATCTCCTGGAGCTGCCGAATGAGATGTCAGCATTGTGGATCAACGTTCTTTTTTCACATTGCTATTTGGGTACTACAAGTGGAACATAGACTATGAGGTCCTTTCAGGAGGGTTATCAAATCATAATTATTTTGTATCAGTGCTACATTTTTTTAAAACCAAATTTATCAGCTAAGATTAAGTGGCTCAGTTACCTCTTATTCAGTCATCCATTCATTGTCTTTGTTAGAGCAATCAAGCAGAAGATTGAATATAGAAGATTGACAGTATAATGTTTGTGTGTGGTACTGTTTATCCTTAAAGTTCTCTGTGTTTTTTTGTTTTTTAAAGAAAACTGAGGCTGTTCCTAGTATTTTAAGATTCATTCTGAGAAAGTGAATTATCCTGTGAATCCCCATTTCATTTGTCTTCAAACCCCTGGATCATGTGGCAAAATCTTGATGTCATCTAATTCTCCTTATTTTGCTGCCTCCCCAAAAAATTGAAACTGTTAATTGTTAGCATTTTTAATCGATATATCAAATACAGGAGTAATACCACTTCTGGTTTAACACCTTTATTACATTTGAGAGATAGTTTTGCGCACAGCGAAATAAGGTAACTTGTATGATACTCAGGTTACATGAACCCTTATGTTCCCAGCAAAACCAATGAGCTCTACTGGTAGGCTGTACACAGATATCTGTAAAAGAAAGTTTATTTGACATACTTTTGTCTCCCTTAAATACGTAAATAATCTTATTTTGGTATTCCTGGGTTTAATAATTACTTCTGGCTTTGAGCACTAACTTTAGAAACTCCATGACGTCAGTTCATCTTGTGTGGATGCAACTGTAGGAAACACTATCCAGTCTCGTGTCTCAGATTTTGGCATGGAATGAAGAGAAGTACCCAAACCCACCACTGAAAAAGTGTGCACCTTTAACTCTCAAGATTTTAAGTCAATGTTATCTTTATATTAGCTGTGATTCTAGTTTATTTCTTTATGATTAGTTATGTCATGAAGCTGAGGGAAATCTGATGGCATGACAAATGGTACTTCTGTTTTCATGGTGCTTAAGCTGTGAACAAATCGTACGTCTGAAGAGGATTAACTGGGATTACTTGGGTTACTGGGAATTGTAACTACATTTCTTTTTGAAGGTTTTGCACGTTCCCAAATTTATCATTGTAGTGTTGTATTTCCAATTTGCAGCATGGTTTCAAGGATGCTGTAAACCAGAAACTGTTTTTTAGAGGATGTTTGAATTTGTGCTGTTACTGTGTTGTTACTGTGATAAAGCTGTGGAAATGCTTTTAAAGTCATACTGCGACAGTATTTTTGTGACCTAAAACTAGATGTAGCTATGTGATGGACTGATGTTTCAGACCATAGGGCCCTAAGCTAGACTAAATCTACTTGTTTCCTATTTTTTACATGCATCACAGCAGGACATACTTAGTTTTTTTAAATTTTGTTACTCTGTAACATAGTTGAATTTCTTTAATTGTCTTCTAGCTGTGAAAGTAGTTCTTTCTTTGCAGTGCTTTCGTTAGGAGTAGCTTAGGCATGTTGGCTGGGATGGGTATAGTCAGGGCTTTTATATGTCTTGTCTTTTCCATACCACCAACTTACTCTAGTCATTCTGCACTACAGTAATCACTTGCAGAGTGTACATGCTCACTGGTTAACTCTTTTAAACAAGAGTTAGATCAGTACCTCAGGTATAACTGCAGCAAAATAATTAATGAATGCTAATTAATGTCTTATTATGACTTAGTATCTTCAAGTACATTTGTGTAAAATTTCTGTTAATTATAAATGAAAAATGGAGAAAGTTCAGATAGGGAAAGGCACATCAAATGTCCATTTTAATTCTAGCTAATTTATGGAATAATTGCTAAATGATCCTAAAATTTGTTTTGTATTTGCCAAGTGTTACAGATTGGGGAGACAAGAATAGCATTGTTTGATCTGTGAAGGTAGATTAGATGTAAATGTTTAAATTACAATTTTAATAATAAAACTGAATTCAGTCATAACTAGCTGGTATTGTTGCTTGAGAAGTACTTAGTAAAATTTAGCCACCATTCTTATAGACCTTTAAAATAATACTATTTTCCATAGCCATCTTACATATGTTTCTCAGGGTTTTTTTTTTAAATTCATGTTTCACTTTCAGAATATGTTTACTTTCATAATTAGAAATAATATAAGTAATTATAAGAGAGGTAGATTCTGCCTTTAGTATTCCACATAATAAAGCTTGCATTCTGACTTCATGTTTCATGAAAAAACCTGTGCAAAACCCCTGTTCTAGAAGCAAACTTGTAGAAACTTACAGTGACGAATCAGATGCAACAAATGCTAGCAGAGTTTAAATAAAGTACAGATAGGCATTATTTCATTATGGTTTATTGTTGTTTGCTGTTTGTCTAATGGTTTTCTTTTTTTTCCCCTTTTTTTCTTTTTTTACAGTCAATCAAGAAGAATTTATTGCTATTATGACTGGAGATATTTAGCATTAGAAGAAAAGAACTTGCAACAAAAGGGAGGAGTTGTTGGCAGCTTCCATTATAATATTTTGTACTTTCATTTATTTCAGTAGCTGGAGTGGTGCAGAAAGTTACTTGTCACAGGACCAAAATAAAAACGGGTTACATGCACTGATAATTCAGTACTTTGTATCATTAAATACTATCACTAGAATAATTGATGTAATATTTTAGAACAAGTAAGTAATGCTGCACTTCAGAATGTTTGCGTAATTGTTTGTAAAATAGCCTTGTCTCAGATTTCTAAATTGTATCATATTATAAGAACCTGTTGATGTTCTTAACTTTGTGTTAGCATTAGTTGTGGCCTTAGTTTTGATACATATGGTTTGAAAAACTTCCATTTTAATAAAACATTCTTTACTACTACTTGAAAGTGTTATTATTGTAGTTAAATCTGAGCTGAACTAGAAGGGACAGTGATTCAGAGAAAATAGGTCTTGTTTTTTTTTCATTTATAAGCTTTTATATCTGCTCTTCTAGATGAACTGCAACATTAAATGAGCAAGCATATGCATCTTGAAAAATGCCATTTATTAACTCTGTTACCCCTGTACTATAACAAGTGACACGCAACTATGCATGATGGTAAAGTGATTTCAAAACACGCTTAAATCACTCAGATGACAGCCAGCAATTCTCTCTCTAGTATCCACAGTTCTGGTAGGTGTAGAGACAATAACGGTGGCAAACTTTCTGCAAGCTAAATAGTATGCTTCACAAACTAATAGCAAAAACACCCCACATGAAATATAAAACATATTTTAAAAATCCAGCAAACCCCCACAACTCCTAACCAGTATTTTGCAATCTTAGAAGATTTGTTTGCTGGGAGGTGAATGTTTAGGGGAAAAGATTCAGTGTTTGGGACTGAGCCTATGGATGGCTCTGAACAAATACTTTCTAGGATCAGTATGCGAATTGTCCAGTTTAGTAGCTTCTGACTTTTTTTTTTTTTTT
>VXBR01006639.1:441788-457159 GCA_013400215.1 Cisticola juncidis
TTTTTTTTTGTGTGTGTGTGTGTAAATTTTTTCAGGGTCACTTAGTTTCTGCAGACAATCAAAACTGATAACTGGAAAGGTCTGTTAGTAGTCTTCAAAAAACTTTTCCTCAAAAATCCTATCTTTGAATGTGTGAAGTGTTCTAATATGCTGCAGTGGTCTTTAGGGGATTGGTACCACTTCTGTAGATGGCTAGTATTTATTTTTTGATAGGTGATCACTTACTGTGTAACTCTTCCAGCAGGAAGTATTTCATGCGTTTTGAATTGAGGCCTTATTTCTAGTTCTTGCAATGTACTTGGTAAACGTAATTTATTCCTGTAGACATGGCAGCATTTGTTAGGGCCCATGTAACGATAGTATAGGCTCCATAAATACAGGCCAGTGACCTGGAGAGAGGTCTTGTAAGTCACTCAGGCTGTGGGGGTGACACAAAAGAAGGGAAAAAGAAACAATCAGCACCGTGATACTGTCTCAATGTTTGGTTTTACTTTTCTTCTTCATTTCATTGTTCTGGAGATTTTTGCATTTCAAAACAATGTTTGTTTTATCCTGCTGAGGGGTGATCTCGCATTTTTGTCTACTGGGATTGGTGTAATCCCTGTTGATTTACTCACCACCTGACAATAGTTGTGACAGATCAGAGACCAGAGTTTGGCAAAATCTAATCTGTCAGCTCTGCCCGTGCACTGACGCTACATTCAATTCTGTGTGTTTTGTGGGGCTCACACCTATCCTGCGTGAGAGAAGTGGTAGCCCAAAGGGGAGCGCATTTGGGTCCATGCTGATCTCTTTGCCTCTGGTCTCTCAGTTTCTCAGTAGTAGAGCGCATGGAAACAACTGATCTTCTGCACTGTTGCTGCAGCTCAGGAAGACGTTTCTATTGCGTCTAGCATTGTTGGAGATTGTGTGGAGGTTAAACCATGAAGCAGAGTGTGAAGAAATCCTTCAATTGTTAAATCCTTGCCCTAAGAAAGTTTTGCAGCCTGGAATGCAGCAGTTCTGGAATGTTACAAAATAAGCTTGTTAGCAGAAGTTTTAGTCACAAATTACACAAGAACAGAGTATAAGGACAATTGCCCCAAATCCATATGCCCCATAGATTGCTTCTAGTGGCTCACAACCCCTCACAGCTAGAGGTTTTTTTCGTGGACTCTTATGTGATGGATGTGCTGCTCTGTTGAGACAAAATTGAGGAGAAAACGCCCTGGAATGAGCATTTCCTCTAAATAGAAAGGTTTCCAGTAACTTCCTTTCCTTCTGCCAATGAGAGGAATGGATATACCAGTGGGCAAAAGTGAAAAACAAACAAAAAACCAAAAACAAACCCTGTTTATTAACAAAACAAAACCAACCAAACAAACAAAAGGGTGCCCGCAAGGCACAGAAAAAGAAAGAAAAAAATGAATAAAGCTGGATACTGGAATTGTGGGACCCTCCTCCCTCTCAGAAATCATCGACAGCCGTCTCTGGGCTGCCAGGCGCTCTCCCCTGGTGCAGTTCCGCTCGCAGCCGGCAGGGGCGCTGGTGGCTGCCAGCCAGGCCGGGCGGGTGCGGCGGTCCCCCGCGCGTGCAGGGGGCGCTGTGTCGCGGGTTTCGCTCCTCTCCCTCACCGGGCAATGGCGGACGTGGCGGGCCGAGGCGGTGTCCTGGCGGACGCGCACTGCGCTGGGCTTCCCACGGCATAGCAGCTAAGGCCAAGCCAGCAAGCTCAGCCACAGTGCCGAAGCCAGAAAGAATGAAAAAAAGAACAAAGAAACGGGCAAAACCCAGGGCAGCAGCAGGATCCCTGGTCAGAGACACCAGGAAAAGGGAAGAACGGCCTCTCAGCCCTACATCGCGACAGCCCCGGGCCAGCGACGATGGAGGACAGGGCGGGCACAGCAGCCGCCGCTGGGCACAAAACAAAGCAGAACAGATCAACCCCCCCCCCCATTCCCAAAAATAAGGTGGGATGATAAACCATCCCCAAGACACACTCATACAAGCAACCCTTTACTTGTTTTGGTTGAACTGGGTCCCGCTATTAAGCAATAAATGGCTGTGACTGTAACCTGCCTTGGTGCACGAGGAACTTGATTGAAGCAAGAGCTGCATTTTCTTCGACCTTTCCATTAAGTCACGAGGTTGTAGAAGATACCAGCTGGCACTGGGAAGACTTTTGTGTAATTGATTTTCTATACTTTCCACAGATACAAGTCTGCAGAGATGCTTAGAATGTTACTATTTTTAAGAAAAGAAGGAAAAACGATTCTGCAGAGGGAAAAAGAGGTCAGTTTTTTTAATGCTTCCCTAAGCTACACCAAGGGAAATATCTGGACAAATCCATTCAGACACTCCTACTAAGATGTTACACACATTAGCAGAAAAACAGTAGGAACATCATATACTTCTAGAGAATGTGCAAGTGTCTTACTTTTATGATTGCACAAATAGACATCTACTGTAAAACTGTTGCTAAGCAAACTGAACACATTGGCAACTACCGGCAGTCAGAAGTGATAGCTCTCAGAATACATAAGTGGGAAATTTCCATATGTAGGTCTTTTTGAAATGACATATGAGCGTTCTGGTGGTGGAGGTTGTATTTTCCACTTTTTAGCCTTTACTATTTTGAAAACCACTTATAAAAGAGTACTTAAATGAATTTCAAAGGACAAAATAAATTTAAAGGAATTATTCCTTGAAAATATTCCTCTTAAAGGGATGAAGAATGGGCCTACCAGGAAGTGGCTACTTTTCTAAATAAGATTATTTTGAATATTTAGTGGAAATTATAATATAACATCTGGATTTTTTTTCATTACAAACTGTAATTATGAATGCTTTATTTTGTTTATAGTTTAATGAAATGAACTTCTGATAGGGTCTTATTTTGTTTGATTTTTTTTAAGGTTTTTTTTGGAGGGGGTTGGGTTTTTTTGGTTTTTTGGTGTTTGGTTTGGGATTTCTTTGTTCAGGTTGGGGGGGAGGGTGTTGTTAGTCATGGTTTTATATCTTTTTATTAAGTGACCTTGAAGTTTGATGATAAAGCCTACTTCATTGGCATGAAAAGGATTTGGACAATTTGTGCTAGCAAAAGCTTGCAGTAATTCACATCAAGTACTGTAGACTCTTCCTTCTTTCCCAGGTATTGGCAGGCGCTCTTCCCACTCCTCTGCTGGAGTCAGAGAGACTGCAGCACAGTCACTGTCCCAGCTGTAAGTGCAAATACAGGAAAGGAAATAATAGATGACAGAACAGTTACCATTGAAAAGGGACTTGTAAAATAGAAAACTTGCAAAATAATCAGACTTATTTTAACCCAGTTGTGATGGGGTTAAAAAAGCCCAAAAGAACAGCCAATTTGTGCTCTCCTAGTTAGTGAAAGGCAGAGCTATACAATACAGGTTAAAAATAGAGTAATGTGCTGCACATAAAAGTAGTAAAAGTAGTAAAATGTCTGTGTGATATTTTTGATTGCTATATGTACAAATAAAAAATATCACATCCAAAGAAACTCGATTAAATGAAATTACTAAAAATTTCTAGTTAATGTAGATCATACTGAGCCACCCTTAAAAAGACACTAAAAGAGGCAACAATTCAGTTTTTCAGCCCTCGTTGGAAGTTAGCTTCTTCCCCAGTACTCCTGAAAGAGCAAACCATAATCCCACTATCCTTATGGAGACCTCTTCAGTTAATAAAATAGGTGCTGATATCTTGAGCTATGTAAGTGAATTAATTATGCTGGTTTCTAATGGCTGCCACATTTATGAAAACAGTTGCAGTGCTAACAGCATCTATTCATTTCTCTGTGAAACACTGAATTTCATGACTTGAAAAAGTGTTAGCAGGACTCCTTTTCTTTCTCACACAGTTTTCTGTTTGACAAATTGTTTATGCCCTACCCAGGGCAATCTTCCCAGAAAGATTTATTTATATTACTATTGTTTTAAAACATGGATGTTCAAGATGTTACTTGATTGCTTAATGAGACAGTTCAGTAAGAATATATATCGCTGCGGCTGTGCTTTATGTTTCTAAAAAGTTACACAAAAACGAACCATATCTTTTCATGTTCACTTTCCCAAAAGCAGCAACTTCCACTTGGTAATCGATGCGATGCTTAGCTGTGTTCAGAGAAAAGGACAAAATTAGTCAATCATGGTTTTACCCACTAGGGGGACCCATTGTTACAAATGAAAAGTGGGCTCTCAAGCTTTAAGTAAAACCAGCACGATCAAATGTCAGGTGGAATTTTTATACCTGAATCTTTTCTCTGTCTTGGTGTGCACACACACAGTAAAAATCTGTGGGCCTCTTCTGCCCATTTAAGAGAAATTTGTCAACCAAGATGCAACACTTGTGCAGCACAGATAGGAACTATCTTACCTGTATTGAAGGCTTATGTTTCTGTGTTGTGTCACTTTGCAGATATATAAAAAATCGACTGAAATCAACAATTTGGTTGCTTGTGGTGTGCAGAATTTACTGAGAAAATATGTACATATTCAAAGACATGCTGGTAATTTTATTTGTTTTTATTGATTTTATTTCTGAATGGAGGGCAAAATGAAATGTCTTTTTTTGTTTGTTTTTTGTCCTGATAGCCAGGCAGTACACTCATGTCCTAATTTTTTCCTGCCTCAAGCAGTCACGCTGTTTTCCTCTGGCCTTTGCAACTTGGTACCCCGCATCTACAAGGGCTCCTTGCAATAGCTTCTCATGCGTGCGTTTCCCCCACGCTAGACTCAGCTGTGTTCAGACTTTTCTGCCCATCACGCCATCCTGCCTCCGTCTTCCGGCTCCCGAGATGGTCTCGGGAAGAGGATCTGTGCCCGCCCCTGTCCCTTAACTCATGATCTGGCCCCTGCGCCGTGGCACTCCACCCCATTCCTCTAAGCCTCTGCAAAGGACCTCGCGGTCCATCCTTGTGTCGTCTCTGATTTCCCCCCCCCTTCTCACTAACACTGTCATAGCCCTTACCTTGCTTAGGTAGATTAGTGAGGAGCATATTTAAAAAAAAAAAAAGAGCAATGAAATGGCCTGGAAATTTCTACGTGCAGCATTTCTTGATCAGTAGTCACTTCACCTGGTGGTGTTACACCTTGTCTCCTATGCCCCTGCCTGGATGGGAGGCGGAAGAGGAGGGGCATTTTCTTTTCATTGTTCTGTTGCCTTTTGTCAAGATGAATTTGGCACCCAAATTCTAAAACGTTGAGGTGGCATGTTTCTTTAGGTGTGAAATAAAAAGTAATGTAAGTTATTTCTGCCTGCCTATAGTGAAGTTATTTTAATACCGTTTCTAAAGCTACTAATAACTATTCTTTTTCTCAGAAAGGATGCAAAGCTTTATTTATCCTTGCTATTTCACATACCTCTTATTTTAAATTCATTTTGTATTTCAATATGCTCAAATGAGTGAAAATGTATTTTTGAATTAGTATTTACTGAAGTAAAATTTTCTTCTCTTACATCAAAGACTGATGAACAACTGTGCTGTGTGACCATTTTAAAAAGTATTTCCAGCAAAGCTGGAAATTCGGTTCAGTTCAACGGCCCTTCTTGGCACATTGTGCAGAGCACTGAGATAAAATGTTCGGTAAGTAATGGATCTGCAGCTTGATTTCCACAGTGAAACATGGGAGATAGCCATCTCAGTCACCAAGGTCTTAGCCCTTGAACCACATGGACTTTCAAATTTCTCTGCTACCATTGGAAAATAACTACCTGCATGACCCTTGGAAGTGACTTTCACTTCCTGAGTCACATAGTTGCTTTTACAATTATTACACTCAACCTGTGTTGCACTTTTGATATACTACCTGTGACAGACTTTCAGGTATTTTTACCTTACTATGTATGTATTATTCAAGTGAGTTAAAAAGAGGGTAGAAACAAACTGCAGAAAATTTTGTGTGGTTGTGATGAAGGATGAATCTGCACCCACTTCTTATCTGTTGACATTTATGTATCATGCAGAACTGAGCCTGATGTTGGCCTTTCTGTGCTGGTCTTTGTGAATCCAGCACACCTAATAATTCCAAATACAGAGTGGAAGGCAGGCATTTCCCAGGCGTTTCCCTCTAATTCAGTGAGATGAAACATGATACATGTTAGAATCATGGGGAATGGCTGATATTTTGCAAGTGGAGTGGAAATTAAATGTGTTTATGTTCTCTAGTCCTCATGTGAGGATCTTGTTCTATCCAGAGACCTGCCCCAGAGAGCTGCACTGGAGCAGTTGGAGGGGTGGTGTTAAGATGGAACACGGTGTGGTAGGTTTTGTTCCAGGTGCTGTGGGCTCTGCAGCACACGCCAGCAAAAAGGACATTGTCTTCTCCTTGCTGACATCATAAAGTCTGGTATCTCAGTGCTCACCCAACTTTCTGTGCTGGATTAAGTCACGTAAGGAGCAAACTTATCTTCTTCTACATCTTTTGTTAGGCTAGCATTTGTTTGGGTTTGTTTTTTTTTTTTGTCACAAGGGTATCAGAAACAAAAGAGATGTTGACATCTGAAATTATGGATTCTTTACGCTTACAAGATATTTGTCTGTTGAAACCTTTCATTGCGCTAATTCAAAGCTCAGCTAGTACCAGTATTAAACTGGTACTTGTAGCCTTGCTTTTTCTTAAGGTCCGTGGAAGGCAGTGGAGCTGTTGCATCTCCTGCTACAGCCCGCTGAGAACTGGACAGGGTATGGAGGCTCCCAGTTCTTGTGTCATGGTAGTTTTAGGGTCCTTAGTGGGAACCCTCTGCAGATATTGGATGGTGAGTTCATGGTGCATCAGGCTGGCTGGTGTTAGAACACAGGCTTCAATATAAAGGGTTAATTCAGATTTTGTTCTTGAAAAACAGAAAGGAAAATGTATATTATCTAGTAGGAAATAAGAGTTTTTAAGCTTCTATGAAGACCTGTGATCAATAAGAGATAGAATAAATGAGCTATATAATGATAATAATAGTTATGACCTTGTAATTTAGCACAGGCTCATAGCATTAAATTTCTTCTTGTTTCTGACGCTAAATGACTTGGTCATTGCTAAATGACCACATAAAAATGTGCAGTGGGTAGATATTAATATCAGATTTCATTTGTGATCATAGGAAGATTACTTTTTATTTTCTTTAGCAGATCTGAAAATCAAAAGAATGTAAATGTGCTGCTAATCCAATTTGATTGCAACCTGTAAACTACGTGCTTTAAAGAACCCAAGAATCTGGTGGCTGCTTCTGAGTCTGTTTTACTCTTTAGTTTTGGAAAGAAGTATTTACATGGAGGGGTAATGATACTAAAATTAATGAACTAAGTAGGGACTAAAAGAAATTTATGTGTTCTGAAATTGATTAAAATGCATTCTCTTTATCTAGAAGGGAGTTGGTGCCAAAAGAGTGGTCTCAACCTCATGTGAAAGGATAATGCCATTATTTTTGTTTATTTGTTTGTTTGTTTGCATAGCTTACAAAATCTCTGTGTAAATAAGCAATACACCCTAAATCCAAACTAGCAAGGTCAACAGCACTGCTTGCTAAGGCCAGAGACTACAGTTAAAAAAACCAAATACATACAAGAAAAGAATATAATTACTACTAATTCTTGCTATTTTTTGTACACTGTTCCTGGTGTCTGACAGATTCCTACGGTTATTTTATATTCAGAGACACATAGTATTATGACTCCAGGATCCCTCTTTTAAATTACTATAATCTTAATTGCAGTTGGAAATAACTACAAAGTTTAATAAACTGTAGAATTACATGAAATTTGCTTTTTTTTCCCCATGAACACCTGTTCTTCTACTCATTAGAAGCAAACTTTTTGAATTCTAACTGGCATCCTTCCTCAGAACTTGATCTAGGAGCAAATCTATGCATGATAGATTTGCATATTTTGCTATATTTGCATTTTAAAATCCTAACTTAGAAAAGACAAACAAATGTAAACGGTGGGAATTCAGTGAAAGGAATCCATAAAATCTACCAGGATCTACTAACTTGCCTAATCTAAATACAAAATAGACACAGCAGTTGTACAACTGTATATTTATATACAGTTCCACATTTTTGACTGAAAAGAGAGCTTTCTTAATATAGACTAAAGTGTGATTTTGCTTGAAAAAGTGAATCTGTAAACTTAGCATCATGTTTATTGTCTTAATGACTTTTCAAATTCCAGACTTGATATGTACACTGGCACAGCAACTTGTTTATGCTATCTGAAATCTCACTCTGAGGTCAGCAAGTCCAGCTGCGTTCAAAGGCCCAAAATGAATGTAATAGTACATCTGTGGGAATGGCTGCATAATTCAACGTCTTATCAAGTCACCACATCAGTCCAGGGTTGTGGTGGTGAGGACTATAAAAAAGCTGCTGCCTTGTCTCCAAGCTTCTCCACCCTGTAATGCATTTCCTGTCTTCCTCCCTTCTGTTTTCCACACAAAAGGAAGTTCATTGAAATGCCTGGTTTCTCCTCAAACTACATTGAAATAAAGACTGGGCAGACAGCAAGGCTTTCAAATAAAGGAAATACTTAACTTGTCTTTTTGCTAACCAAAGGCTAACATCTGTTAAAGGACTCATTCAACAGTAGCATGCAGCCTTTTCCATGCAGCCTTCCACTGCCACCAGCTCTGCTCATCCTGCAAGGCACTTTTTTAGATGGATTTGCATCATCACAGTCCCACTCCTGGGTACATGTAGGCCTGGGTAAACAGGAGGAATGTGTATGTGTAATACCTGAGGCAGCCCTGAAGTCTTTGCTGACAAGTACCTTCACAAGACATGGAGAACCCATCTGTGACTCCTGATGCCACTCTGAAGATGAGTGCAAGTTACTGTATTTGGTAAGGCTGTGGCTGTAATGAACAAGTACACAGAACTTTTGTTGTCTGTAAACAGGATACAAAAGAGCTGATTCAGTCCTTGTGAAGGGCAGAGTGCCCAGCAGTCCTGGCACTGCATAACCTGAGGCAGCTCACCTGTGAGTAGAGCAGATTTTTTAGCACTGGCTCATTACCATTGCAGTCTTAGGCTATAAATTGCAGGTTGGTTTTGGCTTTTTTTAATACATTTTGAAAGACATGACAGAATACTGCTTCAGCATTGTGTAATGAGATCATTTGGTTTCAGCTAGCAGGAGTTAAGTATAACTTTGAGAATGTCCTGCTGAACATCTACACAAACTGATTTCCCATCCTGCAAGGTTTTCTTGTATTAGAAGAGTTTTGGTGTTTTTTTACTTTGTTTTTTTGTTGTTTTTTTTTCCTTTTTTGTTTTTTTTTTTTGGTTTGTTAGTTTGTTGTTGGTTTGGTTTTTTTTAAATTTTGAACAGAAATTAAGTTGTTGCAGAAAGATGAAACAGGCTGCCATCTCTTTTTCTTTTCTGGGCTAAAGTCCAATTTTGCACAGCAGTTGCAAAGAAAAAGCAAACGCATCACTAGATTCAGCGAGAAATATTATAACAGTATGTAATCTCTGTCAAGATAAAATTGCTTTGTGATTTACTTTACAATAAATCCTGACCTTTAAGTGCTGCGGACTAAGCTAATCTATGAAGTACTTCGTTCTATCACTGAATCAACATGTGAAGCTAAAGCAAAGTGACTGTGTTTGTCCCACTGTGCTTCCACTGAGGAGCACGTAGGAAAGCAGATTATAGTGCATGGTGCCACGTGCATCGCAGCTGTGATGTAACTGAAAAGTGTGCTGTGGATTAACAGAGTGGCTTACTGTTGCTGTAGGAAGTAAAAGTTGATATTTTTGTGAATATAGAGCATATAACGTTTAAATTGATATGAACCAGGGCATTTAGAATTAAGTTTAAAAATCTGGGATGATTTTCTAACAATAATTCTCAGATCATAATCTCATCTCTTGCTGCCCTCATTAATTTTATTTTTGCTTTTTTTTTAATGATAACAACTTGTATGTCAGCACAGATATTGTAACCCTAATTTAAATTTTTTTAGCTTTTGTCTCTCAACATTGTTGTTTGAATTCAACCTTTAGTAGATATGTCACCTCTGGCACTTCATTTAGTCTTCTCTTGTTCTTCTTTTGCAGGGAAAAGAATCCCCAGAATGAATATTTCAGTTTCTTTAATTTACCCAATGGCCGCTACCATAATATAACAGATAATATTCACCAAATCGTGTAAATAGGTAGTCAAGTAGTTATTAAAACAGGAGTTCTTGACACATTATCCAATAACAAAGCACTTAATTTAATTGTGTCATGGTTTGCTTGGAGAACTCTAATGCAGTCTACAACTTCCTCATGAGAAGAAGAGGGGCAGACACTAATCTCTCTGGTGCCCAGGGATAGGACTCAAGTAAATAGTGTGAAGTTGTCTCTTGGGAGGTTCAAGATGGATATTAGAATAAGGTTTTTCACCCAGAGGGCACTGGAACAGGCTCCCCAGGGAAGTGGATACAGCACCAAGCCTGATAGAGTTCAAGAAGTGTTTGGACAATGCTCTCAGGCACAGGATGTGACTCTTGGGGTCTCTTGTGCAGACCTAGGAGTTGGACTTGATGATGGCTCCATGGGTCATTGCCAACTCAGGATAGTCTGTGATTCTCTGAAGTGTTGGTAGGAACCTGATACCATGGAAAAGGTTTATCTGGTCTTTCTCCAGCCTTTGGGACACACCACCAGTTTCTATTTTAATTTTATTATATGTAGTATTCTGAGGCCACTTACGTTGTGTGATATGTATCAGTCAATATATGTCCCTCAGTTGGAAGCTTTCAGTTGTCTGTGTGTCATTCCTGACACCTTCTGAACAGGATGTATGTGTATATATTGCATCATATATAAATTGTTATTGTACATTTCATATATTTTTTACATGTATATATGCACATATACGTATACTTTTTTGTTGGTTATATATAAATGTATTTTTGTATAAATATTTATATATAGATAAAAAATCCATTTGGATTACTCAAACCTGCCTGTTATAACACAAACCTGGATCTGATAATCTGGGTCAAATCAGGAAGAACGAGAGGAGGCGCATCGGAAACATGCTGAAGATAAAGGTGAACACTGATGTGCAATTTTACAAAGAGGCATAAACACTTAAAAGCTAAAAGTTAAAAGTGCTGTCATGAGTGAAGGAGCTGCAGAAGCTAAATATTCTGAACTATAATCAATGGGAAGCTGTTTGACAATGTAAGATTTGCAGTTTTGCACTTGCTGTTGTTCTGAACAGGAGTCATTGAAGATTTTCTGATTTTTTTTTCCCTCAAGTTTAGAAAGTGTCCAAATCAGTGCTTTTACAACCAAACTAGTGATTGTCAAAAGTTGCTTTTCAGTTTCACTTAATTTAGGTAATATTTTTGACAGAAAATTTTGAAATTGCTAGACTGAATCAATTTGACAGTTTTTTAAAATTAAAATATCTCAGTTCAGCAAGGTAAACAATTTCTTTGGAAGCTTAAGGCATCTACAGCTCAAAAGTAGCTAGTATCAAGATGGAAGTTTTAGACGTTTTGGAAAGGGGGGAATTTGAAAAATTTCTCAGATTTCAACTGTTATTTTGTGTATGTCGTTCCTTTGCTCTTGCCTTTGATGGTTTCCACTGAGTTTTCATTGGTTTGATTGCCACATTTTAGGGATACATTTACCTCCAGCAGCCTTCTGCTTGCCTGTGGCAGGGCGGTAGAAATTAGATCTTTAAGGTCCCTTCCAAGCCAAATCATTCTATGGTTCTATGATTCTCTGACTGTTCCTGATAACACCCACCTCTGCGACTGCCGTGGTGATGCCAAGGTTATATTTATACCGAAGGACATATCAAAGAGTGAACTGGACTCCAACAATAGGAATATTGTTTATTCCATACTGTTCAGATATTCTGTTCTGGATGTTTCTCACCAAAAGCCCTTCCCTTATCTGCTCACCTAGATCAGGTCAGGACATATATTAGCAGTCAGTTAGGCCAACCAAGGAGTCACCTGACCACAAAACTGGAATAAGAAAGGATGGGATATAGTGCTGTTTTATGCTTCCAGCTGGAAGGGAGCTCCATGCATCAGAAATGCAAGGCTTAGGGAAAACCCTATTTTCTTTGGGTCTTAACTCATTAGGGGTCTTCCATGGGAAAGAAAAAAAGAAAAAATCTTGTGATGAGAAGTTCTATTGGGCGTGCTTATTCCCTTCCCTCACTGTTCTGTGCTTATTTATTAATCTTCCATAGTCAGTGCACCCAAGTACCTCCAGGTGATAGTTTCTCTCTCTAGGTTTGGCACTCATTTTCCAAGTGAGTTTATTTAGCAGTCTTCTCTTAACCCTGGTCTTCTAGACGAAATGCACATCATCACATGAGAAGGGCTTGCAAAATAGTTTCCTCAAAATAATATATACCAAAGCCTCTCTGGAGAAATACTCATGCCTGGCCGCTTACATGAAGATTTTACAGCAGCTTGTCCTGAGATGTTTCTTGTGCTTTAGTTCAATACAACTTTAAATATTGAATTAGGTCTTAAAACAAAGGAGTCTATCCATTTACTTGAGGTTGGAGTGGGGGGATTTCCCCTTCTTGTTAATTTATAGTTTTCACTCTCAATTACACAGCAGCTCTACTTTATGAAAGATCCTCGATTTTTTAAAAAAAAAACCATTTATTTTCAAGAAAAAAAAAGCAAAAATGTCAAACACAAAGTGTTTCTCCACATTATTTTAGATTCCTTGGTCACCTTCAAGAGCTAGCTAATGACAGCATGCTGCAGACAGCTGGCCTCCTAAATTACACCATCAGCTTCCTGTCTGTTCATGTGGGTATCATTCTTGGACACACCCCCCCAAAGTGAGTAATTTCTGACAATAAGAAAAAAGAGTGTGGCTTTGTGAGACAGAGGAACTTTAATTCCCTGTAAGAGGAGAGCAGTTAATCTCAGGAATCTTTTCACAGGGTTAAGAAAGCTATCACTGAAAGGAAAACATTTTCTTTAGAATTTTTTCTCTTTTTCCCCCCCGCTCCCCAAGCTGCAAATAGGTTTTGGGGTTTTTTTTCCCAGGGAAAAAAGGCTTGTCCAAGCAGTCATAAGTCTACTTGTATCAGTCGTGGTTTGGGAGGGTTTAACATAGGCTGTATTGTGTGCTGGCTGTAGCTGTCCCCATGTGTGGTTTAGTGAAGTTCCATCAAAGGCTGACACTGCAAATGTCAGTGGGCTTGTGATTTTCACCCACAGGCCAGGCCGCTCCTGTCATAGGCAGTGTGTCACTGGCTTCAGAGGTGCCCTACAGGTAATGGGGAACAAATGCCTCTTTGGAAGTAAACATAACCAAAATAAAATCCCTTGCACATAAGATGAGGACATGATCAGTAGGAAAGTTTCTGTTTCTCTATCGAATTTCCCTACTCTGTTGGTGTCCCTGGAGGCACAGTAATGTTGTTTACACGTATGATGAATGTTTCCCAAAGCACTGAGTTTTTTGTCTAGCCATTATTGCATTTGATAATGTTGAAAATCCAGGTCATTCCTGAAATTGTTCTTTTCACCTGCTCCCTGTGACGGGATCTGCTCTATGTGGTGTGTGGTGGTCCTTCCTCCCTCCCACATTTCCAGGCTCAGCCCCAAGCTCTCCACCCCAGGAGTGTTACCTTGTCTACAGCAGACCAACAACCATGTGATGGCATTTTGGGCAGATGGTTTTTGGGTTCTGTAGGCACTGGAAGAGTTGTACCCTTGTGCATTTCAGCTTGTTGGGCACACTTGGCTCCTTCCCCCTCTCCTGCTCCTTCAGGGACAAGCTGTCACCATGCTGCTATCAGTAGATGCTCCCCACCTTACTGCCAGAGGGTCGTGTTCCCTATGACCCTCTGAAATGTTCCCCCATCCTTTTCCTGCATCTGAAAACACAGGTGAGCATCTGGATTAAATGTAGAGGTTTCTCATCTAGTTTTTTCTGCTTTTTTTTTTTTTTTTTTTTTTTTTTTTTTTTTTTTTTTTTTTGTTGTTTTAAAAAAAATTGCTGAAAAGAATTACTCTTGATATGGTTTAAACCTTCATAAACCTGTTTCTATGGGCCGCCTCATTGATATTTGGGCATTTTTAAGGATATACCACCAATTTGTACTACTGAGGCAGGAAAAATAAGCATGGAAGTAAGGAAGGAAAAATAAAAAAGACACAAAACCGACCATGTGATCACTCAGAAAATAGATGATAAAGATCTGTTCATTTCAGAAATAGTATTAATATTCCTGGAATGATTGTAAATTCCTTGAAATGAACTAGCATACGCAACAGCAATTTATAAATAATTGTATCTCCTATTTAATTAGCTTTATACAACAGTAACTGTAAAAAGTTCAATAATGAGAAGAACTGTGGAATTTTCATTAGGAAATAATATACTGGAAATTTATTCTGTCGCTGAGCTGTGTGGACATGTTGACCATTCAGTGTAAAATAAAGCAAATACTCAGGTTGTGAAAGGTTGTTTTTTCTCTCTGCAACCTCCTGAGTGTTGCTGTAACTGTATTTTTAGATGGTCTTCTGTGGTCTGCAGCTATGCACAACAGAAGAAATTGTAGGCATCTTTTAAGCTGAGAGAGTATTTTTAGATGTTTTGTGGGCTGTGTATCAATTATTTTATAACATAGAGTCAGCAAGGAATGTATGAAATATATTTAGAACTTTTTGAGAATATTTTAGGAGCATTGATTCTGACACATGGAATATAATTTACAGAGATGTAAGTTACATCAGTATAAAATTATATATTGAGTAAACACCACCACACACACACACAAAAAAAAAAAAAAAAAAAGCCAACAAAAAAAACTGGGAACAAAATTGTTTGAACCCTGCCCTGAGGTATCCACCCATGAAAAGAGTGTAAGCTTTCACTAAACAATCTTTGCTTTCCTTTCAAAGAAAGCTTTTGGAGCATTACACCAACCGGTGATTTTTCTATAAATTATTGTTGTATCAGTGGCTATTAATGCCAATTACACTGCTAGCTGACTGTTCCTCTGGCCTTAAAATATCTTTCAGACATGTACCAGTTTCCCTGGCTCACCCTGTCTCTTGGCTTCCAAAAAAAAAAGAAGACAGGAGAAGGACCCTGTGGGTTTTCTTCAAATTTTTTTTCCTTATAGAAAAAAGTGAAATGTTTTGATAATAAATAATTCTGATTTTTTTTTTAAAAAGAACCAAAGCAGAATTAATATATTTTTCTTAATGTGAATGACTGAGGTATTAAACCCAGGTGTTGGTGTTTTCCTAAATGTCATTGCAGTCAGTGGGTTGAGAGGAGGGAATTGCCAGCTCTCCTCCTGTTTTATTGGTGGTGACTGGATACATTGGTTGCATAAGGGTAGCTGTAGCTTTATAGTGGAAGCATTACATTAAAAAAAAAAAAAAAAAAAA
>VXBR01006639.1:457198-476654 GCA_013400215.1 Cisticola juncidis
AAAAAAAAAAAAAAAAAAAGTATTGTCCCTACTCACAGAGAATAGCTGGGCAAACTGAGAATGGAAAAACCTTCCCCAAATTATACCAGCCTTGACAGAGATACCAGCATGGGAAGCATAGGTGAGCCTTGTGAGGACTGTGAGCTGTCTGAGCTCTGTGAGGACAGAGAATGCAGCTGCATATCTGAGAACACTGTTAAAGAAAGAAGTTCCCATAGGATAAACTACCACAACAGGAACTTTAGACAAGCACAGATGGCAAAACAGGAAGTCTTGAATTCCAGGTCTAACGAAGGTGAAGATTTGGAATTAGCACACTGGGCAAAATGTTATTGTACAGACTGTGGGAACTTAAAATGTGACCTATCAGGACAAAAATTCACATGGTGACAAACTGTGAGAAAGGAAGCAACTGGTTACACAGATGCCAGCCCAAGCTGTGGGAATGGCTTTTTCACCCCATGGATACTCAGGACATGGGTGTATAAAAGTGGTTCCTCCAGAAGAACTCCTCCACCACCAAAGACTAAGGAGGGTGAAGAAGAACCAGAGGGATGATGTGAGAATCCATAGGTGGTGATATCTTTCTCTCTAATCACTCTCTCTCTCACTGTCCTCTGTGCCCCTGCTTTTCTTCTGTTTCTTTCTGTGTCTGTCTCTGCATCATCATTTACTGTTATAAAAAAATCTGTATTATTGACTTCTGTATGTGGTCTTGTTTGCAACTTAATCCAGACAGAGGCATCCCTTATATCACAAAAAACCCTACCAAATATCCAGGAAGTGGTTTCCACAATAGTCTCTCCTGCAGGCTCAGTCCTGTTCTATTCAGTGGCATTCAGTAAATTTGGACACCTGATGGGCAATAGAAGCCAAGCTATGGGCCAAACAGAATACCCTGAGTATGGGTTATTTATTGTATGGCAGTAAATCAGCCATTTTGCTTTTTTCTCAAAAATAGAAAAATAAATATAATTTTATTATAATAGTTTAATTTTAAAACCAGTCTGAAAAAGGCACCAAGTTAGTGTTCTTCCCCTTTTAAATAAATATGAAAACCTGCTTCCTGGGAAGGACACCTTCTTTGCTCATCACATTTTGTGTAATTTTCATCAGGAGGACGTGATGATAAATCCAGAAGGACTTTTTGGCTTTCTGAAGCTTGGTCATCCTTTTTTGTCAAGAGTTGTAGTGGGGAGGCGTACAGGAGTTGTAAAGCATAATTTCTACCTATAGAAATGACCAAATTTACCCCTGTGCTTGCAGATTTAGTGCCTGACTGTACAGGTGCCTATTTGCAAAGACCATTGGCCCTTTCACTGTACTTATGCAAACCCTGGCCGGATACTCATTTTGCAGTCACCATTCAGACAATGGTCTAGTAAAAATGAACATGTCTGAACTGAAATTTTCCACCCAGATCTCATGAGATTTCTAGCAGAGACTGCTTCTGGTTGGAAATAACTATTCTTAGATACTTTTAAAATTTCTGCTTTCAAAATGAGCCATAATGTTTCACCTGCTAAAACAAAACAAAACAAAACAAGTTCATAAAAATGTAGCTATTCTGGCACACTGCACAAAAAGATAGCTACTTTGTCAAATCTCACTGAGTTTCCAGAATGTTATTTCTTCTAACCAGAGTAACTGACCCATTCCTTTTGATAACCACTGGAGAAGCTGAAAATACCTACTAAAAATAACTTCCTTATCCTAAAATGTTGCATCTCCACTATTAAAACCACAGCTAAAAGCAGTCAGGTCTGCCCTCAAGGCAGAGCATGGTTATACTTTGCCAGCCTCTTGTGCTGCTGCCAAGCAATGCCAGCACAGACCTGTGTTCTGGGCTGAACCTACAGGGATCTCTGTACAGCTAGGAACTGTTTGGAGTTTGACGTCTATGAATCCTGAGGTCAAAACTAAACTGGGAAATGTTTTGCAAGAATATATATAATTCTTTGAGGACTCAGACACCATAATAAGACCATACTATAGAGGTCACACTCAAATCACAGGAAGCTGTCTGGTCTTCTTGTCCTCCTGTATAAAAAAAAATATGTCCTCTGCTTGCATATCACAAGGCTAGATTTCTCTGATTAATATAATGAAGCTGCATAACATTTCTGACTGGCTTCTGTACAGGGCCACTCTTCAATGAAAATTGTATTATTTGATGGATTCTTCCATAATCTGTTCAGATCATCACAAACAACAGCCAAAGGCTTTGCTCTTTTAAAAACCCTTTTATTTTTACTTAATGATAATTCAAATTACTTGTTTTCAAATGAAACTGACAGCATGTTAACCTATGAGAAATTTCCTTCTATTTTAGCAGAGAGAAGCATTAATACATACTTTTTTTTTTCCAGTGGCCTAGAACTACTTGCTAAGGATCATTAGCAAGGGAATAAAAATGCAGTGTAGATTCCTATTTACTATTATCCTGCTTGACACCCAGATTCAGCTGGTGCTGTGCAGAAGACATGGCAGAAATACACACAAGCATCAGATGCACTTGCCTAAAAGTAGCTCATGCAATCAAGAAGTGAAGGGCACTGAACAAAGTGTGCCTAGGCAAAAACATTTTTGCCTAACTTTGTTAGGCAAAAACATTTGCTTAGGTCTGTGCCAGTCCAGCAGGACAGTTGACTTGACCTCAGAGACAGTAAAATTTACATTTAAATGCCTAAATCATAGTTCCTGAATAATTTAGTTTTTCATATTTTGTCTTCCTACTCCTTGAGGATGCTCCTGAGTGAAGAAAAAGATGAGTAAGGAGCCTGCCCTGCAGGATTTCAGCAGACAAGAGATATGCAGCTGCTGGCAAAAGAGCATTAGCACGGACTAATTGGCAGCTTGGAGAGAGGATAAAGCTCTCTGGGAAGACTTTAAAGCTTCTCCGAGTGCCTAAAGGGGCTACAGGAGAGCAATTCTTATTGTTCAGGTGGTGAGACACTGGCGCAGACTGTCCAGAGAAACTGTAGTTGCCCCATCCCTAGATGGCAGGGCCAGTCTGGATAGGGCTTTGAGCAACCTGATGAAGTGGAAGATGTCCCTGTCCATGGAAGTAGGGTTGGAATCAGGTAATCTTTCAGGTTAATTTCCAAACCAAAGCATTTTATCATTTTATATGCATCTCTCCTACAAACTTGGCCTTCACCACAGGACATTTTGAAATAGATTTACTTATCTACACTTGGAGCTTTCCGGTAATCTACCTCTAGTGGAATATCATACAGGCAACAGTGATAGGGACACTTGTTTCCAAACCAGCTTGATTCTTCTTCCTTGGAAAAGTTATCACTACTTATTACTTCTGCTGAATTCTCAGCTAACCTGGCATTATTTTTGTATGTGGCATCAGATTTTCTTCTTTACAGCAGAAATCTGGACCTTGTTAAAAGGCCAAAAGCAGAGAAATTTGGAGTTTCCTGTTCTTTCTACCTTCATGGTTTTTAGGACTTATCTGAGTAGCTATAGGGGTGAGAGAATGTGAACTTATTAGTTAGCTACAGGAAAAGTGTTTTTATCAGCCTGTGCAGATTCACTCCAGTTTAAGAACAAGTGTTTAAAGAGAAAATGAAAATAAAGATAGGAATTCAGAATCTTAGATTTGTCCCTTTCTGGTCAACTAGATCAACATTTTGGTGGAAACTTAAAATGGTGAAAATTGTATGGTGACCTTAACTAAAGGGTTTAGGAGATGATCCAGTGTTTGGTCTTCCTTCTATGTTTACCAGTCAAATTGAAGAGTTGTCCTCTTTCTGCCTCTGATGTATTTTTGGTATACATTTCCATCAACTTAATATTGTAGAAGATGCTGGAAATGCATAGCCTTTGGTAGCTTTAAAATCCATCTTCAGAAGGAACATTTCTGAACACAAAAGCTTTAACATAAAGGTAAATTTGTGACTTGGAGCAAGCAGGAGATAACAAGAGATTTGTCATGCACTGAGTGTGATGGTTTATTTAGCTGTTTATTGTCATGATTGGATTCATTAGTCTCGAGTTAGATACATCACAGATAAAATGACAAGTACGCTAAAAATGATAAAGATAAGATACCATTTATTATAATAAATGAGAGTTCCACAAATATTACTCATCACAATGCTAGATACAATCGCTGCCATAAAAACTTTGTTGGGACATAACAATATCTTGTTTTGAGACAGAAGGGGTAGAGCTGTCTTGTCAGTGCTTTCTTGGGGCTACATGTGAAAATTTTTCTGTCTATTCCATGTGACACATTAGCTATGCTGAATTAAAATACTATTACAACCTTAAATGTATTGAAATGTTGAGAAGGGAGCACTGCTTCTTCCTTCGTTATTGTTTTGGTCATTGAGAGATAAAGATTAGTAGCTGAAGTTAAACTGTATACCTATGAGAAGAGATAGATTTTTTGCCAGCACATAAATCGAACATTTAAATTCTGTCTGAAGTTTGGATTTCTGAGTAGCAACAGCATCAACAGAGACCTCAGGGTGAGGAGTTCCTCCCAGTGTGGTAAGCAGCTGGATTACAGGATTCCACTTCAAGCAATGTTAGCTGCTAGGACATGTTCCATGTAAATTGCAGCGTTCCCGGTATGACAGCAGTAAGGTGACAGCAGCGGCGCTGTGCCCATGCCCAGCTGTGCTTTCCCAGTTTGTGGTGCCATAGGGTGAGACCTCTCAGTACACAGTACACTCCACAGCTGGGCACAGGAGCTCAGACACAACTTGGAGCAGATTTCCCAACCAGCACAGCTGCTCCAGTTTGCCCACGGCCAGCAGAGACCCTCTGCGGCATCTGCTGCTGTGCTGGTGTTGCTGTGCTCTGCACAGCACTCGTGGCTCTCTTATTTCAAGCCAGGAAGTTAAATTTAGCAACAAAGTGGACAAGAATTTCCCTTTCTCCAGCAGGCCAAATATTGAGAATACTGAGCCTTGTCTTTCCTGCAGCATTCAATGGCACAATACTTGTAGCATGTCCTTTGCAGCTCTGTCCTCATTATTCAACGTATCCTGATTAAGCCCGGCTCAAGCAGGTTCTTTTCAGGTTTGGACCAAATATTGCACCAACTGTTGAAGTCACAGCCAACTTCTTGGCTCCTGGTTGGGAAATTACAGGATGAGACGCACTTACCTCTCCAAAAATGTCAGTACAAATGAGCATACCGAGTGTTGCGTGCTGCTTATCATGTACTGCTTGTGTGCCTGGGAGCTCTACTTGCGTGGCTTTGGAAGCCAACATGGGAAAAAAAAAAACAACAGTGGAAAAAGGCAAGGTTGCCACTTCCCTGACTGAAAGATGGAAAAAAACCCAGTTCCACCAGTCCCGAAACCATCTGGATATATTGAGAAAATATAAAGAAAAGAGTAAGATCTTTTCTCTGTGATTGCCACCAGAAAGGTGTGTGATAAAATGGGTGCATTGTTCTAACATGACTTGGTTTGGAAGTACTTCAAGTAGTAAGAATTTTCTTAACATAAGACAGCAGCTATTAACAGCAGAGCCATCAGCTGAGGACATACTACATGAAAATTAAGATTGCACATGACACAGATCTATATTGATAAGACAGAGAGAAGGCATAAACACAAAGAAATTTGTAAATAGTCGAATGTTGCTGAGCCAATTCACCACTTTTGGGGATCTCATACTATCTCCTATATAGAACAAAACTCTGTGAGGAAAAAGGGGGATAAGTGAAAAAAACAGACAGAAAAATAAAAGAACTTGTTAGACTACTAAGAACACAGTTAAGAGCTCTCATACTGCGGATATGACAGACATGAAAGAAGTTACCAAAAGTATAATTTTGTGAAAATTAAAAGCTTGCCTGTGGGAAATACCAAAAGACCTGCATCACATGTTTAATAATAAAAAAAAAAACCACCAAAAATAAAAAAAACAAAATGCATTGCATCTTTCTCCAAGGGTTTGAAGTACTTGTAAAGGCAGAAGAGGTTACAGGTACTGAGGAATTGTGTCCAGAAGAATGGACTATATAATCTTAAGCACTTTTATGAAAATCAGTTGTATATAAACTGACTGGATGGTTAAAAACACACTGTGGAATATTTTGAGGTTTTTCTAAACAATGGAAAATAAAAAAAGTATACATTTTTTGTAATGAAGTCAATTATATGGTTTCATGACCATACATCCTTTACAAGGGTGGGAGTGCCTTCAGTTGGAGCAGCAGTTAAAGATGTCCAGAAGAATAGAGAATATTTCAATGATATAGAAAGCACTCATGGAAAATCATCTGAAGAATCATGAGCAAAATTTCCTTTTGGATGTGTCAGGAATGAAGATGAAACAATTCTTACAACCTACTGGGGAGCATTTTTGAAGAAATAGATGCCAGGTATTCTTCACTCCTTGGTGTATCATCAAAATTATGATTTGTGTCTCTGAGGGAAGAGAGCCCATATTCCTTAAATTGGTTTTCAAGATGGGGTTTGTCAAGTATCTGGCTGCTGATGTGGGTACCAAAAAAGTCCCATCCCATTTGTGTGGTTAGAAATGGGCATCCTGAGGTTTGGCTGCTCTAGAGCTCTTAACTGCCTTCCATCCACCCCACTCTACTCATGCACTTGGGTGCCTTGTTTATCTGGATTATTGCCACCGGCCCCCTCTTCAAGGCTGATAAAGGTGGATAATGCAAATAAGGTAATATGAAGATTTTCCCAAAGTAGAGCAGTCAGCTTTTACACAGGCTGTTGTAGAGAGTTTTCAAGGCTGTCTCAGGGTACATGAAATTTGGTGGTGCCCAGAACTGTCTTTGTCACTGACTGTGCTGACTCTGGAAGCAGTGTGCTTGTATTTGATTTAATTAAAATTAGAGGACTATCTGTAGAATCAATCCATCAGTTCTGGGGCTGTGTGAATAAATTTGGATCTGGATTATCCACTGTTTGATCACATTGCCAGAGTTCTGGAATTAAGGTTTCCAGCTCTGTTGGTCTCTTCAACAAAAACCAGGGACCAAATCCACATCCTTCTGCACAACTGGCCTATGTGATGCCACACTGCATATTAGTCATAGCTAATACCCCATCTTCTTCCCATCTTGTCCTCACTCTTTTCCCATCCTTATCTTCTCCTTTCCTCTCCTCCCCAGTCTCATCTTCCACTGGGCTACCAGTCTTCTGCCTCCACATTCTCTGTTTCTCCTAAAATTTTTCTCTCCTTCTTGGACAACCATACTCTCCAGAGTACGGTATTTATTGCACTTGCACCGAGGGGCAACGATAGATGCACCAGTTGTTCCTGATCCTCTTTTCCCTTTCTGGTCTCAGGTAAACAAGGCAGATGATCCAGTTTTTCATACTGTCTGGGTTTTGTCAGGAAGCTGGTAGAAAAGCCACAAGGCTGGATATTTTTGCAAAAAAAAATAGTTTCTGGTTTTAGCCTTTCAGATATTTCTGCACTGGTGGTCAGAAAACAAGAGAACCAAAAAATCATAATTCTTCCCAGTTATGTCTGCAAAGCATCTTATTCCCTGATATCAACAACCTTCAATGTTTTTACTTTTTTTACATATTTAATGTTTACCATCTAAAAGTAATTGAATGTGCAAAATTATGGGTTTATATCTTGTTTTCATTGCATTCTTTAAAACATTTTAATTACTAGAACAATGTTAATACATACTTTAATGGAAATCTTGGAAACAGCAACCATTATTTTAAGGATTTTTTTTGTAGTGAAAAATAACAAAATATACGGGAAAGTAGGTGTCTGTCCATCTCATCACTCTGATAGCACCTGGTTTTGTTTTTGTGTTGTTGTTGTTGGGGCTTTTTTTGTTTTGTTTTGTGCTTTTTTATGTTTTTGTTTGTTTGTTTTGTTTTTTGTTTGTTGTTGGTGTTTTTTTTTTAGTTTTTTCTTTTTTTACAGAAACCTGTCTGAAATGGAATTAAGGAAAGATCTCAAGTATGTGGTGGTGATGATAAAGCCCTGCCCCATGGCCAGTAGTTTTCATGGTGCATGGTCTTTGCTCTCCTCCTAATCCTAATCTTGCAGCAGAAAATTATTAAGTAACTCTTGCGGGTGCACTGGTATTTGGCCAGCATTACACCCTATAATTACTACACCCTATAACAGACCTTGGGAAACTATAACCCCAAGGCCAAGGTCACATCATGTCTGGTGTCAGTGCTTTCTTCCCCTGTCTCTGTCAAAAATGCAGGTGGGTAGCAAGCTGGGCACAAGTGGAGCTTTGAAGTGAAGGCTGTCTTCTTGGATCCTTCAACTGGAGTAAAACCAGCAAATTAGGGATGTGAATACCTCACTCAACTTGGCCTCTCTTAGGCTGAACATTGGAAAGCAGTCTCAGTCCCTTTGGTCTGAGAAAGTAAGACCAGCAGACCCAGCAAAAAACACTACGATGATGAAAGTGTTGGAGAAGTAGATGTATGAAGAAACATGTGAGGAACTAGATTTGTTCACTCTGAAGAGAGGGTGGCTTGGGGAGTTCTAATCACAGCCTTCCAAGACCTTAAATGTGCTGTTGGAGAATACGTTACTCTCACTTTGCAAGGATGCATGGTGCCAAGACGTGATGCAGCAGCCATAAGTTTCCTGAAGTAGAATTCTGCCTGGATATTCTTCACAGTAAGAATATTCAAACACTGTATATTTTACCCAGCAGAGTGCTGGAAGATAGATACATTGACTTGATGTGGCCCTAATTTCAGTGCAAGATTGGATCTTACGAACTGCAGAGGTTTTTGCAACCTGAAGTTTTCTATGCTTCTGTGATTCAATATTTCTTTTATTCTTTTATTGTAAATACTCTCATACCCTGACTTCATGCAGAAGCAGAGCTATGATTTTTCCAATATACAGGCATTTAAGGCATATTTCTATATAATGCACTTTCCTTGAAAGAAATACTGGATTAATATTTTTGTGTTTCAAGAGAGAATGAATGTGATAGCATCTATACATTTATTGAGGAAGGTGTAAATCTAAACAGCCAGTATGCTGTTCTGAGTCTTTTCTATTACCTCCCTGATTCAAGTTCTTCCCCTAAAGAAAGAGGTGCATGTTCAACCTGATCTGTGTCCCTTTACCTTTGAGGTAAACTCTCTAAGACAGTACAGTCTGAGCACATTACTCTGTTTTTGTCAGATATGCAATGGATAAATATGTCAAGACCGAATGTCATACCTTTGGGTAGACTCATGTGTTTCTGACATGAAATCCATTCTATCAGCCTGAAACACACATTTCTTCAAAGCCTTCTGAAGTGCCTAGTTTGTCTTAACATAGGCATATTCCATGTATTTAGTTTATAGGACACCAACATCATCAGCCATGACTAATAAATTCTTTACACTGAGAAAATCTTTGCTAAGTACAGGCTTGCATAGCAAAGTGTTCCTGGAGTGAAGACATTTAAAAGACATTTTAATTCCATGGCACCATGCAGAGAGCATTAATCTTTCTTGTGATTTCCTCTTTTGTAACAAAGAAAAAGATTTTTAATGTGCAAATCTCGTTAAATCAATCATCCTTGGGAATTTAGATACACAGTGTGATAAAGGCAACAACTTTCAATACCTAGAGGCAATTTTCCCACATGTTTTGAATGTTAGCTCTTAGGAAACTTAAGCATTTTAATGCATTTTTGGCCCTATTTACAATATAATATTTTAAGGATGCCTTACTCCAGGTTAATTAATATAATGCACTATCGACCTGTGTTTGGTGCTTTCAGTGTATAGTCAGGGTGACTTTGGAGAGGAAGGGCTAAGCTAGTGTTTAGACCCAGTAATATGGTACAAATTATGAGAAATATTGAAACAAACCAGTGGCTTTTAAGAATTCCTGAACTTATTAAACTTCTTAAGGAAGTGTTTCAGATATTACATTTCTTCAGTTCCTGGGATTTAGCAAGGACTCTTTATTCAATAACAAATTTGTACAGCCTAAACTGTTTGCAAACCTGGAATTTGTTTCTTTATTTGTTGAAAATAAAAGTGTAACACTACTTGAAATGAAGATTATGTCATTTTGCATCACAAAGAGATGGCTGACTATGTCTAATCCTCAGGCATTTGTCAAGCCTAGGCTTCCCATGGGAGAAGATTTTACTGAGTGCCACAGCCTTTGGAACAAACTAGGACATTTGATGTATTTCCACACGGATAATAGCATTACATGACATCTAAGTACACTTACATTATCTATTAATTGACAGCTTAGATGTGTCTGGCTCAAGGGAAACAGACAACTGTGTGAAAGCAGCTGTGTGAAAGGGGTAAGGTTAGAGGACAAATGTCAAATGTCCCTGGGTTATATCTCATGAGACAACCAGAAGTCCAGCACTGTTACCTGGATTTAGGCTTATATCATGATCTTTTTCCATTCTCTATTTTTGAGAAACATGCTATTTTTGCAAATAGAATAGACCATGGGCATTCCAACAAGATGATCCCTTTTTTCCTTTAATTATGTGGCGGATATAATATAATTTCAGAAGATTTTAAGAGATGTTTAATGTATTTGTGCAATCAGGTCCCTTTACACAATTTTGCAGCTCCAAATATTTATGCACTACGTAACAGACTTAGGAAGCTTTGTATCTCTCTGCTGTCTGTTCCCCTCTCTGAAGCAAAGCATCTCAGTTAAAAAGAATGAAATTTAAAAAATAATAATAATACACAGTCTACATGCAATTTAAGATGCCTAAATAACTTAACTAGGCCTGGTGAACTACTGAATAGAGATCTTTCTGAGAAAACCTGGCAGTCTTAGGCATTGCCTCCTTAAGAAGTTAAAAGATAAACTTTTGTAACCTTTATCTTCATCACCTTCTGCGTTTGTTTATCAAGTACTGTCTTAAGTGAGTAGCTGGTGTCAGAGCATGAAATACCATCTTACAGTCTTTGTGCAGGCTTGAGAATGGCAAACAAAAATGAATGGGATGAGAAGGCAGGTAGAAATTATCCGTGACACTGGAATTCCTTTTAAAAACTAAAAGTTGCTCCTTCTGACCTCACTCACTTGAGTCTGATTTGGTTGTCTCTTTCATCTGTGATGAAGGTAAAACTGTCCACTTCCGCTCTTCTCAGGGGAGAAATGATGCCTTAAATTTTAACTTTTTTCAGATTCTATGCTGTGTAAGTGCGTAGTTTTGAGCCTCATATTAAGTGTTAGTAGGCTCTCTTTACAGAGTAGGTAGACAAAACAAATCCTTCTCCTGCTGAAGACCAAGGAGAACGAGTACAAGTTTTAGGCCCAAAAGCATAAACAACAGTGGACTGAAGAGAGAAAACAAGAAGGATGGGACTTCATAATCTGAAGCTGTAATTGGTCAATTAACCCCAATATGCAAATGGACCAAAACTTATAAAAGTGTGAAACCTTGTGACCAGTCATCCATTTTTGTGACCATTTTGGGTCCACTTTGAGTGCAGCCCTGGCTGGGCTCTTTACTGCCCAAGGCGTATCCTCTAAGGATTTTAATAAACACCAACTTTATTCTCTTAACTCTTGTCTCATCTCTGTTCCAGGTCAGCCTTCCCAAGGCATCACATGGACAAGCACCTCATGCATTCGGATATGGAAATAGAGATTCTCAAACTTTGAGCTCAAGCAACATCTCCTGGACATCTCCATCATACCTGGCTGCCGTGCAGAGGCCATGCAACCCCTGCTAAGGAGTCCCAGACTATTTGAATTAACTATCTGCCTCTCTGAATGAGCAAAGGCAGCATTCATGATCCTTCCTCTCAGGGAAGAAACTACATCATCTTTTTGATCAGAAAGACTGGGCACTGTTCTGAAAAAAATGTCTGGGATCTTTGCCACCATTATCCTGGTGACACCAGTCTGAATCTCTTTCCTTATGTCCAAAAGCAAAGGTGTGATGATGAATGCCTCTGTCAAGGCATTAAGACTTTCTGCATCTGCGGGAATGAGAAATGTTAGTCCATGTGTATGAGAAGCATTTGTGAAACAGCTGATGTGTTTATAGTTCAAACTCAAACTATCCCTCTGACTTACCTCTTGTGGGCTCGTGCTTTACAAAAATAATACCTAGACCAAGTCTGAGGAAGTGGTAACCTAGTTGCTCTTTGCATCTTCCACAGTCAGGTTTTTCATTACTTATTAACTGAAAACCGATAAACCTGCCTAATTGGATTAAACCGAAGCTACTGTTCCTTCCTGATATGTACCTTTATGAAATTGTTTGGATCAAAATCAGTAAAAAATTACACTATCTCCACCACATTTCCAGTATTTCAGCTGGTATTTCAGCAACAGGATTACAAAAATAGTTAATATCCAAGACATTTCATAATTTCTGCCTGATTATGCTTTGCAGTTCAACTATTAAGTGCTGTCAGGTTTAGATTATGAGTTCTGTACCAGGTTTCTTATCAGAAGAATTGTAAATATAGCCTTCTTTCTCACATGACTTCTTGCACTGTATGTGTCTTACAGGCTGGAAATTACAGTATTACAAATTGTCTAGGAGTTCATATTTATTAAACAAGAAAATAACAACCCAAATATGCAATTTTCTGACAGTGCTGTCACACTGAAAATCACAGAGGATTCTTAACAGCAAAAAACCCAGGTAAAGAATAACAGGAAATAGCTAATATAATGAGAAGGCATAATGAAAACAAAGACAATGATGTAGTTATCAAAACCATGATGGGAAGGCTGCAGTAAGACAGATGAAAACAAACTGTCACAAAATAAAATGGCTTTACAGAAGTTCTGTTTAATGTTTTTAGACATACATAATAAATAATGTATTTATTCATTTTTGGAAAATGTGTCAGGTGCAAATTAAGTTTTCTAAATGCATTTTTATACTCATTAGGCTTGAAGTTATTCTAAAACTGAAAGTAATTCTAAAAGTGTGAGAAAGAAAATATATCTGTTGAAACTGGTGGTGTGTGCCTGAAGATGGAGGCAGCTGATCTGTGACCTCCAAGGGCTAAATGGGTTATCTGGAGTGCCATGGGCAGTCAACCCTTCTACAGCCACCTCTGGTTCAGCAACAAAAACCAACACCATTCCTTGGTGGGAAAAAAGGAGAAAAGGAGATAATCCTGTAAAAGTTACTTATCCCCCCAAACATGTACCCCAGAATATTTTGAACTGCCTCTGCTGCAACTCCCTGGCTGCTTTGTACATCAGCTTTCTAGACTTGACAAGTGGGCTCAGGACACACAGACACACAGATATATCCTCCTTTTTATCATAGTTCAGTCTTAGGTTACAAGCCTTTAATGCACCTTCAAGGTATAAAAAACTTGAAATACATAAATAAAAGCAGTAAAAAAGAGGAAGGCTGCAAATTCACTGTTGAGATTTAGTAATTTGCAGAACCTTTTATTAAATCTTCCATTTTGCTGGAATTTACATGCAGTTCTAAACCTGATTTTCCGCACACATTTGCTTGAGGAACCTATTACATTAATAACAGTGCATGACATGCACGGGGATGTCATATGTACTACATAATGTCTTACAGACATGTAGGCAAAATAATGGATTTTAGAATCCGAGAAAGTACAAGTTGTAAGCATAGTGCACTAAAAATGCCTTCTTCTCTTGTTTCTCACCTGCTGATTTTCAATTTATCTCCTTCCCGCACTCTCCTACCACTTGGTGTATCCCTGCTTAATCCAGCAACCCTAAGATGCACAAGGTTTGGACATTTCACTCAGAAGTTCTCATGTGGCTGCACAAATGAGGAGAAATATGAAAGACTAATGAGAAAACAAATCTGCTCTGCACTACCGTACACTGCAGCAACCAAAAGCTTGTTCAAGACTTACCACTCTAGGGAAAACAATAAGTAAACCGTACAAGAAGTACTATTGGGGTAACAGTTAAGATGTACTTTAGTAATTTTTTTTCTAAAGGAAAAAAATACTAAAGATTTGGGGTATACATTCCTCTTTTCCCTTTGAATCATAATCTTTAATTACATTAAGCGTGCAGACAGCTTGCATAAGCTATATGATTTACTTTATATATTCAGTATTGGTCTTCTAATTTGTCTCTGTCCCACAGCAGAAAACTGATGTGGAGCTTGCCCAGTCTACTGCCATATTCTCTTATTAATTTATAGAAATTGAAAGACTATTTTGAAAACACTGCTCCATATTTATCTGTAACCTTCCTGGTCTGTGCTCTCATGCAAGCATATTTTATTCCTTGTGGCCCTTAAGGACATGGTTTAGTGATGGACCTGGCAGTGGTTAATGGACGCGGTGACCTTAGAGGTATCCAACCTGAAGGGTTCTATATTTTTATATTGAAGCCCCCAGGAAAAGGTTTAGGTGAATTTGACATGGTATGAGTCATGGTAAAGAATATATGCACACACTGTCCCTTCCTTCTCAGAAGTGTGATAGCTTACCTGTAAAGGAGTTTAGGCAACACGTGTGAAAACCCATAATTTAAGCTGCACCATGCATTGTTCCTTCTCTGACTGCAGAGGTCTGGACAGATACAGATATTACATCCAGCTAGCTATCCAGTGGTTATTGGCCTAGACTGTGAAGGCTCAACTCAGCAACCACAGAAGTACCATGAGATTTAACCCATTGAAGAGATTTTAGGCACATAATTTAAAAAAAGAACAAAGCAGTTTTCCATATTGCCCATTTGAGGTGGTTTGCTTTTCAGCTTACAACACGTATCAAGACTGGTATGACTGGCCATGCCTGCCCTGTTATGTGAGACCATTTTTACTGGAACCCTAAAGACCCCTCAACTCCATCAAGGTTTGCATTATGAATGTTGATTATCTGACCTTATGCCTTACTTCACTTAAGACAGTTTATACCTGTCAGCTGTAATATTCCTGGCTTTCTGCTGTTTCTTGATTTAAAATGCTCCTCAACAAGTGAGTTCAAATACAAAAGTTCTGAAAACCATCATGGAGTCATAATGAAGTTTCTTCCCTGACACAGCCCTGCCAACCCCGACACTAACAGAGATTGTAAATGGTTTGTACATGAGTTCAGCTATGCATTAGTTTGCAAGGACTAGAAAAAGATTCCTCCTTTTTGCTGTCTCTTCAACTTAGATGCTAAAGGAAGTTTTAGGTAAAATTTGACAGTCTTCCAGCAGTTACCCAGGCTTTTTTTTTTAGATTTAAACCTGGAGCAGCGTGAAGGTAAAATGATGCACCTGAAGAAGAGATGGAGAGACATCACATTCACCCTCCATTCAGCTACGTAAATTCATTTGTCGGGTTAAACTTGCACTCAAAAAAGCCAAAAGTGCACATGTGGATGCACTCCTGCTCATCAGCGTCATAAAAGCTCACAATCTAGCAAAGTTGCTTGTGATTAAAGCAGTCTGAAGCACCACAACCTGTTCGATATGCTATGACACACAGGTATAATGCCATACTCCTTACTCCTTAATGCTCCAATTTAAGTTGTACTTTTTTCAGCTTAGAGGGAAAAAAAGCAAGAAATGCAGGTCAATGTGGAACATCAAAAGGCTACTAATCTCCCCAGGGGTGAAAAGACAAAGAAAAAAAATCAAAAAATAACCTCTTTTTTTCTCAGAAGCTTTCAAGAAAAACAAAAGCTGCAGCTCAATTTTACAAAACACACTTAAACAACCTAACACTGAATTATTCATGTCTGTTCTGAAATACAAGCTTTGTAACCCACAATTAATTGTCCTTAGTGGTAAGTATATCTCTTCTCATTGTAAATACTCTGTCAATTGAAATAAAAACATGTTCTGCATGAGAAAAAAAGATGTTAACACAAACAGTGTCATAAGCTTGAGAATATTATCACCTTCCTTTTCCTGATGACTTTGGATCAAGTTTTACTTTTGGAGCCAACAGACTGACTGGATTTTCACTGGTTTGAAAACTCAGACCAGAGTTTTTCCAAATGATCAGATTTTTTTGTGGAGGGAGTTCACTGATTCGGCCAGCATGCAGATATAATCTAAATTTCCATTTATCTAATCAAACTCCCTCTGTCAGGATTTTTCTGCAGTTAATAATAACACTGTAGGATTTTAAGATTGGTCTTCCCTGTTGGAGTCCTGTTTCTAACCAGACAGTCACCTGACCATCTGTGAGGTACCTCTTCTGGCATATGTTCCTGAAATCAGTGTCACTCCTGGAACTGCAGAGTCCAGAGCAGCTTGCCTCTTGACTGGTGTGATATAAGAGAACCACAAAAACCCAAAGTGAAAAAGAGATTGGGGCTTTTCTGAAACAATAACAAAACCTTTTGCAGTATGGAAATCAGTTTCTTGCAATGAAGCTTTTCTTTTGACTGTCTTTTTGATTAGGTACAAAATACTTTCTCTGTTGATACCTAAATATCAAGTGTACTTGGAAACCTATGCAATTGGCTGCAGAGTGTAGGTGCTATATTTCAAACCAAGGCCTATTGTCCAATTATACCTGGTAATGAAGGAAAGTTATTTCTCATAAGAAATGCAACCTGGGCCCTGTTTCCTTTAACTGGGCTTTTGAGAGTAACAAAAAAATAAAATTTCATTTCTCCACCAAATTCAGGGTAAGTGTAATTTAGCAAGCAGACTCAACCCTCAGCATTTTTTGTGGGAGGAGAAGGGTGACTAATTAATTTCCAGGCTGCTCTGATCCCATGGCTGTCATTTAAACTGTAGGATCTTGCTGGCACCAACAATCAGATCAGGCACTCATCCATGGCACCATGCAGTTGGCTCTGGTCTCATCCTGGGCAGAGGGGAGGCAGAGAAACGACTGAGAGACAGAGGCATCTGAAGACACTGAAGTATTTCTTTGCTACATAGGGATCTTTATCTGTCCCACCTGCTCTGATTAAGACAGTGACTCTGTACATGGCATGTTTGGTAGGCATGTGTTAAGGCTCCCCTCTGTTGCTTAAAATGGGAATTTCAATTGCAAAGGGGAAAGGAAAGTTGAGGGGTGGCTGCTGCGCTCTCCCAACCTAAGGGGCCATGATGACATGGGCCTCCTTGTTCTTGGCCCTTTCCTCTTATCAATCCCCCAGGGCAGGCTCTGTGGCTAAATGTTTGCCCTTCTGTGTCTAAAATAACTGTGGGTCCAGTCTTGAGTGTTATTCCAGATTTTTGGCATTTCCCATGGCTGAAACCTCTGAATGAATCCCAACATCTGCACACCCAGACACGTCCTTTGCTGGCATCACACCTTGCCATTTTCTCTGCCCTCTCATTGTTAAAATCGTTTCTTGTGCCTCCAAAAGTTCAGATCCAACTTGTGGACATTCAGGTCAGGTTTGGGCAAGTTAATGTAGATTTTTAGGGTGTGATGTTAGAATGTGAAGTTCAATGGACTCTATTGGGAGGCTCTTGCAGTTTTTATGATCTCACCCTGGATATCTACCTGGAAAGCCTTTGGAAGAGATAGAAGCTGAGTCAGACAAGCATCCTAATCCATTTGTGGGATTTGGAAACCATAGCTTTAAGCCAGTTTGTTGTGATTTATTGTCTTAATTTGGTGATGTGCTGATCCTTTTCTTCCTTATGTGGCTCGGGCAAAGCACTTTTCACATGCTCTTATAGTTCAGGCAGCTCAGGTCACCTGGCAAGCATCATGATTATCAAAACACCAAGAGGCTCAGAGGAATGTGGTCCTCCTCACAGGGATGGGAAAGATGTGACATTCTCTTATTTTCTGGCTTTTTTTTTTTTTTNTTTTTTTTTTTTTTCTTTTGGGGTTGTTTTCTTTTGAGCTGTGGCATATCATAGCCTACAAGGGAGGTGGCATGGCACAGATGAAAGGTAAGAGTGACAAATGGCTTTCCTTTTATTTGGAGGGGTGAAATATGGTGGGAGATGTTGCAAACTTTATTAATGTTTTTATTATTGTACTACGTAATGACTGGTGTATATTTCATTTTACAGAGACATTGAAATGTCCAGAAGCAGCTGATGAGTTTGGACATGCAACTGGCAACTAATTCCCCTGTCTTCAAAAATCAGATTGCTTCAAAATTTTTCAGGTTTAGCTGTTGTACAGCTAAACCCTAGTATTTTTGGAAATATCAGCTATTTTTGACCAGTTAGGTATTGTGGCTCCTGCGTTTTAAAACTAGGGGTTTTATTCCTCAGAAAAGTACTAGTAATTAACTTGAAGTATGTTTTTTTTCTGGTAATAGAAATCCACACTAGATGTGACAGCTAGGTGGACAGAAAAACATGTAAACTCAGGGCCAGAAAAAGATCTAGTTAGAGGTCGAGTTAGAGGAAGCAAAAATATGCAGTAGAGTTCACAGTGATCATTGAGACTGGAAAGATATAGCAGTTGTGTCTGAGCCACACACACACTGCAGACTCGAGACACTGAGGATAAACACCACTGGGATCTATTTCAGTTGTCAGATGTGTAATTGCAAGCTTGATCTCCGCGTTATGAAAGAGTGCTAAGAACGGGTTGTTCCCCATATAAAAATGTATTTTTTTTTTTTCATTTATTACACATAAACAAAGCCGTAGCTCAAGATGTGTTATTCCCAATTGAGACTTTTCATATACTTCATGTCTAAGTCATCCTACATGTAAAGGCTATGGTTGCGCATAAGGAATGACAGAGGAAGACATCATGCTCACACGTAACTGTGTAGTATTATTTTATTTCTGCTATCATATCTCTTCAAAACATCATGAAACACAACCAGTGGCTAATGTGGCAGAGAAAACAGGGGAATAACAAAGAAGAAACCCTGAAAGAACCGAATTTTCTTTTTTCTCAGTGTCAGTGCTGTTCACCCAGAAGGGGGAGATCTCAGCCTGCATGCTGCAGCAACTAACATCTAGCTAGTATTTCAGTTCCAGCTCAGAATTTGTCTGACAGGGATATTTCAACACAAACCATGCAATTTGGTGCTGGAGCACACTGGACTTCATATGCTTAAAAAGATGCACACATATAGTCATCACACTTCATAATTTAATAAACTGTTAAAAAATTGCACACGTTTTCATTTTAGCAACTTAGGTCCCGCAACTAAACTCACAATGCTACAAAGACATTTGAATTTTTCACTAATATGTCATGAGCACTGCACCCATTGCAAATTAATGAGTCTCTGAATAGCACTGTGCATTTATCATTTGAATTTATGCTAATGCACTGAGATCTCCTGATGATGTTGATAGTCCACAGCAGCTGCTGAAACTATAGAATGTACATGCATATTCCTTCACATTTTATTCATCTTTCCTTGGAATTTTATGATCTATCATTTGGACTGCAGTCCTGCAGCAGTTGTTGATAAGGCTGCTAATTCTCTGAGTTTACACTACAGGCTTGACCCCCATTCCAGAGCAGAAGTAATGCACCGGTGTTGAGAGAATTGTGTACATCCACGGCAGCAACCTCAGACCAGTGGGTCAAAAGGAGATCATTGAGGACCAATGCTATTTACAAAGAACGTTGTCATGGTAACATGGTAACAGTCTCACTCCCCCCCCCCCC
>VXBR01006639.1:476681-521479 GCA_013400215.1 Cisticola juncidis
CACCAAGGATACTTTATTTCAGTAAGTCATTGTGAGGCTCACATTGTCATTATAGATGGTATTTGTTCTTTTCTGCAGGTAGAGAGGAGTAAAGGCCCGTCATGCACCTTTCCCACCCAGAAGAGTGTATGCAATAGCCATCGTATGGGAGTGACTGCAAAATGCTGGCCAAAGGCAAGACAGCAGCCTTTCCATCCAGAGCTCAGGCAGTTCCATCGTGTAATGAACAGCAGCATCAGACTGAATCCATCTGGGTCCTGAAAAAGAAACAAAGAGAAGAACTACTAGGGAAACTAGTAAAAAAAGTTTCAAAACGTTTATCTGTGAGCTGTTGTGTATAGGATGTTTGAATATTCCAGAGTAGACTGCAGTCTTTACCAACTTTAGCTTTAAACATGGCAATTATAGTGCTGCTAATATACTCAGGAAACAATTATTTGAGCTGCCTAATCATTTTCAAATGACTCAGAAAAAAATCAAGCACAAAGAAATATGTAGTACAGATACAGAAAGTACAGTTTGTTAAGAATCACTCCACTATTTTGCTCCCTTCCAGGTTTCAGAGGGACAGAGAGGCTTAGCAGTTTAATTTTGAAACATCTGGGAGCAGTGATGCTGTACAATATAGTGTGGCCTTTTGTTTGCAGCAGGTTCTTTTAGAGGGAATGAAGCTATATCACATGAGGGAACTTGACTGAATTATCTGATAAATGTCAAAATTAGACAGATGTATTCTGCTGTCTTGTAAATATTGTCAGGAAAGGGTTTAAAAAAATTAACCAGTTCATCTCTATTATCTCAGAGAAGCCCTGGAGCTGAACAATGGCATATATGAAGGGAAAAGAGAGCAGATTGACTCTACAGACTCAAAGCAGCTCTGAGCAGAACTCTCAGGAGTGCTACTTAATATATATATGTATATATATATGTGTGTGTGTGTCTAACACTCTAGCACCATTCCTAGGGTTAAAGGCCTGTTTCAGATAAATGTGTTTTACTAAGAAGCAGCAAATAGCTACTTTCCTATAGCACTGTAGTTTTCCCCTCAAGAATTGTAAAGACATTTTCACTGTTCTCAAAAAACTTTGAAATGTAAACTTGTTCGATTGATGGCTCCTTCTGGTCCTGGCAGCCTTTTTGATAGCTGGTGCTCTTTCTGGAATACTTGTTAAAAATGTCTCTGTAGCAAAGATGTTGTGTTTTTTGTTGGTGTCTTTTTTTTTTTTTTTCCCCATGTAATTTTTTCTTTTAAAGTCAGTGCATGGACCATGGAAGAGCAGAGACAGGTTCTTGTCTTCAATAGAGCAGACTGACAGGTGAACACCTACCCTTACTACCCTTTTACACAATAATAATTTATGAGTTTAGACTGCTTGAAAACAGTTTTTTTCATTTTAAATTGTCAATCCTTTCTGAACACTACTCCTGCTCAGGAAAAGTGGCCATGGCATTGCAGACTATTTTGGAGGCTGTGAGTGTGTCAGGGTTGGAGGCCAGGGTTGGAGGCAGCTACATGCACGACTATCACGCACTGTTTAGGGCCAGTGCATTCTACAGCTAATAATGCCTCCCTGCTTGGAGATTCACCAAAATTTGCAACTGGATGTGGCCCCAGACTGAAAGATAGTATCCCATAGAAAGATAGTTCTCCCCTCCACCAGTGTCCGTACCAGCACAAATTCTGACCTTTACCAGCACAGAAGCCCCTGTTCTGGTTTGATGGGTGTCTGTCTGTTTGAGGCAGCCCAGCTTTCAGAACAACTGTGCTTACATACTTGTTTGTCAAGCTTGCACGGATCCTAGTTTTGGAAACATTTTGCTTTGCGCATGTAAATCATTTCCTGGAGATTGCCACATATGCTTGTTTCTCATCTTTCATGCTACCTCCTCTGACCCTGCTAACTCCAGCAATGAAGCGTAATTGTTAAAGAAATCTTCCCATTTGAAATAACAAGCAGTGTCAAGGGGAGATTCTGGAGTAATACCTTGATGCTAACCACCACTCACAGATACAGAGAGCATTAAACTTGCTCAGCTTTTTCCATTCCACTATTTCTTTCATTGTACTCAGTGTAGCTATTAAATAGCTATCATATTTATTTAAGATTATTCTGCTGTATAATAGCAGGGATTGTTTACCAAAACAAACCCCAAGAATCTGCAAGTGCCTACCACCATGTCTTATGGACTAAGTCTTGTCCCTCATTATCCCTGCACTAGTCTCACTAGATCAATCCCCTTTTTGATTTCTTTGAAAGGACTTGTGCAGATTGTAGACAGTGAATAATTCAGCCCGCTGACAACTAAAGACATGGCAGAGGAAGAGGTTGGCATGATCCACATGGGCTATAATATCCTTACAAAGAAAGGCAGCTAATCCTAATAACATGCTATGCTAGCTCTGTCTGTTGGTAAAATATACCAACATATATAGTGCTCAATAGTCTCTCAAGGCTCAGAGAAGTCACTCAAGGCTCAGAGGAGACTGCCTTTCTCAAAAGTGACAAGTTTTTTAGGTTTTTGCAGTCTTTTATGTTAAAAGCCTTTGCAAGTGATTTTTTTTATCAGTGTGCTTTGTTAAGTGAGAGAATATTTGATTTTACTTTGGTTCTATTTTAGCTACAACAATCAGTTCTCTGAACAGCTAATGTTTCAGATTTCTATAAAAATATATTTTTCTTTTTCAAATGACTATCTTAAAAAAAACATTTGTGAGGGACAGAGGTAGTAACACAGATGGAATTCACATGTTAAAGTTAGAAATCTACAGGGAAAAGGTGAATTTGAGTCAAAATCTGAGCATTGCAGACCTCATATACTCAGTGTCATTGGATATCTGAAGAATTTGGATTTGGATTCGTAGATAATGTGGGTCAGTCTTGCCTGGTTGATATCAAGGGGTTGATCTATAGGATCATCAATCTGTCTCTCTGTGAGATTTCCTTATAGTTCCAAAATGAGATGCTGCCTGCTAATCATTACCATCCCCAAATACCCAGCTTGCATTTGATGTCACACCTTTGCAGTGCTACAGAAGTCTTGAAAGTATCTCAGATTTGAAGAATTTGAATTTAAAAATCTCACCTATTAATCCTACTGTTTCTTGTGCATGTTAGAAAAACCACATTCCAGGTCACAGATAAGAGTTGTTTCCAGCTTTTTTCTCTTTATTCCAGGAATACCTGCTGTCTTGCTAGTATAACATAGACAGATAGAGTTCAGTACCAAATAGGGGATACCACTCAGCATCAGGAATGGGGAATGTGGTCTGTAGGATGACACAGCTCTCTTCATCTCTAGCAACTTTTAGCAAAACACCCTCCACTGAAGAACAGTCTGAGAGCTGGGTCAAGCACAAAGAAGATCTTAGAAAGTGTGAATTCATTCCTTTTAGTAGCTGTTGGGAGCTGGCAATTGAAATTGGTAGTGTGTATGGTACCTTCTCTACAGACTGCAGGCATGTCCCGAGGGCACTTCTGATGTTTCTAGTATTACAATGTATTTCTCTACCTTTTGGAAACAAGAACATAGCCAGGGTATAGCATTCAAGTATCTGTACTGACAAAGCAAACTCATCCCAAATTTGACCCCTAATCCTGAACACTAGAGGAATCCTCAGATGGCAGAGTCTGCAGTCTAGATGGCCCCAAACAAAACCTTTTGCTCCAAACTTTAGACATATTTCTCTTCTAATTTCTTTTTTCAAAGCTATATATTTAATTTTATACATGCAGCATGTCCAGATGCAGCTTGTGTTTCTGAAAGCAGATTCTTACTTTTAAAATTACGCGAGGAATTAATGTGTATTATCATATCAAATTGTGTAGGATTTTAACTCAGAGGGAAAGATAAAGTTTTACAAGAGACTCAAAATTTCAAAAGGTTAATCTTCTCTGGACCTACTTCTCAGCAAAGCTCAATAGCTCCAGTAGAAGAGCAGCAGTACCACCAGCATTGCTTTCCTTTGTCTGATCCCATGGTGCTGACATTACACTGTGAATGGTATGCTCGATCAACAGTTCTAATGATTCAAGTTCTGTCTCTGGGGATTTGTCCTTTCTCCTTCTCAATCCCTTCCTAACATGATTCCCATGTGCTGTGTAGAGGCTCAGGAACCTGAGTCTGGTTGTTTAACAGACTTGAAACCTCAGCCCCAGGCAGTCTGCCAGCCAGAGTAATCAGTCTTTATAACTCTCTTTGCTTTGTAAGGCAGAGGAAGAGCTATGTTTCCCTTATACCTCTGTATTTACCTACATATAAATGCTGTGATTCCACTATGTACTGGAGTGTAGGTATGCATGTGTGGGAATGAATCAAGAGTCCTTTTCTAGTACAAGTTCCACAGATTTCATGATCTTTTTTACCCCTGTAACCAGAATCACAGGTTGCAAAGATTCTGCTTTGCTCAGAGACACTCATCATCAAACTGAAATGAAAAAAAAAATGGTTAAAAAAAAAAATCACACCAGACTTCTTAGTAAGTTCTGTTTTCTCTTTCAACTAGCCAACATAAAAACCTTTTCTCCTGGCTTGTACAATCTTTTAAAGTACTAACAAGTGTTCTGTGGTTTCTAAGAGATTCTTTTTTTTTTTTTTTCTTTCATAGCTCCAGGGTTACCACCCTAGTAGGTATGGAAAATCTTTGTTCACTTCATTATAAGACACTTTTGTGTACCATCTAACTGGATTTGGCCAGCAAAGAAGAGCAGATATATCACATGCTGAATGCTTTTTTCCTTATCCCTAACATCCTAGGATATTGCAGACTTTCATGTTCTAATGGAGGTTTTTTACCAATGACCAAGGTTTCCTCTACTCTCTACACCTACAAGTTTCTGACCTGTTATAATTTCCCCACCTGCAGTGCAGTTTCTGCCAGTGCTCCTGTCATGTACAGAGAAAATGAATACGTTGCCTAGAAAATCTGTGTGCCAGAGAATGTTAGCTTGTGTGCAATAGCATCTTGAGTCTTCTCCATTATATCTGTGTGAGAAGTGCAGTGAAAATCAGGGGGTAAAGGGCAGTTCATATAATGCATTTCACCACAGGCTTTTCAGCAAACCTTTGCCAACCGTCACCAAGCACTATCTTGGGTCTGCCAGTGGTAGATATAGATAAGAAGCACTCCAGGCTCATGAAAATGAATTTATTCTCTGAAAACATTGCATATACTATTTGTGTATGACAAAGAAAAAATGCCCAAGTGCATTTGAAACATGCATTTACTCAGTAATATATTCTTATTACCGAGTTCTGTATCTGGGCTATTTTCAGAAATTGAAAGCACTGCTTCTCTTTCAAAGCTAGCCACTTCCTTTTTGACTGTCTTCCCACTCTGAACATAAAACAGGTGCATCAGCAATATTTGGCAAGTACATATCAAAAGAACTCCTATCTTTAATATCCAGCATTTCATGTTGTTTGCCTTATCTCAGTCATCAACACTGATTCAAAGCAATTGAGTATCACAGCACTGACTACAAGCCAAGTTAGACAAGAGTTGGCAGGGGTTACAGCTGTGGGAGGACCTGCAGAAGGAGGTAGTAGCTGCTTCTGTGAGCCAAGGGATGCCAGTTATAATACTTCCTTCATATTTCTCATTTGTTAGAACAGTTTTCTTTGTTCTTTTATGAAAGTAGACTGGACTGATTAAGATTTCCAGATGCAAACAGACAACGCATCTCACATCCCTGGCAAGGAAAATAAAATTGAACTCACTTCACAGAGAAAAAATGAATCCAAATGTATTTGGCAGGGTCATAAACAGTTGAAAACTAGGTCTTACATCGCAAAGGCTCTGGGATCATTAGCCTCATGTGATCTTCAGATGATGTAGCCCTTTACAAATCATTTTTAAGTGTCAAAATACCCATGCTTTACATAGTATTAGAGAAAAAAGGAGAGCAAGAGTTAAATTTAGAACATAATCTTTTAAGTGTTTAGAAAAAAACCCTCCCCGTAGTTTCAGATGGGAGCAAGACGAAGGAGGAACTGTCATGAGTTAAACTTCGGAAAAAATAGCAGTCCCTAGGCCCTTGGGGCCCTCTGTAAAGGATCACAGGTTGGTGACTTGCAGTTTCATAGGCTGCAGGCAAAGCAAAATAATTTGTGAAGAAGTATAAAAAGTCCAGAACTGATGCCTCCTTCCCTTACCATGTCACAGACTGAATTCTGACCCCTGTAACAACAGTTCAATTTTGTTTTCTTTTTTCCTCTTTTTCCTTTCCCTTCCCTGTTTTTCATCAGGAGAAAAAAATCGTAAGTGGTCTGGTGTGCTGTAAGTATATTATACTAACAAAAAAAGATTAATCTAATCTAATAAATATAACTAACTGCTCTTACGTTGCTGTGATATGCAAAACAAATATGTTCTGAGATGTGTAAACTCTACAAATTTTTTTTTTCAACTTAAAAACTTCAAATCACTGAAAATAAGTAAGAGTTAGAGACTGTCTGTGTCATCCCCATCATACAAAGAAAACTTCAGAGTAATTCCACATTCATCTTCTCACTCCTAAATTAGATGTCTTGAAAACAGGAAGCTAGAGGAGCCATAGCATTAAGTTAGTACATTAGGAGACACTTATGTAGTTCAGGATATAGAAATGAAAATTGTGATTTGGCTGAGTATCTTGCCATCATCTAGTGCCTGTCTACACAGGTAGATGCAAAATGAAGGCAGACTCATAGACTTATAGATCATCTTCCATGTTCTCCTCCTATATTGGTGGTGTCCACACTATTCCACTCTAAATCAGACTGCCTTTGATGTTTCTTGCCATCCATAGATACCAACTTACAACAGAAGTTATTGTGCTTCAAAATGGTTTTCCCAAGAGAAGGTTAGAAATTGTGAGAATTTTGGACACACCTTGGCTTGCACAGTGTGCTTTCAAATCATTCCATTCTTTGCAATTTTCAGTGCAAGATGCTGAGGCCATCAGCATGAATTCTGTTTTCAGTGTTGGGCGCCTCATGGCAAGACATTGATGTGCTTGACAAAGTCCAGGAAAGACCAACAGAGCTGAGCAAGGGTCTGGAGAGTATGACTGATGAGGAACAGCTGAGGGAGCTGGTTAGACAGCTGGAGCCAGGAGAAAAAGAATCTCGGAGGAAACCCTCTCAGTCTCTACTTGAAAGGAGGCTGTAGCTGGGTGGGAGTTGGTCTCTGCTCCCAGGTGACAAATGAAACATCAAGAGGAAACAATCTCAAGTGGAGCCAGAGGAGGTTTAATCTGGATATTAGGAAAAATTTCCTCATCAAAACAGTCAGCAAGTCCTGGCACAGGCTGCCCAGGGTAATGGTGGAAGCACCATCCTCAGAAAGTCTTCAAAATTATGTGCAGATGTAGTGCTTAAGGACATGGTTCAGCGGGGGGCTGGAAAGTGCTGGGTTAATGTTTGGACTTGACGATATTGGAGATCTTTTCCAATCTAAGTTGTTCTATGATTCTGTGCCTTTGCTGAGGAGTTTGTCACAAATGGTTTTGTGTGTACAACTCCATTGTAGACTGCTAACACTTCATTACAAGCAGCTCTGCCCTCCTTGTAAGTCCATTTAAACTCGGTCTGAAAAGGAGTGCCTGGCTCTGATCTCTTGTCCTGCTTCCCACTGAATTTTAAGCAAGCTGGTAATGACTACGGTGTAAATCCCATTTGCCAAGCACAAGGCAACCTGTTTGAGGTCACTGAGCTTTGCTAAGAAGCTGTGGCCCCTTGCAACCCATCCAAATCACCAACTTCTGTCAAAACAGCTCACTCAGGCTGCTGTGGAAGTAGTGGAGATACCATCTCTGGAAGGATTTAAAAGGTGTGTTGTTGTGGCACTTCAGGACCTTGGTTAATAGTCTTGGCAGTGCTGGGTTAAGGGTTGGACTCCATGATTTTAAAGGTCTTTCCTAACCTGAATGATTCTATGGTACTATGGTTCATGCTTTTCCAAGGAAGTAGGTAATTTCTATTGCATTTAAGATCATGGATGCATTCGGTATTGTGGCCAATCCAAGCATGTTGTTTTTCACCGTGCATTTAATTAATTTGTATCAATGAGATTTCTGCTTTTCTCAGCACATAAAGAGATTACTAATTATCATTATTTTAAAGCATATAGGAAAATTATATTGTACAAATCAAAGATTTAGAATTAAATAAGAATTAGTCAGGACTGATTTTGATTCTCAGGAGTATTGATTTTCCCTCTTCATATTTCCAGCAAATTTTTTTTTTTAAATTTAGAAACAGGTCCTGAAAAACCATAGTGGCAAGTCAAATGTTGAAACTGTCCCAGTGTTTCCACCACTAATGCTGTTTTGTACTTTACATAATAAGTTGGTTTTTTTTAAGTGCACTGAATTTAAAAAGTCATGTGGTAAGAGTAACTCTGGTTTATTACAAACTTAATAGCAATTTTTGTTTGCAAATTATTCACAAGCAAATGGTTGGATATAAAACTTTGAAAGTTCAGGAAACTAATCTGTAAAAAAAAAATTCAGTCAAATTTATGCATATTTTGTGGAAAGAGTTAACAAGGCATCTAAATATTCTGCCAGAGCGGTGATGACGGTATAATCTGACATCCTCCATAAACCCAAGAATATAGATGGGAGTGTGCTATTAGATGTGGCTGCCCCCTAGAAAATTTTCATGAAGAATGGGCACCTTAGGCATGAAAGGAGGCCAAAGGGGATACATAAATGAGCCAGCATCTTCAGTTTCAGTAGTGATAGAGCTATTTTTTGAAGCTTTATGGTCAGAGACAAAACTAGCTTATAAATAAGAACTGAAAGACTCAGAAGAATGGTCATCTTGGAGAGGAAAGTGCCATTAACTCAAGAGCAACCTTTCCATGGGAATTTTGTCAGCATGTGAGACACCCTCTGTCTTGTGCTGGGGTACTCGCACATCCAGGAGATGAGTAACACAGATATGCTGGTTTTTACTCAGTGTAGGTTACTAGTAAATTAGGATGGCACAGGTATTATGCAGTAGTGTACAGCACTCTTTCTCTTCATAATGTTAATTTTGCAACATTGGTTGTAATATTAATTGAATTAAATTGCTGCCTGCATGCCTTTTTAGACTTAGCTCTCTTTTTTTGTCCACACACCTTCAAATATGCTCTGTATAGAGGTAAGTGTCCACATCATGCTGGAAAACAGAATCATTATATATCTTTATCTGATTCAGAGACCTATTTGTGAGAATATGAACCCTGAAGGGGTATTCACTTAGCTCTCAGTTTGTCTTTTTTTAGAGCCTGACTGTTTAAATAGGAGAAGCTTTCCTAATGTGGCTGCTTTCTCATCTGTCTCATCTTTATATGGCTCTTTTTCCTCATAGCTTTGATTTATATATGTGGAATGTTTTTGATCAGATAACACCCAGTGGATATGTTGCTGTCTTTTTTCAGGACATTGGTTTTGTAAGCTGCAAAGCTGATAAACACTTATATGTGCCTTATTTCCTTTTCTGCATAAAGATTCTATTGAGACATCAGCTCATCTGGGGAAAATGTGTTTTTTAATAATTTAGTTGTTGTTATTAGTTTTAAATTCAACACTATCATATTTGATGTCTGCATCTTTAAAAAACACAAAATGATGTCTTGTTGGCAATAATGAATATAAGTCTAACAGAGAAGAAGAAAGGGAACCAGCCTTAACGTTCTTTTGTTATAAAATTCTTATCTGAAGAAAGGACTCTTGAGAATATTAAAACTTGACTCTTTGTCTGTTAGCCTTATGAAAGATAGAGCTCTTTTTAAAACTTACATTGCTTTGTTGTCTCCACAGTTATGATGCCTTACACAGCAGTTTTTCCTTGAGAATAAATCCTTGAGACAGAAGATAAAACAAATGCCAGGGACTAGTGACTGGCATATACCAACCAGAGGCATATTCACATGAGAAAACTGCTCAACAAATATTTTGTCTATCTGAGATATTTTCCAGCTGAGTTGCCCTGCTATTCTGTTCCCACCACATTCTCTGTGTTGCACAGTGGAAAAGCAGAGACATTTAACTTCTGCACTGGACTAGGAATGCTGGGAGTGCTTCAGATGCTAAATACCAGGTCAATATTTTTGTTGTTTCAGTTGGCACTGAATAATGGAAACAAACTTAATATCTGTTCTTTTCTCTGTGTAAAGAAGCAAATCTGGGAAGGGTTAGCTATATGACTTAAAAGCCCCTTTATACAATAGCTAAAAATTCTCATGAACTAGGAGTATTTATGTATTTAATATAAAATCATGGAAATCTCACACTACTGACTTCCTTGTCATTAACATATATGTAACTATATTAAAGTACAAATGATAGAATATAAGGAAATCATTCAAAAAGAACTTGGATTCCAAATAAAGAGGAGACTGAGATATTGTTAGGGAGATCATTTTAATGCAAAACCTTTTTTCAATTACCTGAGCAGATAATTTTTTGACATAAATTTATTGTAAAAGTTCTAGTGTAGTGCCAGTCATAAGGGCTGTGTATCAGTGCAGTGCGAGTTATCAAAACAGCAAAAAGCTATTAGATTAATAAGAACACAAAAAATTACTTATTTCAGTAACAAAATTTAACAACTTGTTGAATGGTTCACTCTTAAGAGCAAAAACCAAAACACAGACAAGGAAAAATAAGTTCATTGTACCTCATGGAGTTGGAAAAACTAGTAATGCACCAGTCTCAGAAATAAAGCAGGAAAATAATTGATAGTTGTACAACTTGTTCCTTAACCTTCACATGGAAAATAAGGCTAAAAACTCCTTGTTAATTAGCTACAATTAAACATTATATGTGAACTTTCAGAACTTAATAATCTAATATGCCTGTGGAGTTAACTGTAGTCAGCTGTGAAGTAGCCAAACAACTGTGCAGCACACACATTAAATTTACTAAATTTGAATAAAAATTTGCTCAAAAAATCATTATTTGCTTCCAAATTAGGAATGCTGTTCTATTAATTATTTGACACATTTTTTTTCACTCAGCTCTGGCTATTAGTAAGGTGGGAAATGAGTCAAGCAGCTCCACATAAGGGAAGAGCATCAGTGATCAGATTCTATCTTTTTACCTTTAACACACTGCCTATACCCACTTGGCTATCCCAGGTAAAAGCAGGGCTGTTTTATCTCTACCCCTGTTACAAAGAGTCACTCCGTGGGTCTGGCATGGTCTAAAGCTCTGGCTCGAGATAACACTGACATGATGAGCACCACCTCAGCATCCTTTGGAGCAGGATCGTGTTGGTGGGAGCATGCGACATTATATCGCCTGTATGCAACAATATCGGAGCAGGTTACATTTCAGATAGGCTGTACACTGAAACTGGCTGGTGTAATAAAGTGAGCCATGCTCATGGAGAACATGGAGTCCTAAATTCAGCTGGTCTAAGGAACCTAAGGGTGCCTCTGCTGGAGGGAGCCCTGAGGAGGCCGTGAAGGTGCTCAGAGGGCTGGAGCACCTTTCTTATCAGGAAAGGCTGAGAGAGATGGGCTTGTTCAGCCTGGAGAAGACAAAACTCTGGGGACATCTGAGAGCAGCTTCCAGTTCCAGTAAAAAAAAAAAAGACTGGAAGAGAGCTGAGGAGGATCTTTTGAGGTCATGGAGTGATTAAACAAGGGGGAATGCATTCAGACAGCAAGGGGGTTATTGGGAAGAAATTCTTCACTGTGAGGTTGGTGAGGCACTGGCACAGACGGTCCAGAGAAGCTGTGTCTGCCCCATCCATACAAGTGTTTGAGATCAGGTTGGATGGGGCTCTGAACAACCTGATCTGGTGGGAAATGTTCCTGCCCATGGCAGCATGGTTAGAATTACATGAGCTTTGAGGTCCCTTGCAACACAATCACCCTTCTGTGATTCTGTAAGTTGTCAGTAATTCTCTGGTACAGTTGATGGTAGGCTTCAGCTTTAGGTATTGCCTGCTTCTTGGCCTTCTAAGGACAAAAATTCATTCAAGACAAATTGAATGGATGAATATTCACCATATTCAAACTGGATGAGGCATGGGGATTTTTCTGTGGCATTGCATGTTTTTTTGAATATGTTGCTTCATAATAAGTTCTGTTAAATGTAAAGTTTAATTCCTTTGTACTACATTCAGTTCTATGGACCCTGCCCCCTACCTAACTGTATCCCTTTGTTCCCTCTTCCCCCGCGTGTATCCTTCCCGCCTTTTTCTAATGGTTCGCGCCTCGTGTAAACCCTTTCCCGCCTTTTAGTCCCCCCTCCCCATTCCTGATAATTAGTCCAAAGTGCCATCACTCACCCTCACTTTCCCCGAGACTGTATCCCACTGGTTAGAAGTTGCCAACTCCACCCCTGTTCCCTCCTCTTCTGTAACCCCATAAAACCCCCTGCAAACCGCGTGTCTGGGTCGGATCTGGGGCTCAGGACCAGGGGAATAAACCTGTTGCTGCTGCACCTGGATTCGAACCCTCTTTCTTCTCCCTCCGCCTCGCTGCTTTGACATCTCCTCGAGTCCCCTTTGGGGAAAAGAGCCCACGGCGTCAGCCGCCCGGTGCGGTCTGACACGAGAAACTGCTGTCCCGGTGCCTGAGCTGGCTGAGGCAGGAGCGAAAGGCTCTAGAAAAGGCACGGCGGCGACATTTTTCCATTCTGGGCAGAAAAAGAGAATGCAATATAAAATTGTACAGAAACACAGGTAACAGTGATGTCTCAGGTGAGGCACCAGCAGTTGTGTCTCAGATTTAGAGGGCTGTTTTAGAGGTCTGGACTATGGTTATGGCTATTCCTACTTATTTGGGAATCTGAAAACAAACTGAGTAGCAGAGACCTACTTTTTAATGTTTTCTTACACCACCATGGCAGAAAAAATGTTTAGAAGAAATTACCTTTTTTTAATGTAGAAATCTAATGAAAGATTTTTCAACAACAGGACCCCCTTAATTTTTTTGCTCCTGAATCCCTGTTATTTTCTTTAAAAATTGCCTAATTCGTAACAGTGCTGATGACTAGTGCACCAGTCAGAGTCCCATGAGAAAATTGCTTTATACACAGTGCATCTATCTAAGTTTTTTCCCAGATGATTTCCTTTGCTTGAGCTCACTTGGGGCTTTATATGAACATCACTTTTGAAAATAGGACTTCTCATTTTGGAATTAAAATTTGGAAAACTTGCCCACAATTACATTTGTATTTATGCAGGCCCATGAATTCACTTGGAAGAGAAGAAAGACAACAGTAAAAACAATTTTTAAAAGTCAAATCCATTAATTAACAATGCCAGAAATTTTCAATTAAAAAACAGACTGTAGTAAGGATCATGATTTTTTATCAGTCCTCAGTCTAGGGAAAATTCAGAACTTCTGATTGTTAATCTTTTGCTAAAACCTGTCAGTATCACCTTAATTAAACTGAGCTTTCCTTTGGTAAAACTTTTCATGTCAGAATTATACAGACTTACAATTCTGACATGAAAACTGCTTCTTGGTGAGTGTTAATGAGATGCCTTCGTTTGTTTTAATGAGGTACAATGCACAGCTTCATTTATACATAAGAAGAGAAACAGGAAGATTTTTGAGCAGGTTTTTGCTCTGTAATCCAAGAAAAATGTACAGACTCTGCTACTCACCATTAATAGGATGACATGAGGAGTTGGCAGCGTTTTTCTGCCGAATGCCCTAATCTCATGTGGCTACATTTGAAAAGTGGAAAATCATTGTTATCTCATATAGATCCTTACAATGCACCTTATGTATCTAGTGAATGAGCATCAAACTGACCCTGTGGGTGTATGCTGCACATCCTGCCAGTCCATTGATTTTTGGGGCTACACTGAAAACAAAAGGCTGGCTTTGAGAAAGGGCCATGAACTCACATTTAAGGGTATAATTTTGCACAAGTCAGAATAGAGGAGAGACAAAACTGTCCTCCAGACAATAACCTTCAGTATGGGGAATGCTAATTATAATGTTGGAAAGCTACAGGGTCATGCTCTTTCCACTACACTGTAATTATGTACCAGGAAGCACAGCACACAAGAGGTTAACTTTTCTCATTTGCATTTTATTATGCTTGGGAATTTCATACATATGCAAGGCATAATTCCATAAGAATTATATTGTTGGTTATCATTAATGGCTGCTTGTTATGAAGTGTAATATTCTTACCTTTTAAAATTCAGCAGGATTCTAGACAGGCCTTTCCACTGTTAGGATCTTGGCCAATAAATTAGTCAACAGGGTGCACAGAGTGGCTGGAGCAATATAATAGCATCACCCTTGGAAACTGTGGAACAGTATTGGTAACCACAGGAGCAAAAGGGCACTTCTTCACAAGGATGTCTTTCACTGGCACAGACGGTCAACCAAAGGACAAAACAAAATGTTTCAGGCTAGATATAGATTTAAAATGGGGCAGATATTTGGCAAGCAGGAATCATACATATAAAGCTGACTTTGAAAAAATGTCATGCAAAAAAAAAAAAAAGAAGCATCCTCTGTTACCACAGGAATCTGAATACATTATATAGAACTTTATTAGCTGAGTCTCATTTCAACAGGAAAAGCAAGTTGGAGAGTATCAAACCTCTGGGAACAGAATGATGTCACTTCTGTGCTGGCTTTTTCTCACTGACCATTTGGTTCTTGCTGATTGCATTTCTGTGAGGATTTCCTACACAGAATATCTTCCTCAGTAGCTGGCTAATATCAGATCTCATAGCAATTCAACCTGTTTGACACACTTCACGTGACTCTGTGTATCAGATGTCACTGGAACTCTCAATACTCTTTTGTAGTGAATTCTCTATACTCCATCAGCCTGCCAGGTCATGGGAAAAAAGACATTTAATATATTTTGTGGGGCCAGTTCTGTGAAGGACGTGAAAGGTGAATTTGCTCTGCACCCTTGTTTTTGGGTGAGCCCCTGTGTACACTATAAATTTACTATAAAAGCAAACCAAGATAGTTCCGCAGGCAGGAAAACATCCTCTCTTGCAAAGACATATTCTGGAATGGATTTTCCCACCAGATGTTCTGGTGTTGTAAATATCTCTCATGTAACATGTAAGAAGAGCATGTTCACCACTACCTTATGGAAACAAAGTCTCACCTGAGGCAAGTGCCCTAGGACAGTTTCTGAATCTCCTTACAGTAGGTGAATACAGCAGAGGCATACAAAGGCTCACAGCTGGATGCTTTTGGCTTTATAGCCTAATGGACCCCCACCTCTGCAGCTGGAGTGACAAGACATGAGAACTGTCATCAGAGTGAGTCCAGGACATGACTTGAATTAGTGTTTCTGGATCTTAAAGGCTGTCTGCACCAGCCTTGCTTCAAAGTGCACCACCTGTATATTATTACTTATGTACATTTTCAAAGATGTCTGACTGTGTCTCAGCTGCCAGTTCAATATCAATCTGCATAACAGCAGAAGCAGTCCTGAATAACCTGCACATACCCTTCATGTGCACCACAGACTTCCTTATAGATATGTGCCTATGTAATATTTACATCCTTAATATACCTCATTATAGTCAAGGACAACTTTCATGCAGTTAAAAATAAAATTGCTGCTATCAAATAAGAAGTGCAGTCACTCCTTAAAAATTGAGAAGATTATCTCTGAAAAGCCTTTTCAAAAACTCTCTACTGTGTTATTAACACCCTAAGAAAAGATCGCTTGAAAAATGGGATAATTTTCTGAATGTAAAGGACAATATAAAAAGATGTTTATGAAAGTTTTAGACTCAGCCAGGTTCTCTATTATTAAGCAACAGCTCATGTTGCGCGCTACAGAATCTACATGCCTTTATGGCACTTCTACATATTAATTGTCCAATTTTATCAAAGTTGTTAATAATTTACTGATTACAAGCATTTGGATCTGAATAGTATTTTCCTTCCCATTAAGTTTCTTTCCCAGGATTTTTTGACAGTTATATTGTCTCGTCATTAATGTTACTTCTCATCACAGACCGAACTGAGTATTCACATGAAAGATCAAATCACTGTTATTTTGTCTTGTCACCATTTTTCCATATAGATTGTTAAGCCATCATATTTTATCACATTTTACAGTACTTGCATTTATACCATAACTGTTAGTCTGATTCAGTATACAGACTAAGATTTTGGAGGAGAATTTGAAAAGAAAACCTCTTTATGAAATCACACATACTGATGTGAATCTGCCGCCCATTTCTTTTCCTTTAGTGCTTCCTGATATCTTGGGAACATTTCCTTAGACTGTAATTCAAATTTTTCTGGTTTTTGTTTTCAGTTGTCAAAAAGCTTTGAGAAGCCTTACTGCAGCTGGTGCCAGATTTAAGATCAGATAGGAAAGGGCTATGATCTTACAACTATGAAGTCCAAAATTCACAAGATGGGAAAAATTTGACTCTGTCCTTGATGTTTTGGGTTTTTTTTTTGTTTGGAGCTCACACCCATTAACAGAGAGTCTCATGAAAATAAGAAGATAACTATAGATAATCCTTCTAGATAGAAATATAAAGACTTTTCTTTCTTTCTTTCTTTCTTTCTCTCTTCCTTCCTTCCTTCCTTCCTTCCTTCCTTCCTTTCTTTCTCTTTCTTTTCTCTTCTTCTTTTCTTTTCTTCTCTTTTCTTTTCTTTTCTTTTCTTTTCTTTTCTTTTCTTTTCTTTTCTTTTCTTTTCTTTTCTTTTCTTTCTTTCTTTTCTTTCTTTTCTTTTTTTTTCTTTCTTTTCTTTCTTTTCTTTTTCTTTCTTTTCTTTCTTTATTCCTTCCACCCCTCCTTCCACCCTTCTGCCCTTCTTTCCTTATTTCTTTCTTCCCTTCTTTCTTCCCTTCTTTCTTTTCTCCTGTATAGGCAGAGAAAGTAAGGTATCCAGAGTTTAGAGGCTTTGGCTGATGAAAAGTGTTCATAAAGCAGTACTATTTCTTTTATATTTTTTCTCCCTAAGCACCTCATTACCCTCAAAAGCCCCATGTGACCTTGGTATAAACCCATCAGACTTAGTCCATCTCATTCTGCCACAACAAAAATTGTATGAAATCTGTGGTTATTAGTTGTATCACATTGGCATCTGGAAGTACTAAGATCTTTAGAAAGAGCAAGAGGCCATGGAAGTGTTAGGATCTAAATAGGTGGGAGAGAAAAAGGAGAGAAAAACCTTTCAGTGAGAGGAAGCAGAGTTGGTGAGAAATGAAATTAATTCCCAACATAACACAAGGAATTTTTGGGAACGTCAAGAATTCAACTTAGATGTCCTTTTTTTCAAGTTCATTGTGTTGCTCTTTTCAATGAAAAGAAAAAATATGCCTAAATCTCTTTTAAATATTGGGAAATTTCATCCCAGGTATCTTATGTGTAAAACTGATGTAGGTTGTATTTCAGATAAGTTGTACACTTAAATTGGCTGGTGTAATAAATTGAGCTATGCTCATGGAGAACATGAAGACTTAAATTCAGCTACAAGTAAGATAGGGTGGATTTGGAGAAAAGAAAACCATGAATAATAAAATTATATATATTTAATTTTTTTTTTTTTTTTTTTTTTTTGTGTGTGTGTGTGTGTGTGATGACTGGTGTCTGCACATCTTTTGTCCAGCACAACAGGACACTGGCTTATGAATTTCACAAGAAGTGGTAAAGATGTTTGAGATGAAGATGTAGTTTCATAAAACTCAAGGGAAGCACTGCATGTCTGTAATTTGGAAGCATACTAGTAAAGTGAGCTTAGAAGAATGAAGCCTCCCTTTTAAAAATTAAGATTTATACAGTTATGAGAATTGAATGGCCACTTGTTCTTAATCTGCTCCTACCATGGAAATCAACTGGATTTTGCCCAGTCATATTGAAGAAAACAGAAGTGACTCCTGAGACTTCCTACTGAAATATGGCAATTACCTGTAGAAACTGAATAATTGTATTCATGAGTGGCAAGGTAATTAGTCTTGAAAATCAGTTTCAAAACTGTTGAAAAACACAAAAGTCAAACATCCTGTGCAGCTCATCCCAAGCACAGAATTCTAGATGCAGATACAAGAGATTTTGTGTATAGATCTTAATTGATAAATGTTTGATATGGAATAAAATTTTATTTAGCTTTAAAGTGAAAAACCACCTTCCAAGTGATTTAACAGACAAGTGAAGATTTTAAAAGTATAGAAAATGCTGTGAAAAGTTCCATAAAATGGTGAGTTACCAGTCCACCTAAAAAAAAAAAAGTCAATCAAGAAATCAAATTAAGAGTGGTTTGATCTATGTGTAAATATTAAGTTCTGCCTCAGAAGAAAAGTAAAAAAAAACTTAGTGGAAAGAAAAGGGTTTTTTCAGAAATCAGTTAAGGATAATTAGGAAGTTGTTATCACCTCCATAATTTATGATGATGATTTAGCAGTTCCCTATCATGAAATATTATTAGAGCACCTCTCCTTGTTCAGCTGGGAGAAGGTTCCAGAGAGGCCTTGGAATGCCTTCAAGTGCCTAAAGGAGCTGCAAGAGACCTGGAGGGGAAATTTTGACAAGAGGGATAAGACAAGGGGAAATGTCTTCGAGCTAAAAGAGGATAGGTTTATGTCAGCTATTAGGGAGAAATTCTTTATTGTGAGTGTGGTGAGGCACTGGCAAGAGGTACCCCAGACAAGCTGTGGATGCCTCATCCTTGGAAGTGTTCAAGGGCAGGTTGGATGGTGCTCTGAGCAGCCTCCTCTAGCAGGCGTTCCTGCTCATGGCAGGGAAGTTGGAAATGAGGTGATCTTTAATGTCCCTTTCAACCCAAACCATTCTGTGATGTTTGATTAAACAACAGACCAAAATTCTTGCCGAAAGAAGAAAATGCTTCTTTCTGAGCCATATAAAGGTGCAAAAGAGGTTTTTCACCTGTAAAGAACCCTCATTCAGAAAGATGTAATTCTTAATATTAACAAGGAGTATCTTGTGCACATGTGTTTCATTGGCATGTTCCAGTCAAGCTGTCAATCTTCTCAGCAAAATGCTGTTTGGTTCAAATAACACTAAGAAAACAACTTTGGAGATCTTTTTTAAAAAAGGTGAAATTCTTGTTCAGCACCTGTATACCTTTTCTCATGTCTTTTTCTCAAGAAAGGCCACAGGCTGGCCTGAGACATAACCGAGTAAGTCCTCAGAAAGAATTTCAGGGTTGAATTTACAAAGGAGATTCTTATTGAAAAATCCTATCCTTGATCTGTGGTTGTAAAGGCAGTTAGGCTGGCAGATCCCTGTTGCTTCTGAGCACTCCCATTGCTCCCCTACCCTAAGCAGTAAACCATAAGGGCAGTGCTGGGAGGTGTGATGGAAGCAGCGCATCCGCAGGTCATTTTTGTTCCACGTCTCCAAAATGAGAGCAGTGTGCTCAGCGGGGTCATTTTCTGGCTATGTGTTTGGAGCTATTCAGCTGCAAGCAATCCTTTCTGTGGAGATTGTGCCAGCCCCAAGTGGCCTTTGGTGTGTTGGCCAACCCCATATTCCTGTGATAAGATGTACTTTCTGGGACACTTATTAAATAAAAAAGAGATATACCTGTGCTGCTGCAGAAAAGGACCTCCTCCCCATCTCGGGTTCCAGTACTGCTGTCATGAACTGCAATGATTTAGGTTAGTTGCTGGTCCCTGCAGTTCCAGCCACTGACCAGCATGGCAGTACCACCAAACGACTCCCTGAAAATATGATTCACCAGCTATACCACCCATAAGGCCCAAAGATTTTGTCTTTGTTTTTGCCCATGTCTTCCCATGCCAGATATTAGGACACCCATAAGATGATAAGGAAGACAACATCTACCTCTTAGTCTTAATCTGAAGCTAAAACAACAGGGAGATCTTCTTTTAGTGATTATTATCACTTTGAGAAGCTTCAACACTCTCCTGCTGAGCTTGTCTGTGCAAGGCAGTGCTGCCTACCCCACACAAAACTTTTTTTAGGGATCTAAAAAACTTAAGGTTAGGGCCTCCTGCTCTCCTGATGCCACACTATACACTTCTGGACACAAGTATCTCTAATTGAGGAGGAACATACTGAGGAGTAGCCTTAGGGATCAGTTTTGCTGGGGTATTTTATTGTTGCTGGACTACAACCTTTGATAATATGTGAAGGCACCATTTCCTGATGTCTGTGCAGCATCCATAAAGTTATGTTTTACATGTGCTGCTACCTGCATATACAGAATCCAGCATTTTTCTTCGCTTCTTCATGGAAAGTGGAGAGACCTGGTACAGCCCTCCAAAATGTAGGCTCTAAACACATTCTATTGGATGTGATTTGTTAGTAGGACAAGAGTTGTACCCCCACCCACTGCGAATTTGGAGCAGCTTACTCTGCTACCCCGCTACACTCACTGTGCTCTGGAACACCTTCTCAGTTTATTTCCCCTTGGGTGTACTAGCAAGGTCCCTCTAGTTCTCTCCCAGTCTCCTGCACCTTCTGGGTAACAGTTTTATACAGTCCAGGAACTGCCTCTCTGATTTTCCAGCAGTTGAAGAATGTAGCTATTTGATTGGTTATGTAAAGAAAAAAAAAATGGAAAGGAAGATCTGCTTCTGAATTATTCTCCTACCAGCCCCTGGTGAGAACTCAGTTTCTTGCATGCCTCACTTCTGAGCTTCACTCCTGCAGTCACAATGTACGTGTTCAGCAGTCCCCAGGCGACAGCTTCAGAAGGTGAGCTCCTGTGTCTGTGTTGCCTTTGAGGCACAGATAACCAGGCAGCGTGTCCCTCTTTGCCAGCCACACGCGGGATGCCTGCGAGCCCATCCTGGATCCGGGGTTTAACTCACCGAGGCTGGCACTCAGTGGTTCATGTTGATGCAGAAGCAGTGTTTTGGGGTTCTAGTAGGTCAGGACAAGGAAGTTAGTGCCCTTGTGCATATCCTGCAAACCCTGCAGGTTGTGTTGATGGTATAAATGAAAGACACTGCCAGTGTTCTGGTTTGGTGTTTGCTGAGAAGAAAATTAAAGCTCCACAGCATTAGGCCAAGAGGAAAGCAAGGAATTATCTTGTACATAGGATGTATGTGAAGAAAGAATCTTTGTAAACATGATATTGAGGTAATAAAGCAACTGATATTACAATGACTTTATTTTTTAATCCATATTCTGTTGCTTCTCTTCTCATATTGCCTCAATCCTGTCATCCAATTAGCTTATGAAATGAACTCTAAAAGCCCAAACCTGTTAAAACTGCATCCCATTGGCAAACAAAGCAAAAATCTTTCCATTTTGTAATGAGCAACTTTCTGTGATCAACTAAATCTTTTTTCTGATGAAAATAAATGTAGAATTCAGATCAATGAAGCATGTCTGTGAAAGGGGAAGAAAGTAGGTGACTGAAAATAAGAATGGGTAACCTTCAGTTTCCATATCTGCACATTATAGTTAATAAAAAAATAGCTTGTAGTATTTCCAGCAGAAATGGAAAGCTGTGACTGTACAGTCTACAGTGAGCTTAAATCATAAAAACCAAATAGAATATCCTGTAGATTTTCTACAGATCTGTTCTATGCACACTTTCAAATAACCTTTAACAAAGGCAATGAATTGCTATTGCTGTCATAAAAATCTCTGTGTGCTGTACTAACGTGATGCTAATGAAAAGTATCATAAAGAGCAGAAGTTCAGATTACATGAACTTCAGTACACAGATCTGGTTGTTCACCTGTATCATTTTAATGGGATATTTTTTCTCATTGATTTTTAAAGAGAAGCAGGTGTGGGGTGGTAGTGACTAATTCATGCTGCAAAAACAAAAAGTTGTGTGGTTTGCTGTTTCTGTGATCTCTCTTCCCCACCCTCTGAGCTCTGCCATAGTTTGGCAGAGATTCAGCTCCTATATGAAATAGCTAACATAGATTCTACAGTAAAGAGATGATTGAGTAAGGTGAGAAGACAAAAAAGCAGGGACACTAACTTCCTGTGGAGCTCCATTACTGAATTGCTCCCAGAAACTCCATTAGCCTGGGAAGAAAAGAGCAAAAAAGTAATGACAAGCTGCTAAATGCTCAGTACATGGACAGTAGGTATTACCTGCAAGGATGTCCAAGTAACTCATTGCTACATTATGTTCTGCCCATGAGGTACATCTTTTCCTCCTAATTCTCAGGTACATTGGGAGAAAAAGATCCTAGGAGTAGTTCACAGAATGATTAATTCTGTTTCAGATCATGACATGCTTCCTCCAGCTTCATTCACTGAGATGCATGTTGGCACCCTGCTTGGGAATTGTTAGAGACTTGAGTAAGCACAAATGCATTTTGTGCTTATCATGCTCTTGTCATGAACTGATGCAATCCAAGCAAATGTATATCAGAAGTACAGAATTCAGAACTTCCTTTAATAGCCTGTACATAAAAAGAAATGGCTCTTTTCTGACATTTTTTTCCTGTCCTGGGGCAGAGGGAAGATTGACATCCCATTAACCTGAGATTATTAAAACATGACCTGTAATCCCAATAGAGTCCTTTATTCATCTATCTTTTTTTTTTAAGCAGTCACTGGTTTCCAGAGACTCATCTGAGGAAGGTGAAGAAAGCTGCAGAGGCTATGATTCTCTGAGCATACAGGTCAGACATTTCTTTCCATGATCATCCTCGGAGCTTGTGACTTAGGCTTTCCAGGCTGCTTGCTCTGGACCTCATCTTGCAAACTTCCCAAGGAGTTTGCAAGGTCGATAGCAATGGTTGTTTTGAAACTCTGTCTTGTCATACCTGAGAGTGGGAAATGTGACTACAACCCCACTCCACAGTTGGTCTTTCTCTTTACAGAACCAACTACAATGCTGTCACTGTGCGTGCCTATATAATACAGCTCTCCTTAAGTGGTTAGGGCTTCCCTTTCTGTTGTCCAACATTTTCCTTTTCCTGAGAATATATTTCATCTTCCCACACCCACGCTGGCAATATTAGTAACTCTGAAAGGGATGTTACCTTTTATATTTTAGAAGCTTGCACATTGTACAGACATTTAAAAGTCCTGAAAGTTTTAAAGTTATATATAAGGGAAATTCTAGTAACATTATTAATGCCTGTCATTTTAAAGATAAAAGCGTTTCCTCAGTCTCCTTGTGATCTGATGGATTAACTGGCATATAAAATTAGTACCTTTCAGTCTTTGAAACCAAGTAACATCTTACTGACCTGATTCTCCCCAGATCAACACACAGCCTCATAAAGGTGTGAATACTTTACAGGGGTCTGATTCTGTCTCAGCAAGTCTTGAGACCCGTTGCATATATGGAGAGGAAAAAAAAAAGACTCTTGAGGATAATGTCTACATTTTCAGTGTGACATAGGGAAAATGCACTCTCTAACCTTAAGTGTTCACATAACTTGTATTACAAATGATAGAGTACAGTTCCAGTGCTTCTCTTTTTCATTCTTGATGTTTATTGTAAGCATCAAGTATTTCTGAATGTCCTTGTCTAATTATGGGTGAAATACCCAGGATCACTAAAAGTATTACCATGAGGAAACCATTATTAACACACAATATCACTGTGCTACTATTGTTAGATTCTATTATTTTTCAACCCCTATTTTCAGTGACTTTCATTGTAAAATTACCTTTAACGGTAAAAATCTGACATTTGTTCTTCTCAAACCAGCACAAATAAACTGCTGAATAAAATCCACGCACTTATTTCAGAACAATTAAATGGAGGAAATATTATGCCTTTTTACCAAGTAAATGCATCCTTCTTACTTACTTTTCTTTCTTTTTTTTTTTTCTTTTTTTTTTCTTTTTCCATTATAGACTTTCAAACAGAGTTTGAATGTAAAGCTCTAAACTTGGCATCTGCAGTTTTCAATGAAGATCATATGCTTTTGAATTCTTGGAAAAAATGGTTAAGCAGCTCATTACGTACACAGCATATATTATTTTTCCATTCTGCTTCATCCAGCTCAATCCTGTGGGACACAGAGACTGCCTGAGAAATGGGCAATGCTGTTGATTCCCAATGAAACCATTATGAGCAGAGAAATTCTAAGCCCCCAGGGATGTAGAAACTCAAAGTTTAAGTCCCTCCCACCTCTACAACGGCTGCACAGTTAAAACCTCTTTTCTGTGTGAAAGCTTGGGCTTCTCTTCAGCTGAAGATACAGAAACCTGCTTAGACTGCCTTTAATAATACAGAGTATGGTCTTAACTCAGTGCTTCCCAAGCTATTTTCTCTAGCTCTTTCTTCCCTCATGAACTCTGTCCCTTGCTTTAATTAGCTTAGTCCAAGCTCAGGATATGTTGGTTATCCTGCTTCCATACTGGGAACCAGCTCATGTCCTCCTCTCACTGCTCTGCTGAGCTGGTTTTGCACTCCAACCATGGTGGGGACAAGCCCTACAGCGTGGGAATAGCTGCCATAATTAAACTGTTTAAAACTGACGAGCCTGAGAGGTTTGATTTATGGGGAAAAGCCATAAACTAAATATAGCTTCTCTAAACAATGAATAAGTTAGGATTAATAGTTTTGCAGGAATAAATGCCTTGCATGTTCACCAGAACAAAGAATGTGGAGTAAGAAGTGACTAGGTGAAACTAAACTGGGAAAAACCCCTGACTGTAGCCCACGATCTTCTATCTGAGAAGACCCTGGGCAAAACATACTCATCCATTCCTTTGCTTGCACACTGACCCCTACCTTCCTTTTCCCATATTTTTCTGCATTTCCTAATGCCTCCAGCTCCTTTCCTTCTCACTCCATCGTCCCTCTGCCTCCTCTGCACGTTGCCTTTGGCTCAGCCAAAGTGAGGATGCTCCAGCTGGATGGTACAGGCAGGGGTTGTGGAGCCACCTGTGCCTGCCTCCTCCATGTGATACTGGAGTGTCTCTTCAGGCTCTCTCATGAGTTGGCAGCTGTCCTGGTTCTGGCTTCTTGATAGTCATTATGGGATGACAAACACACCGAGCTCTGTCGAGAGTTCTAAAAGGCTGTAGATTTCTTGAGGCAGGTGTTGTGAGGCCTAACTTTGCCAGCATTAAATGCCAGGGGTTTTTTGTTTCCCTTTTTTTTTTTTTTTTTTTTTTTTTATCCTTTATGAGCAACAAATTGCATTGTTTTAAAATAGGAAGTCTATGTTAAAAAGCTGTGTAAAACCATTACATTGTAGCCAACACTCCAGGCTTTTCTAATTAGGTCATTTGGAAAAAAGATGACCTTTTACTTTCTGTGCTGCTTTTCTAGGGTCACATGTTTCTAATTATCATTTGTATTTTACTTTGCTAAAGCTGTTGACAAGCTGTTACTCTGTGTGCGCGTGTGCATTTGTGTGTATCTGTGTGTGCCTGTGCGTGTCTGTGCATGTCTCTGCCTGTCTGTGTTTTGGTTTGTGTGAGTGAGAAAAGGAGGGCAAAAAAGAGAAATGGTACACATGCTATGCAGGGTTATTTTCTGCAGGAGTCCAGCAGCATAAAAGGACACATGTACTAAATTTAAATTGAGAGCGCTGGACTTACAGGATGAGGAAATCCAAATGGGTTTTCCAGTGTTTGTGTCCTTTTCAGCCAGTTTCCCTTCAGCTTGTCCAAAGACCCTTCATGAATATTTGTACTCTCTCAGGCTGAACATCATGTAAAACAGACCACGAGCAAATAGCGGTTCTCTGCCTTCCTTACAAATTCAAGTTGGCAAGTGAATGAAGAGATGACTCTACGACTGGAGTCAATACTGAAAGAAAAATGTTTAAAAAAAAACCCCAAAATATTTCCCTATATATACTTTGAATATAGAAAATCTACTGTCAGAAGCAGAGAGAGATTACAATTGCCCACTTCGTAGCAGGTCTAACACCCAGCCCTGATAATGAGCATAAGCATAGACCAATCTGAACTTCTTGCAGAAGAGTAAGAAAATATAATAGCGGGCCTTGACCTCTGGGAGCTCTGGTCCTCTCATGTCCAACAGCACAGAGACACAGAGCAGCTGTGTGGATAGGGCAGCAAGCGAGGTCCTGAGCGCTGAGTCTGAATGGAGGCGAAATTCCAGGCTGGCGTTTCTGGGCGCAGATGGCAGTGGCAGAAGAGGAATGCTCTGCTTGGAGGAGGTGGGAGAGCCTGTCTGGAGAAACAGAGCTATGGCCACAACTTTCTACTTCAGGCACAAGGGTGTCACTGTGCAGGGGTGGGTATACTGTCTACTCTATAGGGAGTGTTTGCCCATTGTCCGGGGCTCCAATGGACTCACAGCAATTTTGGGATGAAAAAAATAAGGAAAAGGACATTTGGGAGATTTTGTTGAAGTAGGCAGTATGTAGAATGAATACTTTAATCAACAATACTGCAATCTCTTTGCACCAGGACTGTACTTCTGATTTAATCAGCTGGTTTTACTGGAAAATAAAAGGTGCTGCTGCTTTGGACAACAGACCCATACACGACCTTTGGAACTGGGCCACTAACTTGTCTGAAAGGGAATGTTTCCCTGTATTTGCTTCAGCTGGGTGTTTAGTCCTTAATTAGCAGCTGATCTATTATGCTTCCCTGTGTAAACTCTGGTAGGTAATCGTAAATTTAGTGGTGCAATGAAGTGTTAATAATTTAAAAGACCTTCTGAATTAGCATAATGATTCACTGGGCATTCATGGTTATTTCATTTGTACAGTAACTGGAAAATGAAAACAAGTTTCCTGAAATCTGACACAGGATTGTACTCATTGCTCCAGGAATGAATTTTATGTTATGATTTCTTATAGGAAAAATCTGTTTATAAAAAAGACACGACAGGAGAAAGAGCTCTTATCTGTTAGCATTGCTTAATGAAAATAATTATCATTTAAAAATAGTTATCATTTCATGTGAAAGGAGAAAGCATATATTATTTTAGGAAGGTTCATGAAGCAATTCATAATGAAAATGCAATTTTATCAATTTTTATTGAGAATGCATTTCATGGGTTAAAAATAGGCCATGCAGCAAGAGCACAGGCAAGTGACTGTTACAGTGAATGGCCCTGATTCAAAAAAGCACTGAACAGGTGCTGGATGTTAAACTTGATTTTTTGGATGTCAGTTTTGAAACAAGGTACCAGCATTGCACAGGCTTCCCAACAGCAATCTGAAATGTTGCTATGACAGTTTTCCAGGATTCTTTACTTCTTGGCTATCTGTGGGTGGATTCCAGGAAGAGGCACAAACCAGCATTTATAGAAAAGTGAGTTACCTAAAAATTGGTGTTAAAATGGAGCTGGCATTTTTTTATACATGTGATTATCTCTGTGTACACACACACAGAGTCACAGACACAAATAAGTGTGGATAATTAACTTTCACTTGAATTTGGTGTCTCCTGGTGCAAGACCTACCTTCAGCACTGTGTGGGTCTAGAAAGGTACTTCATGCATGGCATGAACATCTAGCACAGGTGTGCAAATGCTGTTACCCTTACCTTGTAATCATCATTTACAACCCTTACCCTGCTGCATTCAGGTTCAGAGCTGTGTAACATCTGCAGTCTTTGTGGTTGGCTGTTTGGGTAAACACCTTAATTTCAAAATGAAAAAGAACAGACAGACCTATTTTCCTGAAAAGGTTTTACTTAATACAGCAGAATGGCAGAACCAAGCTGACATCCAACCAACCATATCACAAACACACACACACACACAAATTCTTGCTCTGAAAAACACTTTTCAAAATTGCTTAGAAAGTAAGCCTAGTTACAGATCTCCAGCCTGGAGCAATTAGTTCCATTTTACTAAGTAAAATAAAATCTTTAGACATACCACACATCGTTTTCTTGTTTACCCTTGAGATTAACAAAAAGATTTTTTTGGTGATCAAGGGGTGGGTATCCTGTTATGGACCAATTAGCACACTGCTGATGTGGTCCACCTATGCTGTGTGTCAGACTGCACAGCTGCCATGTGCAATCACTTCAGTACAAATATCCATAGGTATATTTTGGAGGCAACTGAAATTCACCAGGGCCACCTGCATGCTTAAGGGGAATCAGACTCTCAAACATTTCACTCAGTGTTGTGGTTATTCACATAAGGTCCCATTCAGACCCAAATCAATTGCACAAGCAAGCCATCACTCTGCAAGTATAAGAGTGCACTCTTGGTGGACAGATGCCTATAAAACCTTGAGCCCAGGGTCCTTTCCAACCCAGGTTAATCTGTGATCACCCAGGTTTGTAGTGGTTTGTACCTTCATGCCCAAGATAGCTGTGTGTGCCTTGCATAGCTGTGTTTGCCCATGCAGCTCCTGCACCTCTCTCTACACTGGCTCAGCAGCAGCTTGTTACCATTCCTGTCATCTCAAGATATATATGAGTGACAATTAAACAAATAATTTTGTAACCTGAAAGTAGTATAAGCAATATTTCTGGTCTCTGCTTTAATTCTTGGGTCAGAGCCTTTTTGTCAGTGTTACTTATATGATGCATTGCCTTGAGGAAATATAGCAAGTAATAAGATGTTCCTGAGTTTATAACTAGGTTTGCTGAATATCTTCCAAGTCTTCTCTGCTCTGTTTCCTACAGGAAAGCAGCAACACATACCCATAAGGGAGACCATAATATTATAAAAAACATTCTGGAAAGAAATGGTTAAATTGACCTACATACTAGCAATTTTGCTGACCAGATTATTTAAAAGGCTAAAAGGCTGCAGATGTCAAATCCATATATGTATCAGTAAAAGTGATCATAATAATCACAGCTTATAAAATAGAACTGGAATGCTTCATTAGGTACTGACAGCTTCTAAACCATGTTGTCACTTTCTGAAAACGTGTCACAGCAGCATTTATTATTTTTTTCCTGGATATGGAGAGAAAGAAATAGAGAATTGCACTGTGAAGCATGGATGAGCTGAAAGCAAATCAAAAAGGTCTCTTTTTGAGCCAGTGGTGAGATCATCATTCCCTTTCAGCAAAGCAGGACAATGTATTAAATAAAACTGCTCTTAACCTGTTGGACACTTGAATCCCTTGGGTTTCTTGTAGTTATTCTATTGAAAAGAAGGCTTAAGAAGTACAGATTTCAACAGCTTTTTCAACAGCCTGTGTCTCCAAGTAAGGAAAAGTAAAATTTAAAGGTAAAGTGAATTCACTGCTGCTAATTCATATTATAGTAACTTCCATTAGAAATGGTTTCCTTTTAAAAACTATTTGGCTTTTAAATTTTAAAAAAAATTTATTTCTGAAGAATTTTCCCCCCAAATATGGTTTACCTGATACTTCTAAAGATATAGAATAATCTGTATTTCTCCCATGTAAAGATCCACTCCATCTTTACAGGGGTAGTTCCCAGAAAGAGAGGAATATTTCATTCAGAAAAAAAGGCATATGCTTGTGGGGAAAAGATGTCCTTATGTAGTCAGAAGAAGTGCACCTAAGAACCACATTCAAAATATGTTTTAAGTGATGTTTTAGCAATGTCTGGGCCTATTTCTGCACAGCTTAATAATGCTGTCTTTCATGCAAATACCTTACAGTTACATTCCCAGGCTGAGTCTACAGATATGCAGTACACAAGGAAATCCACCAAACTGACCTCTGAGTTCATCCAGTGGGGGATTTTCCAGCACAGTCAACTTTTCAAGTAACTGCAAAAGCCTGATGAAAAGTGCTCTATGTAACAATTATACACCTATTACATGTAACCACCAAAATAGTTCACCCAATAATATGGAGGAATCACATCTGCTCTGGATTACACCTCTTTTGTTGTTGTATAAGGATTCACAAGGATTCTTCTTTCTTCCTCTTTGTGTACTTTGTGATCACCCCAGCATTGCTCTGCCCTGGGAAGCAAGCAGACAGTGAGATACAGAGTTTCTCTATTGGGGTGTGTGTAATACCCCTCATCCAGATAGAGATGGTGGCAGGGAGATTTCGGCTTTGTTTGCACCAGAAATAGTTAGAGTGGGCCCAATGCTAGGAGTAAGGATGAGAATAAAATTACTTACCTGTGGTGTGGTCAGGGGTCGTGTAAGAGCCAAATGAGATCATTTCATATTTTAAGCTATTAAACGAAAAAGACGATAAGATTTACTTATTAAGTTCATTTCCTAATCATTCTTTTAAGTTTTTAATGAGTGACAAACTGACTCTGGATACAAATTTATGATTTCCCAAAATAACAATTTGATTGGTTTGAGTGATGTCTTGCATCAAGTAATCACAGTTAATTTTGCTTCTGAAGCAATTTGACTTTGCCGGTCTATCACATCTTCCATGTGCACAGCTGTATTTCCATGGCTATGTCCCTGTTCTTTGTCTAGTGTAATCCCCAGAGCCCAGAAAGAGTTTCTTCTTCAATCTTTCTTCCTGTCCTCTGCATGGACCACCTTTCAGACACCTGACTGCCCATTTGACTATCTTCTTCTCCTTGTCTGAGCTTCCTAGTGCTATAACCAGTGACTTCCAGCCACATTGAAGCCTCCGTTTCTTAGCAGGATGGGAAAGGAGAGATAACTAAATTGAGAACAGCAACAGGTGATGACTGTAGGATGACCTTTTTCTTCACCACCATCTCTATTGAATAACTAAACAAAGATCAGGACACTGTCCCTTAGCCACTTTCTTGATGGCATGGATGATAGAGAAGAGGGAAAGGACAGTGCTCCTGGCTGAGTGAGGCTAATCTAACAAAGGGAGCTCATCTACTTTTCTGCACTTCCTTATGTAACCATGTCTTTAGCAAAAAAATTGCATCGACATCCATCTTGTCTTGTACCTGGAAATACTGAAGTCACACTTTTCCCCTTTGATGCCAAACCCAGGCCTGCAAACCACTGTTACACACCTAAATAAATGTGGTTTGCTTTGTCTGAAGCGGCCTTAGGAGGGGAAGATGTGTAACAGTTCAGACAAGGTACTTGCATCAAATTTTTGCTATGCAAACAATTCCCTCTCGCTCACCCTGAGTCTGACTCTGCATGCACGTGTGGATGAAGGCTGCGCTAAACAGGGAGGCAAAGATGAAAGAGTGACAGCAGCACTGTTGGGAAGAGGAATGAACCTATTACAAAGGAAAAGTGAAGCCATAAACCACTCTATAACAATGGCAGAGGCCTGGCTTAGAATTGTGGCTGGTGTTGGCTGACTTGCAGCACAGAACCAGGCAACTGCTAACCAGATGTGCTCAGCTGTATGCGTGCTGCCCCCACTCCGTGCACAGCCTGTCGCATACCCCCACTGCACTGCTTGGAGTGGGCTGTGAGAAGCAGAAGGGAAGGCCAGAGCACAGTTGACATTTTTCCATTTTACTGTTTGTTTTATATCCTCCCACTCCTCATTTTTCTCATCCTACACTCTGATGCTGCATACTGATGAGAAAATACTTGGTTCAGACCCAGGGAGTTATTTTTGGTTATTAAGGTTGGTGCTGGCTGCCCAGCCTACATTTTCTATCTTGCCAGAGTTGCACAGGGCTGTTGGTTTTGTATTGTCAGCATTTAGGGATATTTAAAAAAAAATCTGACAAAAAAATGCACACACAGATACATCTGTGCATGTGTCTAGGTACAGAAAAATGCACATACAGAGCCTTCCATCCTGTGCATTGAATTAAGTAAAAGAAACTGCCTTTTGACAGGTTTCACAAACCTCCTCTCATTTCCAAGTCACATGCGAACATTTGTAAAAAGAAAAGAAAATAACAAAGGAAGGTATTAGATGATGAATTAAGAGACCATGCTATTAGAAGACGGTGCAACAGGAGGCACATGGGGATAAACGGTATTCCAGGAGGACACAGGTGTTTTTCTCCACTTAGAAAGTGAATTGCAGAATCAATTAGGCTGGGAAAGAACTCTGTGATCAAGTCCAACCTATGACCAAACACCACAGTGTCAACTAGACCATAGCCCTACGTGCCATGCCCATCTTTTCTTAAACATTTTCATCAGTGGTGATTCCATTACCTCCCCACACCTTCTGTGAGGTCTTCTGTAAATTAATACAAAAAAAAAAAAAAAAAAAAAAAAAAAAAAAAAAAAAAAAGGGAAATTACCTGGGATGAAATTATCTGAACATGAGCTTTTTCCTAATTGTTTCTAGATAATAAAATTTTCAAGAAAACTCCAGTCAGTAAATGGGGCACTCAACTTCCCTGCTAGACAACATGCTCAACTTCCTTTCCTAAAGTAAACCATTTCCCAGGCACAGATCTGCTCAACATCTTTGCATTCCTTAGGTGAGCTCCGACTGAGATGCTCCCCCTACTGCCATCACAGCAGGACTCTCTCTCCAGCTGAGATTCAAGCTGAGTTTTAGATTAGTGCTTGTCACTGTTCTTCCCTGGTGGGGGGAGAAGGCTGAGGAGCAGGTACACTATATTGGCATACTATTTGGCCATGGTGTTTTGGTCTTTCTTTCCCTCCAGATTTTTGCCATAGGGGTTGGGTAGTTATGACCAATGTGACAAGCAGCATAGCAGAGGGATCTATGACATCTTGTGACATTTTCCAGTTATTCCAGTTACCAGGTTTCTGGACCTTGAGGTGATATCCAGATAATTTCCTTGAAAAAAACTGGGCCAAAAGCTACCAGATTTCCAGGTCTTTCTCTTCATGGGAGGCGATTGCTGCACCCGTCCTGGGGTTGGGCGCAGAGCATGCAGTTATGTTAGGAAGTTAACAAAGCTGGCTGGTAGTGAGCTCAAGCAAAAGTATGTGCTAACCTCTTGCTGTTATTCATGCTGTGATTTGTTTTAGGTAAGCTGTCTCGGGAAAACCTTTTTGAAGGCTCATTGCTATTGCCAACTGCCTTCTACAGTCAAGGAACAACTGTGTGTTACTTCTAAAATTGCAGACTGCCTTGCAAGCCTGGATGCTGGCAGGAAAACTGTCTTTCAGATATCTTGCTTTAGGAAGTCCTGTGGTGGCCAGGATGATCATGCTGGTGTTTTCTGTGCCCCCCAGATAAGAAGCATGCCAGGGATGCCTGTGTTGGCAGCTGAGCATTAAGATTGTTGTGGTTTAGGCGTCTTGCTGGTGTCCTTTCAAAATTTCCTGTGCTACATACCCAAGGATCCTCCGCACTGGGGTGTGTCAGTCACTTCATATCACAGTGCATGAAGCAAAAGGCATCTCCATTTGCCCAGAAGCTATAATGTATGACAGCTGTGACGGCAGCTGAGGCTCTGCCCTCCTGGCTGTAGGAAAAGGGCCTGAAAAAAGGTCAGCATATTTATATGGAGATGTGGTTGTGATTCTCTTCCCCTCTTGTAGCAGATGAGGGGGGTTTTGCTTAGCATTTTGAAGCCAGAATTTGTCTCCTCACTCTGAAGAAAGTCTGCTCTGACAGCCAGTGTACCATGAGAGTTATGGGAAGGGGAGCAATTAGCCCCTTGGAAATAACCACAATCATCCAGAAAGGCTGGGTCTGAGCTGGGAACACACATGTGGATGATGGGGCCAGTGCAATGTGTTGGATGCTTAGAGGTCTCCAAAGTACCAGACTCTGGAGTCAAAGAAATTCCATATTTTTCCCATTTGTCTCCAACCTGTAATAGTTTCTGACTGTCCAGAGCAATCCTGAAAACACCCGCATGCCTGTAAACACCAGCAAACCAAGTACACTAAATCTATGCATGGCTATTTTTGGTAAGCTAAAGGAAAAATAGCAGCTTGCACTGGGAAAGCCTAGGAGTCTGCCAAGGCCATGATGTAAAGTTTTCCAAGTGAATGCTATGGATGAATCAGTAAAAGCATGTCTGAGTCAGGATCTGCTGTAAGACCTTGCCTTCTGAAATTCAATCCCTCTTCTCTCACACAAAGAGATAATATCTAATGCTGTTTAACCCTTTGTTCCCAACAGAGGAACAGAGCATTAGAGTAGCATAATTCAAAAACTTCATTTAGTTTAGGAGGAAATGCTTTGTTTATTATTCAACATTTGCCTGCTAACAACAAAGCCAGAATCTACTAACAAAGCCAGAAATTCCCAAAGGAGAAATAATGAAAACCACAGTTATTCTGCTAGTCTTTTTATTTTTAAATCACATCAGTGTATTCTTGCAGAACAGTCATAATCAAATAGACACTAGCTCAGAAAATGCAACAACTTTGAAAAATAGATTTCCATATTTCCCCTTGAAGTTTTCTTTTGTATCTATCCCCATCCAACTAGGCTTGTGGTTGATTTTCTTCTTCTGTAAGATGTAGTTGGGATTATTCACAGGGCTGCCCCTAAAAAAGAAGAGATTCAACAGCAAAACCTTTTCCACATTGCTGGAACAGAAATTATTTCCCTGGTCTTCTCTCTACTATCTCTGGAATAAAGGTGATATCAGGACCCTACCTGATTTTGGAACTTTTACGCAAAATACAAAATCTCTTTCTATAGTGAAAGTGGTTTACAGATTCCTAGTATCTCCCTGGGAGAAGGTTTATCAATGAAGGAACGGTTAACATTAATAAATTACACAAATTAATAAATTTAATTAATAAATTACATAAATGAATTACACAGTTGGTCTTTGTTTAAGGAACATCAAACTCAGTGGACATCAGGATACTGAGAAAAAAATGCACGAGAATATCATCTCTGCAAATAAAGAGAGATTTGGGGCTAATGCTAAAAAACCTCAGTGTGCAAATTTTATGTATCTGAACAGCTCATCTGACCACATGTAATGTGCTTAACTCACCATAGACCTAGCAACAAAACAGATTATTTTTGTAACAATTGATTTAGATAGGCTTCTTGATCCAGCCCTGGATGCTGGTGACCCAGGAGCCAATTCATAGTCTATTTAAGAAATTTGACATGTAAGTATTAATAGTTGCAGGAAATTAGGAAGCCAATCAAAGCCTTTTCAGTCCTGAAGGAGAAAACTTCTATCTGTGCTGTCCACACCAACTTCTCAGATGTTGCTGAAATGCACTTGCCTCAAAATTTCTGTGCAGTCTTGTGGCTCCTGCATGGCAGCTCAGAATGAAATTGACTGTCCTATATGCCCAAACAGAGGCATGGATATGAGCAGATATGAGAAAGCTTTTCAGACTTTGTTTGTAGAATGGCGCTTTTAGAGCAAGCTGATTAAAAATTGCAGGTTCCACTGATTTACTTCTTCAAATTACTGCTGTCATTTCAGAATAGCTGTGATTATTATGTCAGCTATTGCCTTGGTTTGAAGAAGATGTGAGTTTTCCAGGAAGTTGTGGGCAAACCAGTCAGTGGTCAGGTTTTATGCTGGCACCTGGAGTAGCCACTGAGAAGTTGGACACGACTCTGAGAACACAAGAGGTTAAAAGCAAGGACTTCAGAGGGATTGCCCTCTTTGGGTTCCGGTTAAGGTGAGCACACATCTCTCCCCTTCCCACCAGCTCCCGGGGCTGGGTGGGGGAGGAGAGGGGAAGAGCCATGCGGAGCCTCTTAGCATGGAAGGGTGGAGGACTGTGGAGGTGCCCTCCGTCCCTGTTCTCCTCTCCTTTCCCCCCCACCCCTGCCCCAGGGAGAGATTGATGCTTCGGGAAAAGTTCTCGGCTGTGTAGGAAAGTGCTTGAGCCTGCAGTCCTGCTGGGAGCCAGAGACTTTTAACTCTTTCTGAGGCAGAAGAAAACTTTTTCCAGACATTGATTCTCATGGCTGGTGGTTTGAGAGAAAAGAGAGAGACATCCTGAGACTGAGATGACAAAGGAAGATAAAAAGAATCCCAGATGGGCAGTGATGAAGAGGAGCGGCCTTTTAGGCTGGACTTTTCTTGCATAATGTTAGGCATAGACTGAACATGAGTCCTCTTGAACATAAACTGTATTTGGGGCAATGCAGTTCGCTCAACTTTGCTGCAGTGACTGGCACTGTAAGAGTGGATCGAACAAAGAGAGGAAGAGGGTGTGGTGGCGCCCTCTGCCCTCAGGGAAGATCTCTGTTCTTGGAACCCTCGGCCCCAGGGGAAAGATGGGGAGGGACTCCCGGCATGAGACTTAGCCAAGCATCCTTAAAAGAGCCCTATTGCAGTTTTGGTCCATGGACGGTGGTGAGAGCACTGGACATGGAAAGGAGGGTGTCACCCTGGCAGAATTCTCTGGTTGGTGCCGTGGGTGCCATGGGAACACGGGACGGTGGACCTGTGTTTACTGTGGGGAGTCTATGGTGTGAGAGAGACTCCTCCTCTCTCCCTGGAGGAATTGAAGATTTTTTTTTTTTTTTTTGAGTGATGATGACTTTGACTGGGAACCCAGGGTTTTGGTTTAAGCAAGTAAGATGGAAGGCAATGTGTAAGTGTTAGAGTGTGGAAGGGTGGAAACTGGGGGAGGAGAAAAAATGGTCTGAGAAGTTTTCATTTCTGTTTTTTGTGTTTAGTTGGCTTTTTTTTTGTTTTCTATTTTCTGTTCTTATGTATTTAATAAAGTTTTCTTTCTCTTTTCAAGTTTTGGGCCTGCTTTGCTCTGTTCTTGATCAGATCCCACAGTAGTTGTTAGGAAAACCATATATTCATGGGTGCACTAGCATCTGGCCAGTGCCAACCCATGACAGCTATATATGTGAGATTTTCTAGGCTAATAGAAAAGTCTTTGGAACTCAAAGTCCTTTCAGGTGTTTCATGCTGGCCATCTGGGAGACCTCCGTGCTTCAAGTGCTTGGTTCTAGATTGGAAGAAAATAGTTAATGACAATAACTTAAAATACCACAAGACATGAAGGTACTTTAGGTGCCATGGCATTTGGTACTTCCAAAACTGTTGCCTGAAGTGCCTGTCCTTTCTGCACCCCTGCTTGCTGTAAAGGTCAATGGGACAGGGATGCAGTGAATGTTTCCTCTTCATCTTCTCCTGCAATTTTCACTTAACATTGACTGTCTTTGGATGCTTAAGCCAGGGAAGCAGTGTGGGTGTGGGTTTGCATTAGAGATGTAAAGTGAAATAAAGTTGTATTATAATGAATTACTGCCTCCCATGACAACTATTTATTCCCGTTAGTCTTTCTGATGTTCCTTTTGCAGAGGCCACTTTAATCCCTGGGGCATTTTAACCATCTTTTACTTTCCTCAGCCACTGGAGAACTCTCCTGTTGCTCTGTACCCTCCTGACTTTTTTGCATTTAAGGCTACGCTTTTGACCCAAGCAGTCCATTGTTTGTTGCTCCTCCAAGAATCAGCCTTATGGCTTTTCACTGGGAGAATGGCACTGACATATTTCCTTCCAGCAGCATCCTGTTCAATTAGTGCTCTATGACAGGACTGCAATCCCTACTCAACAGCAGTTGGGGAGTTGAAACATAAGCCTGTTTTTTTTTTGCTTGGTAGCCCTACAGAGGCTTCTCCATCAATATCTGAACCTCTGGTGAATAACTGAATCTCATTCCCTGTTCATTTGCATTTTATGTGTAGCATCTTACTTTGCATTCATCTATATTTATGATACATCACAGTGTACAGGCAACTCCTTTCAGAGCAATTTTCTTGATGTCATTAGCGTCACTGGCAACTTGCCAAATGAACAGCAAAAGGCTTTAGGAGGATTCAAATAACAATTAGATAATTACGTCTACAAGAATAACGTGACATTTTGTAGCTAGACAAGGGAACAGAAAGTGGTACTGGTGATATTAGCAGAAGCATGTTTTGGGTGAATACTTAGAAGTTTAAGAGATTCTCTAAACCAGCTGAAGTTCCATGAGACCTCCAAGACTCTTTATCTGCCCACAGGGTCACATAATAGATTTTCTATTCCTTGCTCTCGATGTTTCTTACTTTTCCAACAATTCAAGGCCCTCCAGGACGTCTGCTACTACTCTCTCCTGAAGGTGGTCTCCTTTCCCAGCTACACCCTCTGGTACACTTGGCTGCAGTTTCGAGAAATGTCAGATGAGAGGCTGGAAGGAAGGATACCCAGCTTCTTAACAAAGCTCAGTGACCTCAAACAGGTTGCCTTGTGCTTGGCAAATGGGATTTACACCGTAGTCATTACCAGCTTGCTTAAAATTCAGTGGGAAGCAGGACAAGAGATCAGAGCCAGGCACTCCTTTTCAGACCGAGTTTAAATGGACTTACAAGGAGGGCAGAGCTGCTTGTAATGAAGTGTTAGCAGTCTACAATGGAGTTGTACACACAAAACCATTTGTGACAAACTCCTCAGCAAAGGCACAGAATCATAGAACAACTTAGATTGGAAAAGATCTCCAATATCGTCAAGTCCAAACATTAACCCAGCACTTTCCAGCCCCCCGCTGAACCATGTCCTTAAGCACTACATCTGCACATAATTTTGAAGACTTTCTGAGGATGGTGCTTCCACCATTACCCTGGGCAGCCTGTGCCAGGACTTGCTGGCTGTTATGGTGAAGAAATTTTTCCTAATATCCAGATTAAACCTCCTCTGGCACCACCTGAGATTATTTCCTCTTGACGTTTCATTTGTTACCTGTGAGCAGAGACCAACTCCCACCCAGCTACAGCCTCCTTTCGGGTAGTTGTAGAGAGTGAGAGGGTTTCCTCTGAGCTTCTTTTTCTCCAGGCTGAGCACCCCTAGCTTCTTCAGCAGCTCCTTGTAGTACCTGTGCTCCAGAATCTTCTCCAGTTCCATGTCAGCCTTTGCCCATCTTTGAAACTTAGCCATTGGAGCTACCGATGGTTTTATCCAGAAGGAAACAAAGCATCTCATTCCTCAAGTGGGAAGCTACTGCAAACCTTAGTTGTTTTTTAAAAACAGCTAGATAAAAGATACGTGAATTCACTGTGGAGAGTTTGAGTCTCCATCACATGAATATCTAAAGTCAAATTGTGAGTGTTCATCATATTTTGTTTAAAAATTCCATGACAAGATTTAATCTCAATATCGTAAATTAAGTAGAAGATAACTTTAAATGGATAAACCTGCTTCCAAGCTCATGTGGATCCCTCAAGGAGACCTTTTCATCACTAACTTGTTCTTGGAATTTAATTTGCATGAAATAATGTGGGTAATGACAGCCCATGCACTGTAATACATATGGTATGAAATTGTGCAAGTAGCAGCACCAAGATCACCATGAAACTTCCATAATGCAGCTTTGTAGACAGGCACAATGGAATGAGGATCCAAACACATAGTAAAGCATTCACCTTTGGCACTTTCCACTGGTGGACGTGAGGGACTGGATTTTTTGTGAAGATGTTTAATCAGTCACAGGCAGAACTTCAGAAACTTTTGACAAAGAGCTCTTCGAACCTCCTGAGATGTTTGACTTAATACAAATACATATAAATATTTTAAAATATGGTGCATATGATTTAGAAGTTGTCTCCCATTACAACAATTTGTCTAGGTGGACCAGAATAATCAACAGGAGATGGTTCTTTAAAGGTGGTTGCTAGTTGCCTATCTGTTACAGTACAATCCATGTGACAGAAAAACTTGACAAGTCAGTTTCTTCCTCACCTAAAGGTTATTTGGAAGCAAATATCCAATTGTTGTGATGTGCTCAGGATGGAAAAAGGGATGAAAATATTACCTCCTGTAATAATATCTCCTCTATTGCTTTTCAGGAAAAGACAAGTAGGGATCAGATCCCTGTCTAGCAGAGGAATGAAACCAAATAAAATACACCTCTACTTATAATGTTGAGTCATGCTGCTACAGAGAGCTAGAAGTACACCAGAAAAAATGGCCTAATTACATATGCTGGTCCTTCTAACTGTTTAACACATCACACTGCACTGATTTCTGAAATCATGGAATAAAACTTTTTCGTTTTGAAAGCAGTTAAAAATCTCATCAAGTGTTCCCACAGTTTAATCTGACTGCTGCCAAACTCACCTGGCTATAGAATTTCCTCTAGCAACAGGTGAGGATGGGTTTGTGACACAACAACTATGAACTAATGATGTTCAGAGAAACAGATGTTTTTGAGGTTATAGTACAGAATTTCTTGCAGATATTGCAACACTTACTATGACTGACCACATTCTGGAAGGTTTTCCAAAATGGAACAAATTAACAGTGATGACAAAATATTGCTTTACTTACTTTTTTTGGCAGAGAAAAGGAAAGCAAATGAAAATAAAGGTGTTTGTAGTAGTATTGAGAATAAAATTCAGAGCTTCTTTTTCATGTTCTTTAATCATTCAAATTTCATTTATTTTATGATCCTCCGTATAGATGTATAAAATTGTGCCAACGTGTGTATGACTTCTCCACTGACTTTGAATCTCACTGAATTACACTATGGTTTCTTGGCATAAAGTTCATACCTCCCACTACAATTTTGTGAAAAAGAGTCTCTTCCATCTTATTATACTGCTGCCAAAGTCACAAATCAAGCAATATGTGAGGTGCTCCCAGATTATGAAATTATAACTACTGTAAGATAGAGAGGAGATATCTAGGCTGTGTTTCTTAAATGATTAAGTCTGCCTGTTCATTTAGGACATTTTCTTAATTTATTTGTTCTATGGTGCATGCTGAAAAAACATTTATGCTTAAACAGCTTAACCATTAATTCCCACATATTTAAAAACTCCTGAAGCTGCAGCCTTAAACAACACACCAAACAGTTCACAATGAACAATCATCTTGAAAGCTGCCAATGTTGCTACTGATACCCAAACCCTAACAACATATAACAGCATCGTTCTAAATTCTGGTAAAGAAGTTTTCTGTATCTGAGCAATGTTAGTTAAAGGTTAGACAGCTGTAAGTGTGATAAATGTGTCTTTGTTACAGGCAGTTGCATCAAAGGAATCTCACACAGGATTGAACATCTGCAACTGCTGTAGCAAATATCATTCATCTGACAGACCAACTAATTTGCTGCAGTTATTCCAGGAAGATTTTACATCCAGATAGCTGAAGTTTCTCTATAAAATGTAATTTACTGCTGAAATGCCCAAGGAGGAAACTTCACAATTCAGTTGTGCCTATTGAGCCTTTGCCAAATACCTCAGGTTCTTAAATAATCGGGCCAAATCTCCATCTGGTGTAAATTAGCACACCTCCACTGGTGTCAGTGGAACCATTATGATTTACACCAGCAGAGAGTACAAGCATCTGTGTTTATTCATGCAAAATAAATGATTTCACAGAATGATTACAAAACAATTAAGCCTGGCATTTACTGGCATCATGTCATCCTGTGTACCTGCAAATACAGGCAGTTACATACAGAGGCTACTCAAGATGAATATTGGGTTGAATTCACGGCAGATAACTAAAACACCAGTGACACAATTCCCTGCTGAAATAAAATTTAATGAGGATGATGGAGAGAAATAATTCTGCAGTCTACCTTTCTCTTAATTTAATGCTTGGTGCAAAGTTACAGCAAATTAGTCAATTGATTGTGCCTCTTTCCACCTTTTTTCCACTAATAGTGAACATGGAATGAGTTAATTCTTACAGATAGTGCAGAACTGTAGAACTGCTTTTAGACAATGCAGACAGATGGACTCTCTCTTCCCTTAAGCCTTGCTAAACTAATAAGCTATAACATTAATGTTTTGACTTTAAATAGCATTTTATCAGCTACTGTCTCCTAGTTTACACTTCAATTGTAAAGTACAGAATTATATTAAACTTGTGTACAGGAGTCCTCCTTTGAAAATCTCAGTGGGCTTTGGTTCTTCATCTGTGTGACTGTGATTCAGCATGGCAGGGGTTAGCTCTTAGATGCCACTGTTCTCCAGGGAATTGGTAGTGATGATTAAGTTGAAAATCCCAGCCCTGATAATTAGTTTAGAGATTCTGTATCTGGATATGTGCTGTGAAAAAAAAAGAAAAAAATAAGAAAAAAAAAGAAAAAAAAAAGAAAAAAAAAGAAAAAAAAAAAAGAGAGACAGAGAAAAGGAAAAGAAGTGATTTTTAGAGCAGTTAGCCCTAAGGAGCTGGCTAACCAGCCATCTCAGATTTTATACCTGCCAGCAGCTGGTTGGACAAAACAATTATTTACTACATGGAATGGGCATGTTTATTGTCTCCTCCTTGATTTACTGGTTTAATAGGTTGCTTTCTGAAAGACAAAAAAAGAAGAAAGAGAGAGGGACAGAAATGGGGAATGGTGAGAAAGAAAGGTAAGAAGAAAAGAAGAAAAAAGAAATAAGAAAAAAAGAGGGCAAGGAAGGAAGGAAGGAAGGAAGATAGTTTTCAGCTATGTAATCAGTTAATAATATCTTTCCCCTCAAAATGATGAATAAAGCTCCACTGAAAGCATCAGAGTTGTTCTTTTGTAGATAAGAAAAGAGTTGATACCTTTTGTGCAACATTTTTCTACTGTGTCTGAATCTAAAGGATAATTTTCTCAATGCAGATCATTTTTTCACCTCTGGTTTTATGTGTGGGGTGGTTGTGTGTGGTGTTTTTGTTTTTTTTTTTTGTTTTGTTTTGTTTTGTTTTGTTTTGTTTTGGTTTGGTTGGTTTGTTTGTTTGTTTGTTTTGTTTTGTTTTTTGGTGGTTTTTTTCCCCCATAAATCACTGCTATTGCTGAATGGGGCAAGAAATCCAGCTTGCAGTACTTGCAGCATACCAGCTTTATACTGGAGCATTTCACATTTATTTATAGACATGGAAAAAGGAACAAAAATATCATGCATGTTAACAAGGCAAGAATTTTCCTACAGGTGAACAGGATTTACAGATGAGTTCTTTTATTTGGGTATGGACTGCAGAGTAAGGGTAATGTGTATGGCTAACACCCCTTTAGCTGTGATAGCACTCATTTTAATTGAACACTGAAAAATTTTCTTAAACAATAGATATTGTGTTTCCATGCCAGCACAAGATGGACTCAAGCTTGTTATCTAATTTTTGAGATTTTTCAGTCTAGAAGATATTATGAAAATCCAGTTAAGAAATGCTGTTTTTAGAAAAAGCAACAGAACACTTTTGTTCTGTGATGTATTCCTCCAACCTAATTACATATTTTCCCATTAAATCTGTTTGTGGATTCATTCAAACTCCCAGAATAAAGTTTTTTTGTTGAAAGGTTTATTCTAATAGTGAATTTTACAGCTCAAGAGTCAATTGAGATGGGTCAGTTATTCAGATGAGCCTACAGAGGAAGAGTTTGGCTAATACATGAACCTTAACAAATCCTGACTGCCAATATAGGGATGTAAAATTATTGAAATTTTGGAGGCCAAGAAAAAGTATGAGGGAAAAATTATTTATCTAACCTTTGGCCCTGCCTAGAAAAAAACCTATGTTTCAAATATCCACTGTGAAATAAGATTCTGAAGTGTCCATATGGCATCTGAAAATTATATCTAGCCTCTTTTGTAAGTACTACATAGGTCAGAGAGGTCAAAGGGCTCTAGCACTTTAAAAGCTGTTTGGATTTTTGTTTTCTGAATGTTTTCTACAATTATGCCAATAACCCCATTAAAGTGTGTGCTTTCATCTCTCTCTTCTAGACCCCATTCCAAAACAATACAAGTTCTGATAGAAAAAGACACTGTGACACCTAATTACACCATAAACAGTGACAGTGGTGATTGTAGAATGAGTGTAGGTATTTTTGGGCATGGGTCACCTGGCATTATTCTTTGAAAACAAAGTCAGTCTGACATGCATATTGCATTTCGTGTAAATAGTCAGGAGCTGCTGCTGGTTTGTAAAAAACCTGCAAAACTCCACACACAGTAACCCCAAAATCTAAACAAGAAGCCATGCAGTGCAAGTAGACCACAAGCTTCTTAGAAGCAAGACATATAACGCAGGTTGGAGGCACTCTGGTGGAAAATTTCAGATGTGCTCAACCCCAAAAACAATGGGTCTATTTTCTGCTTTGGTAGCTTTAAAGTCACAAAGCCAGCTTAAGCTAGCTAAAGAAAAATCTGTTATTCAGAAAGATGCATAAAAATGTGAATAGTTCAACAAAACTTGAACAGTGTTGAATTATACAGAGTTGCAGAACAAAATCATGAAGGTTCTTCTCACTGTAAAAAATATGGAAGATCTAACAAAATCCTGTTAAAACCACAAGTGAGAACAATCAGATTTAGTGTGTTGCACATTCTGAGAACCAAAGAATGATACTGTCATGTGACGTTCAATTTCCTAAGTCTTCTCATTTACCCTGCCTGAATTGTGCAAGCAGAAAAGCAATTGGTTCTGATTATGAAAACAGCATATATGTGGGACTTATATTCATTTCAGCAAGAATTAGTGTTGTACAACTGAAACCGTAATATGGTCCTTGACATTTAAAAGGCCACAAGGCTCTAATTTTCCTTGCTAAAATCTTTGTTCTTTAAATACTATGAAATACATATCCATAGATTTTAATGAGAAAAGGCACCATATAAATCCTGAGAAATCATTTCAATACATTTAAATTAATTTCTGGAACAAAAGAGAGTTTTTCTGGATCAAGCTTCCACAATAATATGGATAATTAATCTTTCATTCCAAAATTTCTCTGGGGAGAGTGGCAAATGGTTTTCATTTGTTACTAAACATCAATCTTAAATTACTCTAAAGACTGTGCCTTTATTTGTCATGCAACATGTTGTATATTCTTAATCTGTTGAATGAGAACATTGCAAACCATATCTTAAGACATCACACAAACATCTCCTTTCAAAACAAAGGAATGAGTGTTTTCTTCTCAATTCTGATTCATCTTCCTAATACTAGATTTTTTATATTAATTTTATATCAGTGTTGCATTATGAAAAATTTCTAACCCAAAATACTCTACTTCTAGCCATATAATCATACAGCTGTCTTTGTCTGGAGGGAAAATTCTGGACCCTAATTTGATTTCTTTCTTTTATTTTCATTTGTGACATAATTCAGATTTTATTCTGAATCAGAACATATTTGAGGCTGAAGAAAACAAAACAATCTTTTGTAGGTACTACATAGGTCAAAGGGCTCTAGTGCTTTAAAAACTGTTTGGAGGTTTTTTCACAAATATTTTCTACAAATGTGCCAGTGGCCCAGGTTCAGTGTGTTGTTACAGCCTTTTTTTTTTTTTT
>VXBR01006639.1:538156-603416 GCA_013400215.1 Cisticola juncidis
TTTTTTTTTGTATAAGCTCCATAATAGTGAAGCATGCAATCCTACAACTTCAGAATCTCATCTTTCTTTCAGAAAATCAAAATAAATAGTAACATATTGTGCCTCTAATAAAAACTCATTTTTTCTCCACTTTAATTCCATTCTACTTTCTTTTTCTGATGTATACTGCAACATGATAGGGAAAGAAGACTCAGAAACCAAATAGTTTCAAACAGGAATGTAATCTTTTTACAGGAAGCCTTGATTTATAAAGCCAACTCCCTGAGGTACAGACAGGTTTATCATTCTGCTATAAATGTCTGAATGCATAATGGAATGCATACTCTAATTTCTATAATGTGTTTGGATGATGCATTTCTCATTGAAAACTGCAGTGAAGTAAAAGAAGAAATCTCAAACAAATTCTTCTGAAATTTTGGTCTTCTAGTGCATTATTAAGGAATTCAGGTAAGTGGCAAAAGATACTGCCCAACTTTTGAAGTCTGAAGAGGGTTCATAAGTTAATATTTTACTGTGATTTATTCTGTAATAATAAAGTTCCTCTTGCCTTCAGACATTTACAAGTACCAACAGCAATGCAGACCTACAACGACTGACAGTTGAGTCAGCTTTTCATAATAAATAGGAATTATTTATGATTACAATATTGTTATGTTTAACTTACAAAGTACATAGACACTAGCCAGGCTAACAGAAAGATAACAAAGGTTTGATATGACACTTAACTGAATGCACACTTTGAAGGCTGTATTTTCCCACTGAAATTATTTGTACAAATAAATCTTGATTATGACTGGATTTACACCCACTACTAGAAACCCATCTAGATAGCTTCTTTCTTCTATTTTTTTCCTTTCTTTCTTCTTAAGTGTTGAATTGTTTCAGCTATTTCAAACAAAAGAAAGTAACTGGTTTTAATTAAAGCTCAGCTACGATATAAAATGTTTACAAAAGTGACTGGAAAAGACTATTGCAATGTATAACCCCTATTCCTTTGTTTCTAGCTCTTGTGATACTCTCACAAGAGTGGTCATACTTGATTTTTTTCTTGAAAACTAAAGTTCTGCAGATCATTTAGTATTTTAACAACACTAGTTTTCCTTGAAAATAACAAATATATAATACTCATGTTGGACTAGAAGTTGAAAATTTGATCTAATGTGTACCTTAAAAGATGACAAAGCCAGAAGATAGTGGAGAGAAACTACCACTCAAATTTTTCTTTTCTTTTCACTATTTTGAGGCTATCTCATGATTTATGGGTCCTGATTAATGACTTTGGAATGTCTGGGTTTGGTCATACTGCCTGCGTTGTACAACTTTAAACAATCTCAGCCCCCATGAGCAGGTCACCGTCTCTTAGTCTGCTGTTGTTCTTAAAACAAGTAGTTAACAACAACAACAACAACAACAAAAATTTTAAAATAAATCCTCTTGCTCAAAGAAAAACTGGATCTTCCAGGCAAATATTATGATGGGGAAAATATCCTCTTTATGTAGGCAAGAGGTCTTGAACACACTTGGCCTCTGGTGAGTAGGATGCAAGGACTTACAGCCATGGTGTGGGAGCTGGAGAACTATGGACAGAGTAGCACTATGCTGAGAGAAGCAGTTCTTCTTTGGACTATTGCAAAATGCCCCAGATGCAGAACACATTTGACACAAGGATCATGCCTGGCCTTCCTAAATAACAGAGTTTTAAAAAAATCACATACTCCATCACAAAATGCAATGTCTATATCTTGCTGTCTCTTGGAAAAAACCCTTTTTTAGTTAGGAAGAGCCAAAGTAATGTCTGGAAACTGCAAGATATTTGCTTCCTTCTGTACCCTGCCCTCCTGCTCATCTGTACCTCACCCCTGGCAACTGACTAGGGATGATTGATCGCACAGTTGACAGTTCTGGTCTGAAAGTTAAACTGATATAAAACTGAAATAAATCGAATGTCCATTGGTTTAGAGCTCTGCATTTGGGAACAGTCTTAGTCATGAACTATAACTGCAACTATCCCCTCTAATAATTTTACTATTTTTCTGGTTTATTGTAAAGAATTATCTGGACTCTTAGACATGACAGATTATCGAATTCTTATGTGCTGTCCTTTAAAATACTGTTGCTTGCCCACTTGTCTCACATCTGTCATCAAGAGAATATCTCTCTATAGAAAAACAGACAGGTCTATTGCACTCCAGAAAGAGCAGAGCTCTCCTGTCCATTACTGTGCAAGGAGATTTCCCTTACGCATTCATGTGCAAATCAATTCTTTATCTGTGGTTTGGAATTTTTTTGATCTTGTTAGAGACTGGGGAAGAAAGGAGGAAATAAAAAAAAAAAAAAAAGAAAATAGAGAAAAAAAGAATAAAGAAAAAGAAGAAAAAGACTTAAGAAAAAAAAAATTACAATGATCTTCCTGCTTGAACTAGAATGTGGTTATAGTGCATTTGACAGCTAACCTGAAACAGGGAATCATAGATATGCATATGCATACTTAGATTAAATGATTCTCTAATATAACTAGTCCAGAAGATTTTCTGAAAGCCATTCCTATTTATTGCTGCGATTTCATGAAAAACCTCACAACCTAGGAAACAATCCATAAATTGGAAAAAAGGAAAGGACAATTAATAGGTCTGAAAGAGTGGGCTAAACAACTCAGGCCTTCATGGTATTGAAAAAAACCTTAAATTGTCCCCTCTTTATCTTGTGCTGAGGTAGAAGAGGTGGGTAACAGGCTCTCTCCTTATACTCCAGAAACTGCTGGCTTTCACAGTAATTCCAAGAGATCACCCTAATCACTGGGTAATATGGTCGCCAGAAATGCATCCTCCTAAAGAAGTTAGTTTTTAGAAAGTGCTCAAATATTCACTTTAAGGTATGATCATATATATTATATAGTCTCTTCCATTAAAATTAGACTAGACCTAGACTTCTGGGTCAATTAGCAGCAGAAAAGCTGTTCATTAAAGTGGACATTTTTTAAAAAAAGTAATTTTATATTTATGCTACTGATTTCTTGTCATTATAGAGCTTTGCACATCATCTGCCTTGTATTACCTGTGTTTTTGTTGCATGGAAACTGTATTACACTGTGCTGGTACAGAAATTTTGCTATATTAGGATTGTAAATATTGTTATTTTCAACATAAATTTTGTTTGTCTGAACAAACTTGGAGCTTTCAGCAAGTATCCCCTCTTCAGCTTTCTGGTTTTAGTCTCATTACTGAAAAAAAAAAAAAAGTTTAATGTGAAGTAAGTGGTTCTGGACTATAGCTAACTGCTGATCCTCTGGCTTGCAGATAATGTATACTTGTTAGCTATTTCAAAAGAAAAAAAAGTACATATGAAGGTAATGCTTTGTGAGAATAAGGTTTATTAGTTCTAAATTTATTGTTACATTGATTTATTGGATTTTGAGCATACATTTTCTCTTGATTGGTTATTCTTGTCTTGACTGATGAACTACTTAATCTAAGATAGGACTAAGGCACTTCTTCTCACCTATTCCACCATTTTACCCTCTCTTCCTGCTCACACTGTATAGGTCCCTGCGAGTGGAGCAAGGCAAGGGAAAGCAAACCCATTCCTGATGTGTCTGCTCTCCAATGATGCGGCATCAAGAGACGACCCCTGTTTGGACCTGTGGTAGTGAAGCAGCATATTTGGGCACAAAACTGAAAATCACCCTATGATCTGAGTGTGGCCTGGGTTGTGACTGATGCTACCACCCTTCTTGGATCCCAGTACAGCATGGATGCATACTCTGCTGGGCAAAACCTTAAATGGGAAAAAAGAGAAGCAAAACCAAGTCCGTATAGTCTGTTTATATAGCCCCAGAGATTCAGATAAAGAAAAACAAACATAACCTTTTCAGCTGTTCCTCACAAGGGAAAAAGAAAATGAAACATTTGATTATAATTGTTTTAATGAGCTTTGATTCAAAATGAAGTCATAACGGTCTGGTTAAAAAATATTCTGTTAATGAGCGTATATTTCTATCAAAGTGTGCAAGATGCAAAATTCTCTGAGGATAAAATTAAATAGCAAGAAATATTTATTTGCTGATTAATAAAATCCTGCTTATTCTTTGAAAAAAATTAGTAACAGTAGTAACAGTAGCAGCAATAGTGATGGCAGTGAGATTGGTAGGAACACAGTAATTATAATCTAAATGGATGGTCTATTTTAGGTTGCACCTTAAATTTAAGAGAACTGATAACAAGCATACCTACTCCTGCAGGTCTAAAATCTGATCTTAGCCATGTAAAACTCAGACTTGACTGTAGATCTTTAAATATTGTAATTGTCTTTCAATCAATTTCTTTTTGATTTTAAATGGCTGTTTTTAGGAAAGATGCATAGGACACCTACAGTAATATCTGTTGCAAAAAAACCCCAAAAAACCAAAAAAACAAAAGGAAAGATAAAGGAAAAAGAGGCATAGAATGTGCTAACTAGGGGAAGCATGTGTGCTAGTAGTGAAAAGCACTAGCTCTGATTACTCCACAGTTAGAGGAAAGTATTCCTGTGTACTTTACATTTTATGGCATTGTGCAGTCTGGAACGTAGTTTTCTGTGTAACATACTCTAGTCAATAACAAAGCTGTCTCCATTAATGTTTCCCTGTTCACGTGCTGCAGGGGCTAATAGGATGTGAGAATGCAGGAATATATTTCATTTTGACTCAGACTATTTTTATTCTGATTCGAATCTAATTCTCTTGAAATCTGAATACATATTCCTCCCTTAGATTTCCATGTCAAGATATTTCTGAGCATTGTCTTGTGCAGCCCATTACCTCTTTAGAGCAACCACTTATTCTCACATCTGTTAATTTGACTAATCAGGCTCTGGTTAAACAATGCGACTTGTCTTATGTAAAGAGACAGCTACAATCTGTTATGTTTGTAGTTTGTATTTCAAAAGGAAAACAAAAAACCAAACTAACAGAATGCATTTCAAGACCAACCATTAATTACGTTTAAAAAATAAAATTCAGTTTGTGAAATGCAAGGAAAAAGCAAAATTAAGTGCAGGGCTCTATGAGTAATGTTGCAGAGGTATTAATTGTAAATACATGAAGATAGCTGGATTACACAGATAGAAGAAATGTGGAGAACCTTATGTAATGGGGAAAAAAGTATTAAATTGGCTTAGTTTAATGAGATCCTGAAGCCTCATAAAGGAGTTACTATGCTACAAATGTCAGTGTGTTGACTTGCAGGGCCTGGTGTTTTGGGAGCAGGATAGGGCCACAGGGCTGTTCTCTTGGAGGAGCTGCTGGAAGCTCTCACGGTGTCTGACGGAGCCGGTCTCTGATGGCTCTGAACACGGACACGCTGCTGGCCCAGTTAGAGAGGCTGGTAACGCCTCTGTCATGACACACTCTGGCAGAAAATCAAAAGAGCCCACGCAGTTTTTTCCAGGGGTGGGAGATGCAGCCGCTGGGGCCATCCCAGCGCAGCCCGAGGCCGGGGCCGCCCCGCCTCGGCCATCCCGCGGCCAGNGAAACAAACTGTCCCCTGTAATGCTTGAAGGCCACGGGGGATGCAGAGATCGATTCACAGCGAGAGAGAGAGAGAGAGAGCGAGAGAGCGAGCACCTCTGCTTCCAGAGAGGGCCCTGCTCCAAAGGGCAGGCTATCTTTAGAGGACTGCATCCATGGATGGGTGACCCACGACACAGTATTTTTAGGAAGTTTGTTTGCCCATGGGAGACTCATGTTATAGCAGTTTTGGCAGGACTGCTGCTTGTGAAGTTAGAGGCATGCTGGAGAAGTTCATGGGGAATTGTCCCCTATGGGAGTGACTGCACTGCACAGCAGAGGAAAGACTCTTCTCCCTGAGCAAACAGAAAACCTCAAGTGATGAACTGACCAAACCCCCCATACTGCGTCCACTTACTTGTGGGAAGGAGGGATGGGCTGCAGAAAAGAAATGTTTTAAAGGCTTTTTAAATGTCTTATTATCCTCCTTTGACTCTTTTAATAATAAATTTACTTTATATCTTTAAATTTTAACCTATTTTGCCTCTTTAAAGTGCTTTCTCCCAGTCCTCGTCTCAACTCATGAACCCTTCATTAATTTTTTCCCTCTCCTCTGCCCAGCTGAGAGCAAGAAAGGATGAGTGAATGGCTTTTGTGGGTGCCTGGCATTTGGCCAGTGTCAAACCTCTACAATGGGTCTGTTGTTTTGGCGGTTTTGCCTCAAATTTCTTTTCAAAGATATATTTCTTTATATATATGTGCACAAATTTACAATAATAATTACCTGCACCAAGGAAGGTGATGCTGGACCTTGGGGCTGATGCTGGACCTTAGAGATATGACTAGATTTGTTCCAGGCTTCTTAGGAGAAAACACATTTGCAGTAAGCTTTTTGACAACCTGCTGGGCTTAACTCTCCCTTAATTACCACCTTTTGCGTTGTCTGTTCCTGTTTGTTCCTTGCCAGAGAGGAACTTTTGGGGTTTTTTGTTTTGTTTTACTTTTTGTGTGTGTATCCATATCACTTGGAACATTTTCTTCTTCCCTCCACCCCAGAACAAATTGTCAGGACTATTTCTGCCCCCAGCTTTAGACATCATTTAAAATAAAGAGCATACTGCTTCTAGAGTGATAATTCTACTTAGGAATTGATAGAATTTTGCAAGCTTAAATCCTGAAAGGAACATAAAATGGTCCTCTTTAAACTACATGTTGCTATGGTTACATCCTTTGCAGCTCAGATGAGGATGGGGGCCAATTATCAAGTTTTGTTTGCTTGATTTTAAGTAGTTTGTTACCTGGATACTCAATAAATAAGAAATCTGAAAAAAAGACTTGTTTTCTTCTCCCTTAACTGAGGGAAATGGAAAACAGTCTTACTTACATGTTGAGAAATCCAACAAAATTCAGATTCTTAGTTATGGGGTGAAAATACTTCTGAATTGTTTGCTTTAGGGAGGCTTGGTGAGAGGCCTGCAAATAGATTTTGCATGAGCATTATAATGTGAATTGTGGAAAAAGCAATTGGTCACATAATATAACTGTAAATCATGAACAGTTATGGTTCAAGGTGGAGAGCCAAGGTTAAATGATACTGGTTTTCATCATTATTTACACAGCAAGAATGTTTTTCTGTGGGGATCACTTGGTATCTAATTAATGAAAGAAAAGATCCTTTCTTCTGGGTAGAGGCACAGTGATTCTTAACTGGGGTCACTAGTTCTGCTTTTTAAAAATATCCCGAGGATGTTGTGTATGGTATCCTGTTCCTGTGCTTAACCAGAAGCTTTGGTAACAAACTGAAGATGGAAAAGTGAAGTTGGGCAGAGAAAGCAAGCCAAAAGAGGACAAAGTTAAAACACTATCCTTTCAGTATCCCCAATAGTTTAGGAGGGCAGTGACAGAACAGTATTTTAATTTTATCTGTGTTCCATTCTATTAATTTACTCAATCTCCTGCTTGTTACTGAAGTTTCAGATTAAGCTTAAAGATGTGAATGCATTGCCATAATAAATTTATAAGAGCAAATGTTTGAATGACACAAATGAACTCAGTGTAGCAGAGCTGAAGAGAGGATTTGCAGAGATGCTGCAGCAGTCAAAAATGACTGCTAGGAAAAAGCAAAAGCCCCCAAAACAAAACAAAACCCACCAATCTGGAATGCAATGTGCTTAGGAGGTACTTCATATAAACTCAGGCTTGACTTGAAATTATTGATAGTATTCTAACTAATCCTTGAAAAGATTAAAAACAACTAGTTTAATGAAGATTATTGAAATGTAAGATATCTATTTGGAACGTGGAAAAACGAATATGTTTAAGAAGGGGCACATACTTTTAAAATGCACCTCAAATTTGAGTTGGTTTTCCTTCATCTCTCTTTCGCCAGGTATTTCCTCAAAGGACATGAATATATTTAGACTGCATGGCCTTCAGATTTGCTATTGTTTTTTTCTTAGATAATAGGACACATCTGTCTTAACAAAAAGCAAGGATTTGACATTTTTTAGGCAAAATCCTTTGGTTCTTCCTTTCTTAAATGAAAAATGGTTCTCTTTAGGAATAACTAGTTGGCAATTTTCTTAAATTACTAACAAGAATCAAATAACGTAATTTTCCTTTGTAAATTAAATGAAATCGGTAATGACCAAGAAGGCTATTAGTACAAGGCAAAACTCTGTATGTACCAGGCAAGCAAGTCAGTGAAAATGTGATAAAAATCATAGGTGAGTGGTAGGATTTTGCAATTGCTAATTTTGTTCTGAAATCCTGATTGGCAATTTATTACAAAAATTTAAAAACGTAAAAAAATATTATCAGTCCTAGCCCTGTAATCTTCCTTTTAGATAGGAAGAAAATGTCAGACAGAAAATCTGCTGAAATGCTAATACAAATAATTGTAGTTTCTGGCAACTCATTTTTGGAAGCAGGCTATGGCACAAGAGCCCTGCTATGACATTTAGGGAAGGTGAGAAGGGAAAGGGTTCCTGAAAGGGAAGCATAGGTACTCAGAAAAGGGGAACAACTTCACAAAACTTAGGGATATATCAAGTATGTGGTCACTTTAGAGAAATTTTCTAAGACGTGTGTCTCTCCAAGACAAAAAAATCCAGAAGGATTAAGGATTTTCCACTTTTACTTTCAGCTGTCTTATGGAGCAGAGAGGCTTCTCACTGGTGCATGTTGCAGCAGAACCCATCTGAATAAACCCACTACAGTAAGAAATGCTATTTTTTTTTTTTTTTCTTTTGGGCAACAGTGACAGAAGGGCTCAGAAAAAGTTTATGAAGCACTGAGAAAACGTAGGGACGAGGATGGGAACAGCCACCCCAAGAGTGATGTGAGAGCAGACACACAGGAGCAAGCACATGGTGTCCCCATGAGTGAGAGCACCAGGGGTCATGGCCATGTCTGGCTGTCTGAGCTCATATAATGAGCCTTTCAGCTTTGCAACAGGTCTGGAAAGACAGGCAAGCTATGTTTTCAGGAGGCTGGGGAAGGTATTGCAGAACAAAATGGAATGACAAAAGGGATTGCATCTTTTGGGGATGTTAAAATCTTCCATGGGAAAGGAGAATACAACACACATTATATCTGGGTATGCCTAGAGACATACTCACATCTGTATAGATGCACATACACAGGTAACTTGAGTGGATGGCTGAGACTGAAAACCATAAGAAAAATAGTTTAATAAATTGATTCTTCCCTCTATTTCAGTGTGCATTTTTTCCTGCTAAAAAGTTTCATTGTTTTTCTCAGCTTTGCCTGCATGTGATCTGCTTTTTGAAGGAAGGTGTAAGAAAGATATATGTTCAAATGCTACAGGTGTAGAAAGGGAGACAAGAAGAAGAACCTTTCTTTCAGTTACATGGACATTTTTCATGGTGAATGTTCAGTTGCCCTTACCCAGGGATTCTTATAATGGGGTAAAGTAATATTTTACTGTGAATACTGTACTACAGCTATGACAGGACTAGTGGTTTTCGTGCCCCATCTCTGCAAATAAACACAGAGGTTTTATTAAGATATATAGAGTTAATGTCTTTTTGTAAGGGATTAATATGTATACTTTGTGCTCATGAAATCAGCTGCAAAAGTCTTTTGGGGCCAGATTTTTGCTTAGCAAGCTCAGATTCACTTTTAGGATTTGAGTTATCCTGTAGACAATGAAATCACAAAGGGCAAGGACAAACAAAAAATATAGTAAAGAAATGAGCTAGAGGTATGGTTACACACTTCCCTATCCAGATAACTCCTTTCTGTCAGCCCAGGTTCTACAATGTGGAAATACACACCTCAGTCTTTCACTTAAACAAGCAGACAAAATCATGCTGACTGGTAAGGTGTTTCACTTTGCAAGAAGAGGCACTTACAGACCTGAATTATTCTTGCAAAGAAGGAAGAGTGAGTGTTTGCAGATCCTCAAACATCAGAAAGTTTGTCCCTCCTCCTGCCTAAGTCTGCTGGGCCATGATAAACAGCCACTGTGAGATGAAGAAGAAAGGGGAGACACCCAAATCCAACAAGGGCTTTTGTCTTGGGGGTTTCTTGGACAGGAATGGGAGGAAACCCATTCTTCAGCCATGGAGGCTGCAGCCAGGATCGAGCTGTAAATTGTAGAGCAATTGCAGTGCATTCCTGGGGATTGCTGTGCTGGGCTGTGGGCAGGAGCCTCATGCCTAAATATTTTCTGTGGCTTGGCTGTTGCTTAGTTTATAGAATTTAGTCAGATCTCTGGCTTGCTCTGGATTAGCTTTACCCTTAAAACTGGCTTGGACAGCACCAGTGGAGAAAAACAGATGTAACTTGTAATGGCATAAGCAGTACAGGCACTCTGCAAATACATAATTTTGCTGAAAAAACAAACAAAGCCCATTTTTCATAAAGCTAATTTTAGAAAAGGCTATTTACCTTTAAAAAGAAAAGTATTAATTTTCACGGATGTAATTGGCATGTGATGGGCCAAAGTGACCCCTGGGTGATATCATTTCAACTGGTTGTGTTTGTAGCATGGCTTAATTTAACCAAGAGGGTATGATAGCTGGATGTGCATGGTAATCATACTGCTCTTAAGGAAAAGAATGTAGCAATCACATGCCCATACAATTCTCTTAAATTTCTACCACTATCTCTTGTATATTATGCCTGCATATAATATCAAGCTGTTAGTTGACTGATGACATTAACAAGAATGTGGTTAGACTTTATGTCTACTAATCATATTCAGGTTTAATTAAACTCTAAAAATTAAACTGAAAGCCTAGACAACCTACCCATTCACTTGGGACTAAGAAACACACCAACATTCTTGACACCCGTGGTCATTGGTAGACATTTTGAGGATTATTGTGAGTTTCTTACCTATTTTAGAAAGCTGTAGAAATCACTGTATTTAATCTGTAGCGATTTTGTTTGCTGCACTGCTCTTTGGCAAGACTAATTCTTGTTTCTGATGTAAATTTCTAAGATAAATAATGTGTAATTGAATTAATATGGCATTTCAAAGCTAACTAATAAAGGCTTATGGAGTGTAGGAAGGCACTGAAAACTAAGGAAGAAAGGAAATAGTTAATGCCCTCTGCTTGTATATGACCCCTTCCTTCTTGAACCCACAACTCCTTTCTTACCAAACTTGTTGTTGTTTTAATCCATCTGCTCTCCATCCATACACAAAACTAAGCCAAGCAGACCAGTTGTTTGACTGGAAAATTAAATGTGAAAAAACCCTTTTCTAAGTGCATATCATTATTTGTATTAACATAATTACTGACCCACAATGCTACTTCTTTTGACACTGAATTACATGATTTAGGAACGATACAGAAGTGCTTATAAAAAGCTCTTGTAGCACATATTTGTGAATTTGTAGCAGGTGCTCATATATTGTGGCCTGGTGTGAAGAAGGTGCTTTTATACACTGCTGGAGAGTGACTGCCAAACAAGGCTTTTGAACATCTGTAAATAGGGCAAGGCAGAGAGATTTCTGTCTAGGAGCCAAACTTACTGTTTTTCCAAACTACTACTCAGGTTCCCTGGTTACATCCTCATAACTTCAACTAAGTCTGCTTGCATTATGTACAAGCATCCAGTGTGTCACATGGGAGGTCTATCCCTGAGCTGGAACAGCTAATCAATGATGTATTATCATCACAAGCATTTTTTTTTTTTTTTTTCAGAGAGGACTATCTGCACCCCATTGTAGTAGAAGTCCCCTGGCAGCATGATGGGAAAAATGGAATCACCTCCAAACAGACATGAATTGGGGGTGATATAATAAACAACACAAAAGGTTCAAAGGTTAAAACAGCATAAAAAAGCAAATAGAGACAAGATAGAACTTCTGCTATTGGTAGATGTCTGTCAGAAGCAGAAAAACAGCACATATGCCCAAGAACTAGGTGTGGTGGCTCTGAATTATTCTTAAGATTTGGTATACATCTAGTGTTTTAATAATGTGACAGTCATTTTCAATTTGTTGTCCTGGTATTGCATCAAGTACCTGAAGAACACATCATGGTTTCCTGTTATCATCACATCAATGACAATTGCATCTATGATTTTGGCACTTTCTAAGGAAATGAGGGAAAGAGGGTAAATCACTGACTGCCCTTGCCTCAAAGACAAAATCAAATTCAAAATTCAACAAGTCTTGACTTTTATAATGGTTCTTTATATTTTCTAACATTCATCAAACAAGCCTTAAAATGTATTTCAATGGGGAGTTAATTTAACTGTTTTAAAATAAAAAATATGTTTAGCAGACATCAGTGTGTAGCCCCTGGTTAGTGAAACAGGCTGAGCAGGGAGCCTTTTTCAGCATTGTTTTTTGAGATGTGGATCACTTGAGCACCTTTTCTGACAGCTACACTTCTTACTGTTCTGCTGGTATGTCTGCCTCCTTGTTGCTGGGATTTCAAGGCCTGCTTGATATGGAGGTGAGCCAGTTGGAGGGGCGCATAAACTGAGGGCTGCTTCTCATCTCAGAGTGAATGACCCTGCTAAACACATCCCTCTTTGCTATTGCTGTGAACTGCAATATTTTTTCTCTATAACCTTCCAGCACCATCCATACAGCTTAGAGGTGGGAAATGCATTTGCCTTTCCATCTGCTAGATCAGATCTTCTGCTTGCCCTGGACTCCAGGAGAAGTGCAGTATTTCAAGCTTTAGAAGGATGTAATTGTTTCTTCAACTGCAGAAGAACAGAATTGTTTATATCTGTTTGTACAATTACATTGAGTTCTAAAGATGGAATACACATTAGGAGTTTATGACCATTAAAAATTGATATCAGACAGACTGATCCATAGATACAGGTACTGTGGCATTAGCTATATTTCCCTCTCTTGAATAACAAGTCAAACAGGTGTGTTTGCTGTCCTGAGGATTTGGTTAGAGGAGGTGCACATTGCATAATCTACAGCATTAAGGTTTGTAGTGCTGGTGCAAGTCCCTTGAAGCACATGACAAGAAAAAGCTGATGATTATGGGGCACAGTTTCCAAAATTTTCTGGGAGATATACCCATCTTTCACAAGAATTTATTTTTTCTTCATTTAGATGAAGGGTCATAAGTGATTTAGTCACTTCTGAGAACCCTATTCTGTCCTTGTGCAATTTAAAGAGATCTAAATGAAAGTCACTGTTATCAAATGTCCTGCAGCTTCATATGATCCTCTCAATTGTAACAGCATGTTTACAGCATGAACTTCATGTCAGCTGGGTAGTACTCCTTCAAGCAACACAAATGCCTGAATGACAGAAGTACCTTCAAATAATAAACCCCGTGCCTTTAAGGCTGGTTCATTAGGCATTAAACAGACTTTTCAGCTAATAAATTTCTTGTGTTACAAGAATAATGGAGTTTTTAATCTTAGCAAGAGTAATTAAACAGACATTTGTTATTAATGATGTTGTTAATGGCAGTAGATACTGAATTTTCACTGTAGATAGAGAGTTGTATGCTGATTTTTGAAGGGTTTTATTAACTTGATTGGACATTGAAGCTAAAAACTTTTTTTCTTTCCTTCTCCTCCTGTTGTTAAGCAATTTCTTTGCTTTTTGTTAGTTCATATTGGAGAGTCTTGCCTTCATCTTCTTTTGATAGCATAACGATAAAATTCTGTTTGTTTTCACACATGGGTTGTCTGGAAGGAGTTTTGCCAAAGGGGTGTAATGGTGTCTACTTTTGCTGTGTTTTTTCAGTGCTTGCTGAGGGTTCCTATCTGTTTTTTAACCCAGGGAAATATTATTTTATTACATATCCAGGTAAAAATCCTGGCTTTCCAGCTCAGATTAAAGAAACTATTTTGACTGTTTAATCCAGAGTCAGCCAAGGCAACTGACACAGTACTTTCTCCCTGTTTGTTTGTTTGTTTGTTTTTTCCCAATAGCATCATACTCTATTCCTGATCTTCCTGCTGCTATGCAAGGTATGGAGAGTTGACTGTAAGTTAAAGTCTGAAACTCATATCTCATGTGTCAGACCATTAATGAAGTGTCTGCTTTGGAGCACTGCTCTAAATTGAGGACAATGCCAGTTGTTCTCTCCTCTGAGTCAATGCAAACCCTCTCAGGAGGGTTTTGATGCACATTTTCCATCAAAGAATTGCTCAACTTTGCTCAGTATTGTGGAACGGTGCAAAACTTTCAAGAAGATGCCTTCATTCTACCTCCTTTCTGATACATAAATTTTTAGTATCATGTCTTCAAATAATCTTGCTTCAGACTTCCTGCTCCATACTTTTCACATCTTTTGATTTTTAGAGATCACCACCACTACAGATTTCAGCTAACTGAAATCACATAATCTCATGTGTTTTCTTACCATCATTTACCAGTTCTAGGACCAATGGTGAATAAAGTGTGGGTTTTTTTACAATGTGGGACTCTAAGCCCTTCCTTATGAAAATACAGAATAACTTTTCCATGAAATGAAGGATTTTCTGTCCAGTCTTAGATCATTTACAGTGGCATGGGACCCTCTGTCACTCCTTGTGTCTTCCATGTCTTAATTTCTCCTGAGAAAAATGCTTGACAAAAAGCATTAAAAAAATCCATTGAACTCTAGAGACCAGAATTTTTCTGCTTTTGGATTGTGCCTGTCAGTAAATTCTTTCCAAGCTCTCATGTTTCTGTAAATTCCAGTTTACACCTTTTAAAAGTGCTCCTTCTTGCTTGGTTTGCTGTCCTCTGGGGCTTGGTCTCATCTTGCAGCCTGTTTCAAATCACAAGCTTAACTTGCCTTTGCTGCCTCTTCCAAATATTACTTTACACTAAAATGAAAAAAAAAACCTCAAACAAAACAAAAAAAGCCCTGGCATCAGTTGCTAATTTCCCTTTCTCTGTCAAGATTACACTAGTAGCTCTGAGTAATTTGGTCTCATTTTCTCAAGGGAGTATTACTGAAATAATCCAGTGTTTATTTTTATACAAATTCTCAAAGTGCTGCAATGTTTTGGAGACTTCCTGGGATGTTTCTAGTTTTTTCACAGGCTAAAAGGCCATTCTCAGAGGTAGGTCCTTCATGTAAACCTAAAAATGGCACTTTCCCACAATAAAGCTTATCGAGAAGTTTAAAGTTCAGTAGACCTCTCTTGCTCTCCCTCCCTGTCTCACACACATGAAAGTAAAAAATAAAAAATGGAAGGGCTGTTCCAGTTCTGCTGAGAATTGTGTTTCATTTTGGTGTGTTGCCTGATTGTGATAATGTAATGGGGTCTGTGATGATCTGAGGACAGAAGCAAGGCAAATTAGTAGGAAAAAAGAGCAGCTTTTATTCAGTGAATTTGGTCTTATCCATGTAGTGGGTGGTGAGGGAAAATTAGATGCTCTCTGCTTTCCTCATGCTTTGGATTATGGAAATATTCCTCTATGGGCATAGGCACAAGATTGATTCCATACCAAGACATCAAAACTCGAATGACTGCATACTGCTATATCTAAAATTCATAACTGTGTAACTTTTGTACTCTGAAGATGTGATTTCCAAAACTGATTTGGTTTCAGTCTCATTGTGATTGCCAACAAAAACAGGCATCAGTGTGTAGCCCCTTGTTAGTGTTGAATTTGGGGATGACCATGTTAGAGGTGGGCATATTTAAGCAAAGATTTGGTTCTCCTGTCCTTCATTGCTCATTTTAAGGAATGTGTCTACTTTTGTGGCTGGTTTCAGGATCACAGAAGGAGAAGCCAGTTTCCTTTCCCAGTACTTTGTGCAAGGTCTCATTGCACTGCAGATGTGGAAGAGGTGGTAGCTCAAATTTTCATCCCTGTTTTTGTTTGTTTGTTTGTTTTTGCTTTTGATTACTTATTTCTAGCCCAGGGGCCCTTACTGTTGAGGTTGTTATTAAACAAAATTTTCTTGTTGGCATTGTGTTCTGACAAACAATTTACACCTCTGTAAAGTGATTAATGCAGTGGTTTTTTGTTGTAAGAGCAAAATCTTGTTTTACATTTTAAAGAATAGCTAAGGAGAACTTTTCCTGTGCCCAAATAAACAGATCTGTCCAGTAGGGCTAAGGAAGTTAGTTAGGAACATGAATTATATTAAATAGAAAAGGTTTGAGTATGCAATCTTTTCAGACATCTAAAGGCCTGCAGATTCCCTAAGTCTGTAAACAAATTTTCTTAGTACAAATATACCTTGTAAAACAGAAGTGAAAGAATGAAAGCAGAAATCCATTTTTTTTCTCTAGTAGGTTACAGTACCCTACAAATCTTTTGGAAGAAGGGAGAGAAATCACATGGGTACTTTAGAGCTTGTGTGCAATGAATGTCATAGAAGTGGGATGTGAAGACAATGAAGAATTTTAAACCTCTGACAACTACTATCCAGCACCAAAATGAGTAGCTGCCTGGCACAAAGCTGGTGTTGCAACAGCCAAAACTGGGAAAATCTAGCCTTGGAGGAGGTGAAGCAGCCCACAAGAAATGGGGTTTGACCCACTACCTTGAGTAGTAATTCACAAGGAAACAATGAGTAAAAACAGCACAGCTCAAAGTGAAAACCTGTAAACCCTAAATTTATCCTAGTTACATCCCTCCTTCAAGGCGGAGACAGAACAGGGAAATCCGCAGGATAGCTTGCTACAATAGGAATAGGGATAAGTCATTAAAAGCTTCAGGACAAGGGTGGCTCAATAAACATGAGAGGAACGTAGCAAGCAGTGCTAAATAGACATTTGATAAAGGTGGCAACCGTACCTAGAGGAACTTGAAAATAGCTGCCATTTTGGTACATTAAAATGGCAAGAAAATGCAGTAATAGTTTCAGAAACTAGAAAAAAGACTAAGTTCAGGACACAAACTCTCATGTTTACCAATTCTGCACAGTAATATTCTGAATACAAAGTATCGAACTACGCAAATGAAGAGAAATAAGTAGATTATGTCTTCCAATTAGAGTAGGTAGCATGCCTAATCTCTTCTAAATTCAGAGGATTTTTAATGTTTATGAATAGGATTTGTCTTTCTGAACTGTACCTGTCTTGAACTTCTATGTGAGTCTAGTTTCAGTTAACCATACAGTTCTTCCACAGACAGGAAATGAAAAGGCATCTTCACAGGCCAGATCTTTCACGGAGCCATCTTGTCTAAACAGAAAACCACCAGGGCTGGTGTAATTTTTTTGATCAAGTGAAATGGCTTTGCAGTGGCAACTACATGACAAAGAAATATACTCTGCTGTCAGGCACTCAGTGGAAAAATTAAAAATAGAGTAAAAAAATTAATTGAAAAAACAATTTTCAAAATGTCTTTCTAGATCTGCCCACAGTTCTGCTTAACAAAAAAAAAAAAAAAAAAAAAATTTTTGTCAATAATTTAAAAAATATTTCTTCCTGAAATTTCCTAAGTCTTGGCAAACTTCAGAGGTGACATCTTGAGTATCTGTATTTCTGAGTCTGCCTTGACTTTCCCAGACCATGGCCTGGGACTTGAGAGAGCTTGGTCTCTTTAGCAGTGTATCAGGTGAAAAGGCAGAAAGTCACATGGGATAATTTTAGAAATCTTCCTGAGTAAGTTTTCAGAAATGGCACAGCTCCTGTTTTCCTGGCTTCAACAAGAACTTCATTAAAATCATCTGTTCCCATGGATCATCTACATTTTGACAAGTCAGCATTTTCCAGAGGGAAAAGAAAAACAAAGACATTCAGTTGGAACAGTTGGAGTAATTTCTAGTAACAATCAAATGTGGGATAAACTGCAGAACAGCTTTAGCAGTGGACATCCATGACAGCACTAGGCTGAGCTTGGTGATAGAGTTCGGTCATATCTTGTGTTGATGTTTGTCTGTTTTCTCTGCCTAAATCCTTTCAGGAAATAATCTGTTGTTTCTTGATGGCCTCAGTTTCTATGTCTTCAATGTAGATTTCAAAAAATGGTGTAAACTTGTAGGTTAAAGGGAGAGGCTTCTTTATCTTCCTCTTCATCCCTTTCTTAGTAGTATTCTGTGCACTGAAGAGTCAAAGCATATATTTTTTGTTGCTGCTATAATGTACAAAATGCCTAACTAGGGTTGCTCCATACACTTAGTGTTCTAGTGCTTTACTTGATGAAAACAGAACCTCTTATCAAGGCAACATGAATTTCTAAAAGATATTTTTTAGGAAATAGGAGTCAGGTGCTTTGTGCATTATTGGTCTGTGACAAAGAGGGGGTAAAGTAGATATTGTTCTTTAGAAAGTTGCACAATAAGCCATTTCCAGCTGTTCTCTCAGGTAAGGTTCTTGAGCAGTAATCCTGGTAGAGGTAATTAAGAATATACTCAAAGGAAATTATAGCAGAAACTTCTTTTATGTGTATGTATTTATGATAGTATAAGTAACTTTGGATAGTTACTGGAGAAATAAACATCTCCACTTGATTTCAAGCTGCTGTTACTGTAAAAGGAAAAAAAAAAAATCTACCATAATATAAATACCCTGGCATCTCCAGGTGTTCTCACCTCTTGCAAATATTTATTTTCTGTACCTGAGAAAGTAGCCCTTCTTGGGGAAGAAAACAGAAGGATTTGGCTGAATTTGCATCTAAACTCTCTAAACTCATCCATCACTCTCTGTTGCCAGCTCTGTCAGGGATGACATTGCATTCCTTCTTACCGTATTTGGGAGAAAGAAAAAGGAAATTTTCCTGGGAAAGTCTGGATGCAAAATTGTATTTTAAAATAACTGAAATTTAGAAATTATTCTTGACCTGAAATTCGCCTCCTTTTCTCTCAAGGTCTCAAAGTCAAGTTCCAAGTGTCTATGTAGAAAGTGTCTATGTAGAAAGAATTTTTTTCCTGCCCCTCCCTCTCTCCCCTTCCCACCCTTGACTTAAAAGACAATCAGATTTGCAATTATTCGTATTATGGTAGCATATTTGATACTTCCCCATAATATTGGAAGACAACCCTGTAAGAGAAGGAGGTAATCCCAGCAAAAACATGGGTGAGGGGTGTACTGCATATTACATTATTGTTATTTCAGATAGGGAGCTGAGGCATAAAGAGATGGAATAACTCAACCTAAACCACACAGGAAATCTGTGATAGACATGAGAATCAAACACAGATCTCCCAACCCCCAGTCTGGTTCTCCAGTCATTAAGATATTTTTCCTCTCTCCCTTGTGTCCTAATTGGATCCATATCCACCTTTTGTCATGGACTTGTGCTAAGTATTGCACCGGTAGGTAAAAACTTCTCACAATTTTTTCCTCAGTGGTGATACTAAACTTTAATAACTAAGACATCCTTCCACTTCTTCTTTTCCTGATGCCAGACAATAATGGCTCAGTAATTACTGAACTAATGTTATCAGTTCCAACAGATATCATATTTATTACCAGAAAATTCTATGTTGCTGTTCATCAGTTAGGAATGTGTATAATTGAAACACTAAAATGAAGTCTGTACGAATATGTGTGATTCATCATGAATTTTGCATGCCCTACACTAACTCTTCTTGTCTTAATTAAGTTGTCAAATAGAAAACTTATAATTATTGCTACAGCATATTTTGTAAAAGTTCTTCTCTACCTTCATATAAAGATTGATTCAGTAGAAACATCACAAAGATTGCATGTGTGGATTGTCTTATTAAGCAATGATTTTGCTGTCCAACACAACAGTTTTTAACCTGTTTTGAAGAATCTTCTATGGAAACTGAACATGAGATTGAGACTCATTACTTTTTTCTGTTCCTTCCTACACACAAATAATACTTTGAAAATCACATTACAGATGTACTAGGTTATTTAGCCCAGAAAACCAATACTGTGGTGATAAAGACACAGGAACTGCATTGTTTAACTTCCCTGTTTGATGCAGTTTGATTTCCAGCCTGGATCTACACAGGTGGTCACAGCCCAGTGCACTTATGAACTGAGGACTTCTGCAGTCAGTATATCTCAGGTGTTTGGGGACTGGTTTTAAAACACCTAGACCTCCTCAAACCAGAGGTTCAGGCAATGCTGGGTTTGGCTGCATACTTCATTCTTGTGTGAGAGATAAAATGAGCAATGTGCTTTTGACTTTCATGCCTTCCCACGGTGGGATCAGAGATACCAAAGGGAAGACACTCCTGCTCTGCATGTACAGTAAAAATAACACAGCCCTTTCCCTAATTGGTCCCCACACTGCATTTCACTGGTCCTTGTTTGCAGGCAGTCTGAGCAGCACCTTACTGTGCTCATCCTCTTGCTACCCATGAAAGATAGTGCTTTAAAAACATACTCTGGCTTTTTGTGCAAGAACCGGAGTTGTTTAGAATATTTACATTTTCTACCATAAAGGAACAACCTCCAGTGGGCGATCATCCAGTCAGGAGATGCACAGAAGGGTTTGGGAAGAGAGTTCAACCTCCTAAGCCAAGCCAGGCAGCCCAGGATGCAGGTTTGATAAGCTGTCAGCCAGGAGAGCAAAGGTGAACCCTGGCCTTGCCTTTGTCTGCTCCACCACCATGTTTTGGTCATTCATTCTCTGGTTTTGGTTATTTTGCTTGTAATTTCTTACATGAAGATAGCTTATATGCAGATGTTTTGGAGGTTTTTTATTCTTTACATTTGATTATAACTGTTTCATTTTAGTGCTAAAAGACAATACCTAAAACAGTGTTGAAGAGGAAGACATGGGAGTTTGTGGGCACTGGCAGCTGCCAAATAGAGCAGCTACATTACTGTGAGTGCTTGGAAAACCAATCAGAAACACATGGAGTGACAAAAAAATGTATGTAATTCAAGATCAAAACAGTAAATGCAACCACACTGTGTGAAACTTAGGAAATACAGGGCTAGCACCCAGAATCAGGAAAAGTAAAAATGCAGTTGGGATTTCTCAAAGAGATATTAAACATCAGTGCTGAGAAATGAGGAAATATTTTCATTGTAGCTTAAGTACATGGATATATCAATGTCAAGAAAATTGTTTTTAAAAGTTAAGTTTGTTAAAAGCAAGTCTAGCATTCAAAACTGGGTTCCGTGGGAAAATTATTACCTTAAGTGATACCCTAACTTTCTGAGTAGCGTGGGTCAGAAACCATGAGCCCAGACAGAAGCTCTTTCTTTTAACCTTTACTAAGAAATGGATCAGAAAAGATGAAGGAAGTTGTTGTGACAAATGTAAGACAGATCCTCTTAACATAAAAAATATAAAACTGAGATTTGAGGAATCCTACATTTTCATTATCTGGTAATATTTTTACAAGAACTCAGAATTATTTTTTAATATATCAGAAATGGTCAGGTTAGATATAAGTCTATCTACACACATGGTGTTACAGAGGAAATTTGTGCTTTCTACTGTTCTTGTTCTTTGTGACCAATAAGGAACTTTTTGCAGCTGTTTTCATTCTTCAGGTATGTGTTGGTGATCCAAGATTTCTGCTCCAGGAATAAAGTTCTGAAGATGGCACAACACTTAGGGGTATTTTCTCTCTCCCTTTTTCTTGTTGTTGTTGTTGCATAAGCATAGAGTAGAAAACGTTTTCTGACAGTGCTGATATGCCCAAAATTTGAAAGGCAAGTATTACAAGGAATGAATGCCCACCCATATTTTTAATGCATTTACTTGGTGAGAGAACGGAAATACAGGTTACAGAAAACTGATTACTCAAAGGAATAACCAGAATGATAGGGCAAGGGACTCCTGGCTGAGAGCGAAGACGACATTCTTCCAGCGAGCATAGTTAATTTATTTTTCTGAAGAACAGTTACATAGCAGAAATATTCAGGGCCTTCTTTTGTGGAATTTGAAACACTCTGTTGTTGATTTTGTTGTGTTTGTTGTTATTTCTTTGTTTTTCAGTGTGTGTGTTTTGGGGTTTTTTTGTTTGGTTAATCTGTTTGGTTTTTTCCCTTTGGTTGGTTATTTTGTTGTTTTGTTTTGTTTTTGTTTTGTGTGTGTGTATGTTCTGTGGACAGTTTCATTTTTCCTCTCAGGGAAACTAGTCCAGTCTTCTGACAATCCCTTCTTTATACAACTAACATGGCCAAGTACAGTATACGTCCTTAACCAGCACCAAAACCTCATTATTCATCGTGAGTGAAAAGAGTAATACACTCTTGGCAAAAGAGCTGAAACTTCTTATTTATTAAGCCAACTGTGTAAGCTTTGTCTTTGTCCTCCACCCCATACATCCACAAGAAATGGTTTAAGTATGTAGGACACTTACTGCTACTAGCAGAAAATGAGCAGGGAGAACAGGCTGCATTTAATCTTTGCCAATTGCAGAATAATAATTATTAAGAAATGAAATTTACAAGATTTTCACAGGCTTGAAAATTGTCTCCACCTCTATTGCCAGAAGAAAGCTTGCTGCATTCAAGCCTGACAAGCAAGGGTGAGAGCTTTGCTGAGCAGAATACTTAGAGATTTCAGTAATTTGCCTGTTCTGGGGAACAGAAACGATAGATGAAGGAAAGAGACAGCACTATGGCCCATCTGTGCAAACCAAAAATGCTGCTAGTAGGTCAGAACGAGTTGTACAACTGCCCCTGATAATTAAATCTATGGCCTCCATAAAGCTTCTTAATGAGATCGCTTTACTGTCTTGGCCTTACATTGCTGGTAACAATTAATTTGCATTTTAGAATGTTTCTATTTATCTACTGTTTGCAATTTTAATATTTGTCTTTACAGAGTGAGGTGCAAAAGTCTGATTTGTTTGCTCAGGATTTAGTTGTCTCATTTTGACTACCCAGATGGAATAGCAATACTTTGAATGAGAACTTCAGTGATATTTCAAAATGGACAAAAAATGTTTTTCTTGGTATAAATTAAAATTATATTTGAATATGCAGCTACACAGAACCTTGAAAAACATGCTTGTTTTTTGATAGCCATCTTTGAATAGCTTATCCTTAGCTTTTTCTAATGTGATGAAAAATAGCCTTTGCATTTCAAATCTATTCTACACAGAACATGCTGGAGATATGCTCCTGGTACAGTGACCAAATTCCAGCCAGATCCAAAGCAAGAACTCTTTGTCTGAGTCACTGAAATCACTTCTAAGTGGCACAGTGCAAGAGCTAATACTCATAATTTTACATTCTTTGAAACAACAACAACAAAAAAATTTAGAATACCAGATGCGGATGTTTGTTCAGACATTTGTAGAAGTGAGAATGTGTCTGGCTGTTTGGAGCATTATTTCTGCATCGTGATGTCTTTTGTGCCATGGAACCTGCTGTGAAACCTGCTCTCTGTGTAACAGCTCATATGGAAAGATCAAGGGTGCACTGCTTTGCTGGCATGGCTGCAGGATAAACAGTTCTTAACCAGACTATCACACACTGCTAGAGTTTCTGAGCAAAAAGTTATGAAGTTAAAGACACTGGGTTTTGCCCTCATTTAAAAATAAAATACTACTTGGAAAAGCCGAGACTGGGGAGGGCAAAGACATGGTTTGAAATCCACATCTGAATCTGGAACCCATCTCTCCTATTAGTGCCTTTATTTCTACCCAGGTAGAAACCTGCAATAGCCAAACATCACCCTATTTTGCAAGAACAAGCAAAAATCAGGACAATATTAGGGCTTTGTGTAGTCCCTTTCTGGTCAGAATTTTGTACTGCTTTTACTTTCAGCTGTGGCTAAACAGGGAAGCTCTCTTTTACTTACTAAGCATTGAAGTCTTCCTGCTAGAGGGATTATTGCTTATCTGGCGCAGATTTTTTTTCACATAAGCTATAATAGACTGAGCAGTAAACTCAGAAATGTATCCTGACTTTAAGGACCATTTTTACACGTGGAAGTCAAGTTCTTAGTATTAGCTTTATAATAGAGTGATGGGGAAGATACTAGAAAATGTTAAATTTGCCAGAGATTTACTTGATAGTGATATGCTATTAGTGATATGCTGATTAACTGCCATAAACTTGCGTAATGACATCTAAATAATTCCTGTTTAGCTTTTACAGCATTTCACTGGTTCCATACCAGATACTGTTTGACACAGATATTTCTTATGACTTCTGCAGTGGTCAGTATAGAAGTCTCAAACCTGAAATAGATTCAGCAGAGTATCCTGGTTTAAAAATGCCCAAGACTTCTTTGAACCATTGTTTTAGACAGAGTTCCTCTGTGTTTTGCGTGGAGTTCCACCATTATTCCTCCTCCACTGAAGAAAGATGGTAGTAAGATAAATGCCTTGGTCATCTTCCAGAATATACCCAAACCTGCATTTTCCTGCTACCCGTGGTTTTATGAGGTAGGCTTGTAGTAGTAACTTGACTATGAGTTATGAGGAAAATACATCTTCTTATGTTAAGGTTGGGTGATAAATGTCCAAACCAGCATGGGACACTTCAGAGGAAGTGCCATAAATTTACTGCTGAATCAGCTCTAAGGAAGAGAGCTGGGGCTAAAGAATCACAGCTGTCATTTGGCTGTGGGAAACAGTTCAGGGATCATTAGTATTGGTCATTCCCATGAACTTGAGGTTCACAGTGGGGAATGCTGGGAGGTGACACTGCAATCTGTGCAGATCTTAAATCCCAAAAATGAAACATTGCTCTTGTTAAGCAGGATACCTTTTACATTCAAAACCAAATACATCCCAAGTTTTTAGTTTTTCTCTATGTCCTTTAGAAATAGCAAAATTTTAAAAAGTTAATTGGTAAAATTAAGTCTTAGGAAGAATGATAGTTGTTGGAGTTTTCACCTTAAAATTGGTTTAGCACAGTTGTGTTTTGTGTAACGTTGCCTGCTAGTTGGAAAGTGTTGCAGCACAGTCAGGTTTTTAGTATTATATATTACATATCAAGGTAAGTCAGAGCTTTTTGTTCAAATGACTTTTAACAGAAATCAGTTTCCACAGTATTCCTCCTCCCCCTTATCTCTTGGGTGATGTTTGGAGACACACAAACATCATCTTGTGGGATATTTGCAGCTTCTACCTTTAAGTATCATTGGCATTTGACTGTAAATTTAAAAGGTACGGTTTACTTTCCAGTAGTAATTGATTTCAGTGATATTATTTCCAGGTTTTACTGAAATTGTGCCTCATAACAGAATGGGCAATGCTGTGAATAACTAGGGCAGATCTGTCAAGTACCAGGGTTGACAGGCTGCAGCAATGCTTTAATGGGATAGAGTTAATTACACTGTCCTAGGGAGCTGGGTGGGTCTAACTGGGGCAGAGAGATAAACCCTTTGGGTGCTTCATTTCTGCTGTCATCCCAGCAGAAGGACAGCCCGTGGGAAAGCAGCTTCCTAGGGGAAGGAAAGTAAACCATCTCAGTCTTGTCATCACCTCAGTACAGGTGATGGACTGCTATTATTACTATTTTATAATAAAAAGAGAAAGAGACAAAAGAGGAGAGAAGGACTGCATGAAGGACAAAGCTGGTAATCACTAGCACCAGAAAGATATTTTGGTCTCACTGTCTTCAATTCAAATGTGTCAGATTTTATTGTTTAATTTTTCCTCTTAATGTGGAATAGTTTCTCACTTTTGTACTACAAAAATATTGAAACCATGTCCAGAATAACACATGCTTCCTTCTAAAAAACTGAGGCAAATCACAGGAAAAGGTTAGGATCTTGTGATTTTCCCACACGTGATTTTCCCACTAACTCTATTGCAGTTTTATCATCATGAGCTGGATGTCCATTGTAGTAGTGGAGAGAAGCTCAGAAGCACTGACAGCCAAGATATTTAAACATGTATATTTTATTAAATACATGTGAGACTCAGGATCTGAATGACTGCTTCCACTTTCAAAAGTAGTCCAGGCATGGTACATTTGAGAGTCTCTTTGAAAGTAAACAGCACGTGGGTTTCTGGGTGTTGCAATCACTTCTCATCCTACATTCTGGCTTTCCTGAATGAAACCAGAAGAATGCCTTCAGCAAAAGAGCTGACTCAAAAACACAGAAGAGACAGTGTAAATGGTGGTGTAACTTATTTTAATGAAGGCTTCTGCAAAGGCATTTCATGCTACCTGTGAAGTTTAATCTGAATGCTATAATTAATCCTTACCCATACAAAAAATAGACTGGATAAAAGACTGGATAGAGTCCTGGTTTGGAATTGCTTTAAAAGACAAAAACACCTTAAATTAAACTTAGACAAACTGAACAACTTTTTTTCTGTTTTATTCTTCATGGTGCTGATGAAAAGTAGAGTATTTGCCTTTCAGCAACCCCTTTCTTTTTCACACCTGTTTTAGTATTGGGTAAAGAAGCTAAGTATTTGAACTTGGTTAAGTTGGTAATACTTTCCAAAAGGGTTTTGGGGGTTTTGTTGTTCTGTTTGGTGGGCTTTGTGTTTGTTTGGGTGGGTGGTTGGTTGAGTTTTGTAGAGTTGATTGTTTGTTTGTTTCATTCACAGCCTATTGATGCCCACCATTTGTGCTAATTCCAGTTTAACAGTTGGAGAATGGAACAGCACCAGCTGATTAGAGAAAGGTAGGCTTGGACCTTCATTTCTGACTGTGCAGGACTTGGATGGGGATGCTCAAAACTTGCTGAACTAATGGACTTGAGGGTAGAAGTAGCTTTAGGGGTCAAGAAGCCTGCGTTAACTGTTTCAGGCAATAATAGTTCAGAACAAACCTGGTGTGTCCTAGCTTGCTAGTGGTACCTACAAGCATTTATCGAGGGATTGCAAAGAAAAGGGTGCAGGGCTATGATCTCTGCCACACTGGGGGAATCTTTACTGTCTTTACCTAGATCACCAAGCCTAAGAAAATTAAATATTGCTTTTGTGTTCTACAAAGCTGAAGTGGGGAGGACATCAATGTCAAAACATATCTGCAGTTACAAAACTGGCATTACACAATGAAAATAAACCCACTCTTAATTACTTGTTTCTACCTAAGGTAATACTGCTAAAATTTATTTACACGTAAGTATTGATGCTAAATTATTTTGGACTGTATTATTTATTAGACATTTGTGATTTGTTTTAAAACAAGCCATCTAAGTGTGAACTCATCAAACAAATGCAAAACTTCTGTGCTTCAGAAAAGAGTCTAGGTGTTCAAAAAGTACTCCAGTGGCTGTTTTAAATGCCATAATATCAGCACACAAGTTGTTAGGCATCTAACAGAACAAGCAAGCAAACAAATTAGAGAAGAGAGAAAAAGGTGAGAAATTCAAGTCAGGTGAGAAGAAATATGAAAAATAAAAAAGATAGGGACTTATATAGAAGGCAGCTTTAGGTTGCTCCTGTCTTTAATCCTGGTTTCTTTCAGGCAAGGTCATCCTGCCAGTTCTGGAAAAAAAATTATCCCAATGGAATAATTTTTTCTTATACTTTTCTACTTTTTAGTGTGTCATCCTTGCCTTTGAAGAAATACCTGTAGATGACTACATGTCATGCCTTAGAGTGGATACTGAAAGATGGCATGCTGTTTTTCCCATGTATGAGAAAGGAATCTTCTCCTCTTCTCCAAAGGAATGGCTTCTTTGATAACCCCCTTTGGTACAATGATGGTCTTCAATTCTTGGGTGTTTGATTCTCCACTAAAACACCTGCTTCAAAATTCTGTAGATCTTCTGGAGTGAATTTTTCTTTTAAATATCTTTTAAAAGCTAATTTATGGTTTAAACGCAGCTGGAAAGTTTAGGTTTTTCTCCCTTTACTCCTTTATCATTCAAACTGAACATAATTTTAATTCTGTGCAAACTTGTTTCTGTGCTTTGCAACCCAAAGTTGTTGTGCTTTTCCACAATGAAACCTAGTCACATCCAACATGTGATAATTATTGCTAAGTCTTTTGCTGGTTTTTATCTCTGCTGCGGCTATAACCCTACTTAGATAGGAGAAAAATAGTCATATGATTTCCAAGGTTCTCTCTCTGGACCCTTTCTAACTCTTGAGTTTGTTTTCTTTGCTTGCTGTTTGAAGGTATGCATGTAACAACTAGGGATTTTACTAATTAGGGAGTAATTTAGTCCTTGCTGAGTGAAGGGCAATGGACAATCCTGCACATGGTGGCAAGGAAACTGTAAGAGAATCCAGACTTCCTCTTCCATGAGCTGACTTTACCATGCACTTTCTTAGGATTCCTATTCTTTAAGACAGAGCTGTGAGTCTGTCTGAGCAGAGGAAGAGGATTTTGTTTCCTGATCCAAGGTGTTGTCTGCAGTGTATGGTGGGACACCCTCACAGTGGTTATGTGGTGAGGACCCTGATCTTACCCAGCACAATGTGCCTGATAGCCAGTGAACTCCTGGGACTTCAGAAGTCAGCCAAGGTGCTCCAAGTTTTAACAAAAGTTGTTAGCAAAAGGATCTGTGTGGCTTGGATAGGTACAGATCCCTCCCTTTCTTCAAATTTTTCAGTGGAGCCCTTTTGTGGGTGAGAACACAGTCCTCTTGATAACTTCTGTAAAGAGATTGAAAGAGATTGTCTACCTGTGCAAATATTACTGACCAAAAAAAAAAAAAAAAACAAAAAAAAAACAAAACAAACCAAAAAAACAAACCCTTAAGATTCTTTTTTTGGAGATGGATGGGGGTGTGACAGTGAGACATAGTGCTCAGTTTGGATATTGCTGTTGAATGAAGTCCCCAAGTGCCCTATTCTGGAGCTTTTTGTTACCACACTCCCCAGAGTCATCTCAACCCAGGGATCTACTAAAGTCATCAGGCTGGAAAAATACAGAACGATCATTTTATACAACTTTTGTGAGCTGAATTTGCTCAGATAAAGGCTCAGGTCAGAAAAAAAGAGAGGCAGAGCAGTGATAATGGGAAAGAGCAGAAAGGGTCTGAGAAGATCCTTCCTTTTCAGAACAGACTGAGCTGTGCTGCTTGGAAGATGGTATAACCAACCTGAATTTTATGGAATAACTGTGAAATTACTGCTTGTATTTTTTTGCTATAGCCCTCTTCTCCTTACCCTCTACCCCCACCTCCTCCAAAAAAATAGTGATACTTTACATAAGAAATATCATCAGAAGGAAAAGATGGCAGTTTTGCTATGGATAAACTAACTTTGATGGGGAAAAACTCTGATTGCTTTAATCTTCATCTGTTTTTTGACTCTTTGGGGAAAAACTGTGTCTTAAGCCCACTTTCTATCAAGTAAGCAAGATCCCGACTGGATCTCAATGTATTATCTATTGATGGCTGTGTGACCATGAGCATTGCAACACAGCAAAAAAGAGCTACTGTTCAGCATTTGCTACATTATTTAATCGAAATCTTAAATGCTGTGTGACCTTAGGCAATGGCAAGTAACCAGCTTCTCCAGTCCTTGACAGGTTACTCACCCTGCAAGACAATAGTTTGAGATATTAGCCATTGACTACTTAATTGTAACTCTCTTATCCTTTCACCCTTAAAATCTCTCTGCCGAACCTGCAGCTGGAAAGATGAAGAGATTTTTCCAAGGCTGTTGCTGTGCTAAAGATACAGCTAGCCTTTTTCATACACTAGTGCAAGCTGATTCTATGAGCTCTAATGTCAAAATTTGGAGGAAAACATAGTATTTGAGACATTTCAAAGGAGTAAGGGTTTGGGTTTTTTTTCTCTCTACTCTTGGAAATTACTCTTGGAAACTCAAAATACACTTGATATTTTGAGAAATTTTTCATTAAAACTGAATTTGTTGACCAGAAATCAAGTTTTGCACAAGAGTTCAGCTATGTATATGTTTTCTGAATCTGCATGGTTAACAAGACAAAAGATTTCTGCAGAACTATATGTAGTTGGGGTACAGCAGAGTGAGCACAAGAATATCAACTATGGGCAATATACACTCCTTTTATTTTCACTCCTAAGTCACGTACTTAGAATAAGCATTGCATAGAGCTGTATTTATTAACACAATTATTTCATTTGGCAGTGCCTGTAGCAAAACCACAATGCCACTGCAGAAGAGATGGGTCTGATGATGCTCACTTCAGGTGCCTTTCCAGCCATTATAAGCCATGCTTCCCCTGAATGAAAAGGCAAAAACTGTTGTTTGCTTAACCTAAAAACAGATTGTGCCTTAGGAAAATAGCCAGAGGAAAAAGCTACATCACAAATACTGAGAAAAGGCTAAAAGATGTTTTTTAGCCCTCAGTTATGCACCCCTTGCAGACAAGATATGTTTAAAAGCTATGTGTAAACACATAGCATGTTTACAGAGCTGTTGCTATTTAAAATGTAATTCTCCTGTGCATTTTATTATGTATGTGGGCTTTATTTTACAGAGGCTATGGCTGCTGTAGGTAGTAGGATGTTAATATTGTAATTATGGTCAATGTTGTAGCAATTCAGTCAATAGACTGCGGTGCTGCTTAGGCGTGCTGAGAGGATTAAGAGACAAATGTCCTGACTTATCTGTTAAAAGAGGAATGTTTTGAAAAATACATGGAATAGCAGCATTTTAACTACAGAATTAGTTCTGAGCACTTCTCCTTTTGTGTGTGTGTTCATCTCCATTTCAACCCCTCCTCCTCTGCTTCATTTGAGCTGCATAATTACTCCCTTTATTTCACCAACTCTCCTATTATTTTCTCCTTGCATCCTGTGCTTCATTTTCATAGGTAGGACAACCGTTAGACAATTGTTGGAGAGTTGCTTCAGAACTTTGCTCAGTAGGTAGGCACCTCATCTTTGTGTACATCCATCAGCTAGATGACCTCAGAGGGACAACATCAAGAAGCTCATGGCAGACTGCATGCCATAGGTAGCCTAACATGTTAGAAGGTATGGTGTCCATTTTAATTTTGGCTCTACCTAGGTGTATGGCTCCTTCCTCATAGGGACAGGGAGTTTGATTGTGAAAAAGATCCTTAAGGTGATTTAGTCCTGTAGCCAGTAATAGAGACTTGATTTTACAAGTTTTTATGCACATAAAAATGCTGCAAACTGTGGTTCAGCTAATCTGAATGCAGTTCAGAAGATTTTGACTGTGGGGCCTTGAAGTGTTGGTTCTTATCAAACATGGCTACTGTTGAAACGTATTTCTGCATTTTAAAAATATTTTTCCTACAGAATAACTCTCTGTTTAAAGCTCTGTTAAACTCTCCTTTCTGCCTTTCATTCTAATAATAAATAAGTTGTTTGCCTAACATATTTTTTTCCATTGCAGAAGAGATTCTCATGGAAAATACATTAGCAGCCTTGGAACAAAAGATGCAGAATGGGGAATTTCCCAGTGCATTCCACCACCCAATTGTTCTGTTCCTTGTTGAGAACCAGTTGGTGTGCTCATTTATAACTACATGTTTTTATAGAGAGTCATAGGGCTGCTAAGTGGAAAACATAACAAGAGCTTGTGTGAGCAAAGAGCATCTTGAGAAGAGCAGAGTGGAGCAGTTGGATTGCACGCTTGCTTAGCAGTCCCTATGCATATTCATTACACCCCAAAAATGCTCACAGCTGGGATATGTACTCCTGCAGCAGGTATTCTGCAATTACAGCCCAGCACAGACAGGCACAAGGAAAGTATATTTTTTCTTAGACAGAGAGATTCCTGTGTTTATTAGGTTGTTTAACCAAGATGCCACACAACACATGACTCTAAAGAGGTCACATAACTGATGGGAAGAAAGAAAGAATTCATGTTTCATTTGGAAACAGATGGAGAGACTTATCCTAGAGCAAGAGGAGCAGTCCCTTTCTGGTTTCTGTGATAAGAGCTCCCAGCTTAGTGTTTGTGATCTTCAGCTACATTTTCCAACTCAGAAAGACATCCAGTGGTTGGGTGGCTGAGAGGTATTGTCTCTGCTGTCCTTGTGAACAGGGAATTTTAGCCTGGAGTAAGGAAGGCTCAGAGGAGACCTTATTGCCCTCTACAACTGCCTTAAATGAGGTTGTTGAAAGATGGGGTTCAGTGTTTTTTCCTAGACAGGAAATGACAGGACAAGTTACACCTGGAGAGGCTGAGGTTGGATATCAGGAAAAATTTCTTTGCTGAAAGGATGGAAACAGAGTCCCAAGGGTAGAGTTGCCATCCCTGGTAAATAGATGTGGCACTTTATGATATGGTTCCATGGGCTTGATGGTGTTTGGTCGAAGGTTAGACTTGATGATTTTGGAATTCTTTTCCAATCTTAATGATTTTATGATTCCTGTGGCAATTTTTTCACTGTCTGTCTTTGGCCCTTCGTGGAAGAGGACATTATATGGTGGTAGTAGAGATGTAAGATCAGCACAACTGTTGAATGAATCAGGTTACTGACCTTGCAAGCTTGAGCTTTAATTCTATGTGATCATAAGCAGTTTATGTTAATAGACATTTAAGTCAGTATATCTGGAGTCTCAGTGATGTGAATGTAATCATGCATGCTATCATCTCTGCAAGTTTTTGTAGAAAAAGTGAAATTATTCCTCTTAAAAATCTGATAAGGCTGTCTCTTGTACTGGTTTCAGCTGTGGTAGGGTTATTTTTTTTCACAATGGCAGGTATGGGGCCTGTATTTTGGATCTGTATTGAACATGGGGTTGCTAATATAGAGATGTTTTTGCTATTGCTGAGCAGGGCTTCGAAAGAACCAAGGCCTTTTCTGCTTCTCATGCACTTGCCATGCTGATGAGGAAGTTGAGGGTGCCTGGGAGACTGGGATGAGACATGTCTGGGTCAGGTGACCCCAGCTGACCACAGGGATATTCTAAACCATGTAACATTGATAGTGGAGGGTTAAAAATAATAATTTCTGTATAAGCTAATTGCAGATGGTGGGGAGCTAGAAGACACACAGCCTGAAAGCTGACACAGCCTGGCCTTGGAACAAACGTCAGCTCACTGGAACCAGCATCGTAGCATTGTTTTAACTGAATCGAGTGTGACTCCAGCCCAGGAGATGATTGAGAAGCATTGTCTTAACCAAATCAAATATAACTAAGGGTAGAGCATAGGTATGATTTGAGATAGTAACTAAGGATTAGGGGAGTCAGTAGCTAGGGGTGGGTGTTGGTTAACATATATATAACTTGAAGCTATAAAATCAGAAAGCAACTCTCTATTCTTGGGCACAAGATTTGGGCATTCCACGCCCCTGTGTCCTGAGTGCTCAAATAAAGAACCGCGTATGATCGCCTTTGTGTGGTTACATGTTCTTCCTATGCTAACAACATGCTCAACATATAAAGGGAGGTGAGGAAGAAAGCACTGTGGGGAACATTTGGAGCGATGGGGTAAATCTTGCCAAGTAGCCATTTATCTTGGGTTATGTAACCACAAAAAAAATGTACTCTATTTCATCTGTTGAAACCAGTTGAGGAGATGTTTTCTTTCCTTTATCTCTTGTAAGGAATCCAGAGGGGAGGGGGCTGTTGCCTTCTGTTAATGGGCTAGCTGTTAAAACCAGGGGAGTAATGTTCCTTATCTCTTCCATCACCCATCCTCTCTCCAGGGGGATTTCTGCTGTTAATGAGCCCTTCAGGTTCACCACATGACTGATAAAATCAAATCATTCCATTGTGAGATTCGTCACCCAGTGGGAGGAGTCAAGCATTCCTACCTGGATAAAACCTGAGATTCAGAACACCAGAGCATCCTCTTTTCCACTGGATTCTCAGAGGAAGATCGGACTCATCTCACTGCCTCTGCAGGATCATCACAGAACCACATCTGTCATCATCTCCACTCCAACAGAGGCACATCTGTCACTCCAGGAAGACTTATTTGGACTGCTTCCAACACCCTGGCTGACAGAGTGTCAGGCTGTATTCCTGACTCTGTCAGGGTTTTCTAGGACTTTTGTTTGTTTGCTTGCTGCCTTTGTTGTTGTTGTTGTTGTTGTTTTTGGTATTTCTTTTTTGTATTACTACCTTTGCATTTTTAATATTCCTAATAAAGAACTGTTACTCCTAGTTCCATGTTTTTGCCTGAAAACTCCTAATTTCAAAATTGTAATAATTTGGAGGGTGGGGGGTACATTCTCCCTTCCAAGGGAAATTCCAGTTTTCTCTGACATATACCTGTCTTTCCAAACCAAGACACCAAGACCCTGCTCTCATGGGTGTGGCTGAACACCTACCTGCCTTCCCATGGGAATTAGTGAATTAATTCCTGGTTTTACTTTGTTTGTGTGTGTGGGTTTTGCTTTCCCTATTGAACAGCCTTCATCTCAACCCAGGAGTTTTCTGGCTTTTACCCTTCCAGTTTTTATCCCTGATCCTACTGATGAAACAGTGAATGAACAGCTGTGTGGGACTTGGTTGATGGCTGGGATTAAACCGTGAGAATCTGTAGTTTCCTATGAGAGCTTTCTGCACCCCATGTCCTCTGGAAGCATTATCTCTCAGAAAAGGAAATCATGAGCTACAGTCCTTTTATTCATGTCCTTTTCTGACATGGCTGGTGTATGAATTCTTCATTGCATGTTGTCTTCTTGATGTGATCCTGTGTATGTTCAGTGCCATGATGCTCCAAAATGCTGCAATGGTCTTCCTATCCTGGCAATGTGTGATGGTTGTCACCTCCCTGAGACTGGAAGCATCTGCCTATGAATATGTCCCTGAAGCAATGGGAGTCAGCTTCTGGTGATACTTCCCAATGCAGAGATGGAGTTTGAAGGAGCATGACTGACTTCTGATGCTCTCCATCAGCACCATGTGAGGTAATTTCACACACCTGTGTGAGTGCAGGGAGTGTGCAGAGCTCCGGCAGTGGTGCTTGGGCAGTTGTTCATCTTTCAGGACTCACTGAGAGGAAGAGTCACAGTTACCACTAACACCTGTATGGAGGAATATACACTTTCAGAATGCTGGTGGATGAACCCAAGAACTGAATTCTGTAATTTGAAAACATGGCTACCCTTCCCTTTCAGTAATTAATTTTCTTTTATAACCTATGCCAAGTTTCCAAATACAAGGACAGCCTTCTGATCACTGCAGGCTATGCTGGAGATTCCTTGGCCAGGTAGTACCCAGTAAATAAATTTTCCTAGCAGTTCAGCAGTGCTTTCTGCACAGCAGGTATAGTGTGAAGGAGAAGCATGAGTATGAAGCCTTCATTGCTCAGAGAATTAGAGAAGGCTGCATCCACTGATTGAGATCTCTGCTGTATGGCTGACTTTTCTTGGCATGGGGTTAGTTTTCTTGTAATGGAGTGGGAAGCCAAAACTCAAGCCCTGCATTACCCTGGTGGTAAATGATCACTTTCCTATATTCTGTGAACTTTATTTTCTTTCTGTGAGGGAAATACAATAGGGTTTTAGGAAACCAGACTGCATGAAGAATTCAAAGGAAAAATGTGACCAGGATATTTTTCACTCAGGATAAAAAGATGGATAGAGTTAAGGACAAAAAGGAGGGCTGGAGAGGCACAGTGCAGTGTGCAGGCATTAGAGCAGCTTGCTTCTGTGTGCACGCTAGGACAGGGATGCAGGTCTGAAAAAGCAAGCTGCCTGGAAGTATTTCTTTGACAGCAGGTCTTCAGGCCAAATCTTTGGCCACAAAGGAGAATTACTAAGAGTGATCCTAAAGCTCAAGAGGGCAAGTCCTGTGACTGAGAGACATTTCAGCTTGGTGTGCCCAGCCCTGCCAGCTTTTCTGGCAGGGTTTAAATGTGTGGAGAAAATGCCTGAGAGCATCACGTAGACACCTTTTAGCAGGGAAGGCGTCTGACAGAGGTTTTATGGGAAAGGTCTGTAGTTCAATACATGCTCTGATGCCTGAGTGGTGCACTCCTCAGGGGGCCAAACCTGCTGGTATAAAGTAGAACATCTTTATAGCAGTTTTAATTTGTGCTGATGGCTGAGTTGGCCTCTGGCCAACTCATAGTTGGGGCAAGCAGAAGGAAAGCTTGTGATCACCTCTTCCTCTCCACCAGAGCCGATGCTGTGCTGAGCATAAGCTTGGCTCAGTGTGGGACTGTGTCACTGAATCCTTCATAGCAGAATGCACTGGGTCCAAAGCATGCATTCTGGTCTATCATATAAGCAATATGCCTTTTTAAAATTGTCACCGGCACCTTTATACATGCCAATTCTGGTGATAATTGCTGAATTTCTACATTTAGAGGAAGCAAGTGCTTCATTAATATCACAATGTGCTATTGTTTATTGCATGTGTTCGGTTCCTTCTAAATATAGGATTTAGGTAATTATCACTGTGGTTATTTATTGACTCATTGCTGTTCAAATGTAGATACATAAGATCTTGCAGTAATATTTATTTTTAAAAGTTTGGAATCTCTGAAAAATCTCTCCCTTAGATGGGTTCAGCTCTTAGCTTCCTATAAAAATTTCATATCGCATTTTTGGATGGCCATCTGGTTTGTTGAAGCCTGGAAAATCTGCCTTACACCAACGCAGAAATTTTGCTCAGGAAAAAAAAAGATAAAGCACCACCCAACCCTCAAAGATATCAAAGGGCTTTTTTCTTCATTCCTAGCAATTAAAATAACTTTGTATCTATCTTTTCTTAGTCTTTAGAACCGGAGGATTGCAAACATTTCTCAAAATTAACATACAGGAAATAGTTCAGAAGAGTATAATATTTTTCTTTTATTGTATTTGTGAGAATACACATTTTTGGGGTCTAAATTACTGAGACAATGTTAAATTCTTCAGTCTCAAGCTTCAATTGTCCTAATAGGCATGCTAGCCATACCTGTGCTTGCAAGATCTTTCTGGTCAGGAGTTGACAAGAAAGGCAAGAAGGCCTGGAAATTGGGATTTTGACCACTTATAGGTGCGGGTTTATTCTTTCAGCACAGAGTGTTGTATTCTTTTTCCTAACCACGACTCAGATCTCATTCTAACCAAGTATGACTTGCATCATGTTGTGGTAAGAGAAAATTGTAGATAAAATCTCCTTGCATTAGATTATGCAAACATGGAAGTTCTTGCTGGTAAGAGACTGCACTTGGTCATCTCTTTTAAAAGTGCTCACATCTAGAACGGATGCGCAAATGAATGTGAGATGCTGTGGTGTCTTCAGACTTGGCTCTCCTCATAAGTAAAATAAGAATCACAGAAACACAACATCACAGAATAACCTAGGTTGGAAAACACCTTTGAGATAATCAAGTCCAACCTATGACCTAAAAAATGCAGCAGCTTTCCAAACTGAACTGTGCTGTTTGTTAAAAGCAGGAATTGTGAACAACATATTGATATTGGCACCCTAGCTGCTTCTTGTACCTCTGAAAATCTTTGAAAATTGATGCAATATTTTTGCTGAAGACAGTATAATTTAATACATATATTTCGCAAAACAAAACAAAATAAAAAACACAACAGAAAGGAATAAAGAAATATCCTTTCGAGAGCTTGGCTGAAGTAGAGACTTGAGTAATTTTCCATTTCTGGTGATAGATCACCAGGACTTTTTGGACAGGTGAAGCAGTAGTTAATTGCTGTCATTTATTTATATAGCTCCAGAGAATTGCAAAGACTTTCTTGCAAAAATTACAGGTTAATGTCCAAAGGATTATTAAGATCCACACTGGCATTAAAGTAGTATGTTTTTTGTTGGACAGAGGATGAAAGGGGAAAACAGTAGGTTTCTGGAAAAAAAGTTGATGGGACTCTTGTTGTTCATTGATGAGGCTCTGCTGTTGCAGTCTAAATGTAGTCAAGAGCATTCCTGCTCTTTATTCAGAGATCCTGCTGAATATACCCCAAATCTGTTACTACAGGAGATCCTATGTGTACATAAAGGCTAAGTGTGCCCAGTGATTTCTTGTGCTGCAGGACAGGTATGTGGATGGGAAACACAATATTCTCACCCACTCTTTTAAAGGCTGATGAAGATTGAATTCCACAAGACCTGAAAATGGCTTTGGGATTTGCATAAAAAGAATAGGTAATTAGTCCTTGTCTCATGTTCACTTGGTTTTCATCAAGAAAGAAATCTGAAAGCAATACCCAAATGTGTGTTAATTGAGTTTTAAAGATAATTCTTTTGTTTGCACTTTTAACAATTTTTTGCTTATGAATTTCTTTTTCTTTTGCTACTGTACTGATTGATCAACTCAGACTGTTACAGGCTATGTTGTAGTTTTGCTCTTTTTTTGTTTTTGTTTTTAACATTGAAATGATTATTGTTCTATTGTCTATGTATTTATCCTTTGTCTTAGGTACAGACAGAAAAATAAGCATTCCTGTGAGGCATTGCCTTTTCATGCTGTGGTAGTGTGTTCTGCTTTTCTTTGATATATGGCCTTTAAATTGTTTGCTTTCCTCTCTTTTCCCTCCTGTCAACCTCCCATTACCATGAGCTTGTCCTACATTTTTTGGAGCATGGTCAATTAGAAACCTTCATGTTCTTTTTAAACCCATTCTGTACATTCTTATATACATTTTGAGTGTTTCTTTTGCATATTCCACCTTGTGGTGAAATCATCAGCACTTTTCAGGTTTCTTAAAATTACAGAGAACACAGTAATACTTGGTACAAACAGTGTACAAATTATTGGAAACAATATTTTTCTTCTTAATTTTTTCTCTTTTAAAGTTTTACAAGAAAAAAGTTTTAATTTCAGATTGCTATAGTTTGGAATCAGGTATTTTTCTCCCTGATTTCCTATTTCATAATAAGGTAGCCAATTATTTGGTTAGTAGTCTAGCACTTAGAGTCATGTTAATTGTCATAGATATATATCATTAAAATAGTAAGGCTTTTGACAGTTCCTTACAATTAATCTAAATTAAAACATAAGACAAAAAGCAAAAATCTATTTACAAAATTACACTCAAAGCTGTTTCAAATTACTTCTATCAGAACAAGTTTCTGTAAGGATCACTCTTGATCTGCCATTAATAGAAACTTTGATGTCCTGAATGACCCTGCATTGTCGTGGTCTTTTTAGCTTTATGAACAGCATGGGAAGGTGAAGAAGTCTTATAGGCAGGAATTCAGAAACAAAAAGAGTCTTGGCAAATTTGTGATGATGCCAAGACTACTGTTGGTGCAATGCAACAAGAGCAAGTATAAACACCTATATTTGGGCAAGGCTCAATATCTGTATATGCCTTCTCTCTGGATGACACAGGGTTGTGGGGTGATGTGCAGCTAGAATGAGTTGCCTGTATTATTGTATTACAGAAAAAAAGGAAGAAGAAAGAACAAAAAATTGCAAATCTATACTGAAACAAAACTTGTCTATACCAGAGGAAAAAAACATTCTATTATGTCTGACATTATAATTGAAGAAAAGCCCAATTATTCATGCCTATCTCCATGAAAGTCTGGATTCATGCCTTTTGGTATCTCTTTGTGAAGACAGTGATTTGAGATCTAGAAAATATGATCTTCTAGGAGGGATTGAGTGATTTGGGCTTGTGTAGCTTTTAAGGATGTTATTGTAACAAAGGGTTTAATAAGACACCAGTTTTGCAGTGAGAAGGTCGAAAAAGTTTCCCTGTGCCCAAGGAGCAGATAAAAAAGTAAGCATTTACACTGCAAAAAATTTTAACTGTTTATTAGGACTGTGCTAGCAGAAAAGGCAAATACTAGAAAAGATATCATGGTCTTTCTAGGCAAGATCTTTCATCAAAGACCTTTAGGTGGGAAATTTGATACAAGTACCTGGTGTGATGGGGAGAATTGGACTTTTGCCGTCACGGAGCGACTGACCTGCCACAACCCCTACTGCCAGTACATTCCCAGTAGCAAATCACATAACTGACACTGACTGACTTTATCTTGCTGTGCTCAGAGGTTTGTAACTCAGCCTGTTGAACACATTTTTCCTAGTGGTTGAGAATTCCTCCACAACAAGTGCCTTAATACACTCTGAATTGCATCTCAGGAGACTTTGGAGGGATGTAATAGATAGGAGCATGTAGTCAATGTGGTAGGTCTGCTGAAGTATTTTCCTGAGGGCCTGTCAACATTCTTCTTAAGTGAAATTCACTCACACAATGATTTTCACCAAAACAGGGGAGTAATTATTTTTCAGTGACTAAAGTACATAGCTTTGACATGTGGGGACAAATTCTGGCAGCAAACAGACGTGTCCTAAATTAACATCAGTTGAAGTAATTAGATGGGGAGAAATACAGAAAAATTTAGAAGTAAAAAGGGTGGTCTTATAAACAGTGTAAGAAATCTAGATGTCTCTTGGGAAAGTTTCACATTTGTTACTGATTTTTTTTTAAGTTAAAGGTTTTTGTCACTCAACATTCTTTAGACTGAAAGTAAGGTTGGTTTTAGAACTGAAAACTGGATTTGCATGGATTTTTTTGTTTGTTTGTTTTGCTTTGCTTTTTTTTTTTTTTTTTCTTCTTTTTTTAAGGAAAGGTATTCATAAAAAATTGTAATTAGAGGCATAAACTTGAAATTTGGAAAAGCTGGACAGCTATATTTATTATTTTGTCTGTCTGTTTTTCCCCCTAATATCAAATTTATTCATATACCCACCAGCCTTTTTCCTTTGGTATTCTAATGATTACCTTGAAACTGTAAATTTTAAAGGTGATTTAAAATTAGGATTGGTTGGAATCAATTAAAAATCTGGTTTTAATTATTAAAAATATTAAAAATCAAAATATGAATACAAGCTTTCAGTGAACAGAGTTAGAGGAACAAGTGCTTTTGGTTTGATCAAATGTGCCCATCCTTCTCTCTTTGCATCAAATAAGATTCTGTGATCTGCAGGATTAAATGAAAATTCTGCAGATGTTGTTCTTCAAATAATGAACATAGTTTCAAGGTAAAGTTGTGGAAAACAGTTCACTCTCTCAGATTAGATTTTTCTGACTTTTTTTTCATTGATTGGTCACTGAAATAAAAAAGAAATGCTTTGTTAACATGAAAATAAATGTCAAAGCTTTCAGAATAGAATAGCAGGTGTTTGGCTAACAATTTGAAAGTAAATATTTTCCAATCTGAAAAAAATTAGTATATGTTCACTAATATCAATACTATTTTATTTACAGAACCAATACTGGGGTAGAATCATGCATTTGGGTTTTATATGGATGTAGTTATATATTTACTTAAAAAAAAAAATCATGGATATTGGAACTAAATTTGGTATCACTGAAATATTTCAGATTAGATTCTCAGACTTTGCTTCTTATATATATTATAGCTAGTAGTAAGAATAAAATTACACTATTTAAAGGTGTTACCTTATTTAAAACATAATTTGCTATTAACAGGAACAACATTACACACTCTTCCTGACATAGCCTCTGTGTCAGTTTTGAATTATGAGTTTGGCTGCTAGTTTGATAGGAAACTGCTTAGGAGTTGCTACATAATACGAATTCTCTTAATTCTCTGTTGTATTCATAAATGAAGTGCCATCATTATTTAGGATTAGTAAACTCAGCATCTATTTGGCATTTCTTCTCCCAGGGTACAGCAACATTACAGCTCAGTATATTTGTACACAAGTTTATTCAGGACTGGGTTAAATTAGCAACTTTGTTTACAGAAATACCACCCCTCTCTGATCAAGTGAAAGTACACGCCAAATCACTAGTGTATCTGAGTCTTTTATGTTGACCTTAATGAGGCTTCAAAATTAATCTGGGAAGCATATGGTATTTTTGTTCTTTTAAATAGCCTTTTAGCAGCACTCCTCCACACAAAATGTTCCCACATTTACAGGTAATACAGCCTTAAAAATTAGTGCTTAAAAGTACAGTTGATACCATGGTGGGGAATGGAGTGGGGAGGAGGGAACTGCTAGACTAGGATTGAGGACCTTTGCTTTGTTCTTGTTTCTACCACTACATTGCTTATATCACTGTAGGAAGTTACCCATCCTACCCATCCTATTTGGTCTGTTTCTGCTGTAAATCCTCCAGATGGCGCTTTTTTTTTTTTTTTTTCTTTTTTCTTTTCTTTTTTGTTTTTCTTTTTTCCTGTAGCACCTAGCATTGTTGTCCTGTAACCTCAGCAAGAATATGTTTGGCAAATTATGTGGCACCTTCTCTCCTTGGATCCACAAACCCACTCAAAGGAAAATTGTGCTTACTGTGGGCACTAGTACCAGAATGGAGATACAGGTTCTAATGGACATGTTAACTTCTGAGGTGTTTCTCATGGTCTTCTGGTGTCCATATACAGCATCATTTATAGTTTTAAATGCAACAAATCTATTTCATAGATCAGTACATTGCAATTAATTTTCCAGGAGAAAATGTTTAACTGCTGCAGTCTGTACATTTGAATTAAAAGTACAGTATTCTTTATCTGCTCAAGGAGGAAGTCCTAACTTCACTGCTACAAAAAAAATGCCATGCTATAAAACCCAAGTTCTCCCCTCTGGAAAAAATATAGTAGGAACATGAATTCTAGTTTATCTAGTCATTTTATTTTGGCTTGTTTGTTTTCACTTCTCTTCATTTGACTGCATTTAACCCTTATTTTCATCTTATAAGAATTCTAAAATGCTTAGGAACTGACATTCAATCCTCTGGGAGAAAGAACTAACCCTCAGGGGTGCAAGTCCTTCTTTTGGAAGGCACAATCTTCTTTGTGACACTGATATAAGACTATTGGAAGTGAGCTGAATAGATGAAGAATATTCTTTGTATTATGGTAAGTAGACTGTCATGCTGCTGGCAGCTCTGCAAAGTATCACACATCAAAGCTTCCACACTGAGCTAATATGACTTCCAATATCCCATGTGCATTCACTGTGTGTAGGGTGGATGTGTGTGCACAAGGGGAGATGAAAACATGGGTGAAGGAGATAAATGTAAATTTTGGCTTTTCCTTTGCAATGAAAAAAACCCCTTGTAATAAAAGGATGTAGTCAAATTCTTTGCTTTCCTTAGCATCTTTTTATTTTTTTTAATTAAGTTTTCAATAAGTAATTAAAAATTTACAAAAACCTTTTGGTTATTCCTATGTTTTAAGAAGAAATTAGGGAAGAATGGTTGGAAATTACATCGTAAATATTAGTCTCAAAAAATTAATATTGTTCTTTGGGTAATGGCAACTAATGTAAGTGTTTTCTGATTGATGAGGTGTTTTATTTTCCCCTAGATCACAAAGAAATAACGAGTTTGTTTTGTATATTGTGACTACATACAGCAAGAATGGGTTGGTAGAAAAATCCAAAAAAAAAGAAGAAAGTCTAAATGTGCAGTAGATGTGACACTGATTGCAACTTGGTGGAAACTTTAATCTGCTTTGTAAAGTATGTGTAATTTGAATATTTTGTATGCAAAACACAGGTGGCTGTGTATGGTGAGGATCTGAGAGATGTGTGGCACTGCTGCTGTGGTGTGTCCCATTTCCCAGAGGATGGAAGGTCCTTGTAGTCTCACAGCTAAAATTTAGCCCTTGTACAAGTGTCAGGCTTTAGCACATGTGAAGATATGTGTGTACTCCCTACATGATTTGCAGATTTTAAAATCCTAGGATTAATCAAAGAAAAAAATTAAAATTTCTCTTTAGAAGTTATATCTAAGATCTAAGGTTGTTTTTTTTTTTCTCAAACACTGCAGTATGGCTGACTTATTTTTAAACCCTTAAATTGCTGGGCAAAAAAAACAAAAACAAAAACAAACCCCAAAAAAACCCAACAAAACCAAGAACAGCCAGAATAAATTCATATAGTCTGTATTTCTAATTTTACCACTTACCTTAAAGGAAATAATTTAAAGAGAACAAGTACCTGGACTCCAGCACATAAAACATGTAACTTTTGTTTTTTAGATTATATGATATTCAAATGCTGTTATTCTAACCTTTGAGAAAAAATAAGCCTTATTCTTCTCTCCATGCCATGGTAAAATTCTGTGTAGTGGTTTTGTTCCTTTCATTAGCTGTATAAAGAAGCACGATTTATTTCCTTTTATAATTTTTAAGCTAAAGCCAGTGCAGTTCTCCCAAGTACGTCAAACTTGTTTCTCACTTTTCCTACCCAAAATCTTCTAAATCACAGGATCACAGAATGTTTCAGGTTGGGAAGGGCTATGTTAACCATCTGATACAACCTCCCTGCCTCAAGAGGAGTCATCGTAGAGCACATGGCACCGAATTGTGTCCAGACATTTCTTAAATATCTTCACCAAGGGAGACTCCACAACCTCTCTGGGCAGTCTGTTCCAGTGCATAGCCACCAGCAGAATAGAGAACTTCTTCCTCATATATAGCAAGGAGAAAAATAAAATCAACAGTGGTATCTCTAATACATTTCCAGCAGTTTCATACATTGCTCTCTCAACACTTGCTGGTTTGTGTTTGCATTGTCCTGATACCTGAACCCCATTACACCAAATTATTTGAGTCCTGATCAATATCAAGTTGTGGTCCTCCTATGACAAGCCTGTTGCTGGATCAGGCATTGGGGTTACCAGGTTATAGAGACCCTGTTACTGGTCTTAGCATAATGTGAATTGATCAGGGTGTTAAAGCTGGCCAACACCGTGTTTACACCTGGTTTTGTGTTAATACTGTCTACTAACACTGATGAATTTTCTCCCTGGCTTATCTCATTCTTTACAATTAGATTCAGCAGCCATAGCATATCAGCATTTTTATCAGGTTAATCGAAGTATTTTTTGCCATCCCCTGCATGGCAGACTTCTCATAGTGCCTATCTGCATGCCCTGCACTTATTTGAGCTGAAATTGAGCTACTTCGGATTCAAAGAATAAAATTGGGCAGTGTTTCTCCACTTTTTCATACTTCTGTCCGTCTAATTTCCTTACCTTGTTATGCATTTTTCTCCCTGAAATTTGCCTTCCACTAAAGCTAGAGCAGCTTCTAGGTCTAGGGTTTCAGGTGACAGCATTAATGAAATGTCTCAGATGAGAATAGCATCAGGAACAGCCCTGTGGTGCTTCATACCTGTCACTCAGCTTCTCCTACTGCTGCTGTCAGCTACACAGGTAACATTTAACACCTGGCAAATAATATATCCATGTGAAGAGGGAAATATTGGTAGGTCACTGTGCTCACTACCATGGATGCGGAATCAAATCTGGGCTGTTCTTAACCTCTTTTTTTCTGACATGGAATAAAAGTTGGTTGAAGCTGATTATACAAGTTTCGATTCAGCCTTTTAACTATTGAATTCAAGCTAAAGAGCCTGCCAAGGGAGGCGGGGAAGACAGATTGGAGAGGGAGGAGGTGAGAGGTGGGAGAGGGNTATTTTCAGATCATTTTCTCTGTAGCTGGGATAATTTTCAATTAGAAACTATTTTTTGGTATACACTGGAGAGAAATAGTTAATGAGCTATTGTCTCTGCCCCTGGCCCATCATCTCCAAGGCCCCTGCAACACTGAAGAGACCTTTTCAAAATTGTGGAAGAATTGTAAGTTATGCTTGATTGGAGTAACGTCCCTCCTTCTACAGGCAAAACTCATTGCTCTCGGCAGCATCCGTCCTCTGGCATCATCTCTGCTAACCCATCTGAAGCTTAGTGATAGCCTGGCACAACATATGTATTCTTGTGTCATCTCATGTGGAGCCACATTCATTCCTGCTGAGTGACTTTCTGGAGACAGTAGCTTAGAGGTCCAATTCTGCTCTCCAATATTAGAAGAAAGTTCCTAATGTGTTTGGTAGGCAAAGGCTGGCAAGAATAATTCTGGCTCTCTTGCTTGTCTGCACAAACCTTTTCTGTTTTCTGTATCTGTTTGATTTATTTGGATGTTAAATAAGTGAAAATCTATAGGGTTTTTTATAACTCTTATCTTGAGTAGGGTCATTCGCTGGAGTCACAGGGATCATCAGGCCATAAAGCCCAGACAGTGATCCTGCCCACTGTATTAAATTGAGGTTAAATAATGCTTTTAATCAGTGTCTTATAGCTCCTGAGATCACAAATTATTTTATACACATAACGGAATGGTTTACATTTCCACAGAAACACACTGCTGATTGAAATAAGGTGGTTAAGTCTGAGCTGGGATGTTGAACACCATTTTAGTGCAGGAAATGAAAACACTTCAATTAAACCATTCAATTAAACTAAAGAAAGAACATAGGTGGGTGGAATAGAGTTGCTTCCATTTGGCACAATACATGGGATAATACCTCTGCAACTGACGTTTCAAGTAATTTTAAAGACTGGCAATGGACAGAATTTTCAGCGATGTATGGCTTTTTTGTTGGATAAAAGACAATCTACAGACGTGGTTTTCAAGTACTTTTTTAAAGGAAAAAATGTTAGATTTAAGCTTTCTGGCTTGAAATATGGAGATGTACACTGTTATTGCTGTTGAGCAAAATATGGTGATGCTTGATAGTAGAGCACCAGAAAAGCAAATCAGTCAAGTTTGTTTCTTTGTAGAAATTTACAGTCCAAAGTTAAATGTAACTAATAGTACTTCATTCTGTAAAGGTATAGGGGAAAGAAATCAGTCCCTTTCAGAAAGATGGTGTCTGATGAAAGAAAGCTCTCTGCCAAGGCCTTGGGGGAAATCTCCTCAAATATGACACTATTCTTAAATGTAATCACAAATTGTAGTAATACTATTACTATTGAGTATTGCTCTACTGTAAACCACAAGTTGCAGTGAAACAGATCCTGCCTAGAAGAAAATATGCTTTCATAACACTGCACTTGTGTGCTACTTTGCTTCCAGTTTGTACTGGAAGTCATATCGTTAAAAGAGTGAACTATTGAGAGAATGGGTCATTAAGAATGTGTGAGAGCTCCTATACAAGATATATGCAACCTTCTTAGGTTCCCCTCAGCACTTTTGTTGTATTAAATAAAACATTTCATTATTGTAAGCCTGAGTAAATGACGATCTGCCTCACAGACTTTCAATGTTTAATTGGTTCATCATATTCCTGTGATGGTAAACATGTTGCCCTCTCCTGCTTTTCTGTCAGTGCTGTTTCTTTTCACACTGTGCAATGTGTATTTTATTATATGTTCTCAGAAGTCAAATGAGAGTTATCACCAATTTTCAATTTACAGGAATCCTCTACTGAAACCTAACATATCTGCCAAAAGAGCCCAATTTGATCAATAATCTCTCTCCATCATGTTGGATAAAAACAAGATAACGAGGCAAATATTTTTTCTTTTTTTTTTTAATGAACCTTTTAGATATATACCAGGAGCTTCACAAAGCATAGGTTTGTGACTGAATGAAAATGTTCCATGCAAAATCCTCATTAAGTGGACCTTGCTGCTGTCGTCACGCAGATTTTAGCCCCATATTGCTAGTGCCCAACACTGTGAAGGATAAAAGTAGCTGAAAAATTTCTCCATTAACAGTCCTGATGCTCCTCTGATCAATAACCCTGTCTTGCTGACCTCTTTTAGAGAAGACAGTTGATGTCTGTTTGCTGCCTGCTGATGTCTGCTTGTTCCCATCTCCTTTTCTAAGAGTAGCAGAGAGGTGTAGGAGATAATTCTGTATATTTCAATACAACTAATAATGGGTTGCATCTTCTGTAAGTGTAGCTACTACTGGAAAATTTGGCTTTTAATAAACAGGGTTCTTGTGAAATTAAATTCAATCACTGCCTTTACCTTCTCATCCACTATTACATATTAAAAACGCCCCAAAAGTGAAACTTAAAAATTGTTCTTGCAACTTATGTGTGGTTGGGAGTGGTGGTACCTCTACATTGCTTCTCCACCATGCATTTAAGTTAGTAGTTTGCAGTAAAGAAGCAAGACTATGGAACCTTTTGAGCTTGTCTGGTTTGGGCAAGCTGAGATATATGGAAGTATTGAAATTTTTAAGGAATCTGCTGTTTATAAATCAGAATGCTATTGATTTTTTGGTTAAATTAGGTCCTTAAGGCCTAAATTCACAAAATAGACAAACTTCTTTCATGCCCAAGAATCATGGAGACGTTAGGAGGCGTTTCTTGGTACATTCTATGTCCCTTATTGTTATATCAATTTTTATACTTTCTGGTTCTGTAAGTTCTTTCCAATGCAAGTAGTTAATGTCAGCAAATAAAGAAGACATGGTGAAAATACCTTTCTGTTTTATAATGACAGCTTTGGTAAGATGTGTTTAGATGAAAAAAAAAACAAAAAAAACCAATGAACCCCAACCACCACCAAACGACCCTTCAAAAACCAGCCTGTGAAAATTACTTGTGGTAGCAAGCACAGGGACAAGGGAGGGGAGCATAACAATTTTTCAAACTGAATAAATTTACTTTAGTTCAGAATACTGTTACATATGTGATTAACAGTGAACAACAAAGTAATAGGTATGGAAAAAAAAAATCCAACACAATCCTGGTTGTTAAAGGAAGCATTCAGAATCAAAAGTACTTGAGCATGCACAAAGGTAATACCATGGTTTAAAATTGCTTTATTTTGTTTCACAGCATTATGATGGACTAAGCAGGGCTGAAAAATAATAATAACGAAAAAAGGGAATAGCAGTCTGTTCTTCGAAAGGGAAGGTGTTTTCTGTGAGCTTCTCACCCCTCTCCAGCACAGGAGGTGGAGTGGGTCTGCTGTGTAGCTGCAGAGACTGAATCTTCCTGGCATCATTCCTCACATGGACAAATTTCTCCAGTATTGAGTGGATGTTTGGAAGCACAAATGAAAGAAAAGAAAAGGAGAGGAGAGAGAGGAATTTTACCAGAAAGATCTGAAAGACTTGGCTTCTGTATGGGCTATTTAGTTGGGCCACCACATTTTGAAGGAAGTGACACTTTAGTGCTGTTACATAAGTTGGTGCATATCCTAACAGTTCAAGGTACACTGTCAATTCAACATTTCTTTTTTTTTTTCTGACCCTACCAGCTTACAGAAGCATGAAATACATGTAAGATATGGAAACAGTGAGTACTCAGGCATGATCATTTCTCTTTGAACATTAAAGTTTCCACTACTGACCGGGGCAGGTAAAGAGCATCATTTCATAGGCTATCTGATACAATAATGGTCAAAATTCCAAATATGAATATGGAGACTTTCAGGATCTGGGCTTTTTCTACCATAATTTTACATTGTGCTTGTCAGCATAGGCAGTGCTGGCCCTGAGATCCATCAATTCTGTGACAGTCTGAAATGGATGGTGAATAGCTGGCTAGAGCCTCTGCTGACAGACAAACTTTATCCAGGGTGCATATGCTGGGTGTGTGTCCTGCAACACCCTGGAGACAAGAAAAGGTTAACATCATGAGTGCCTTAATGACAATGGCTTGCTGATTATACAGTTTAAAAGCATATATTGTTTGAAGACAGAAGGGAAATATAGCAATTGTAATCTTTTTTATTGAATACCACAGAATCTGAAAGTGTGTTTCTTTCAACCCGAATCACACAATGCTACACGTCACTTTTGGTCAGAATTACAAGTTTGGCTCACTTTAGTTGTAATGGTAGTTTTTAATAGAATATACTTAACTCATCACAATAATTCTGGTAATAAAAGTTTACATTATGATATTGCATTAAGATTTTAATCTCCTCTCCATTTCCAAAACAAAGAACAACTTAGACATTAGTCAAATAATTGACAGGAATTCAAATAAGTAACCTGATTTTTTGTTTTTATTTCTTAGTAATATAATAACATTGCAAATTATTTATGTTCAGCAAAAAAATCCAGCCAGTGAGATGAGTTCTAATTCTTGTATTCTCCATATTAGAGGGTGTATATATGATACATATCCTTCTGGTTATTGTGTTAGACAGAAGTGCCATCTAAAATTACATGATTTGAAGTGCCATTCTGAATGGAAAAATAATTATTGGTGTTGATGATGATATTGGCAAATACTGGTGTTGGAGTGGTAAAAGACACTTGAAAGGGATGAAATATAGAAAACACAAGAACTCCTTGGTTCTTTCAAAGAAATCCAGAAATATCTCCAATAAATTCTGAGGAGAAGTTTGAGCCTTTTATGCTAGTTTTGTGCTGAATTACTCAATTTAGCTGGCTAAGAAGCTCTCATCTACTTAGATTTATAGCTAGATTTGGTGGCTTATCAATGTGAACTCACAGTTTAACTGCTTTAGCAGCATTCATTCATCACATGAAGGAAAGGCCTAACAATGTGAGTCCTTTTGAGTATCAGCTGACTGGTAATTGATGAAAACCAGAGCCAAGAAGTTTCTGAAGGGAAACTTTCAGCTCTGCTTCTCCTCTCTCCAGATGATCAAATTCGCTGCATGTAAGTAGAGGTAGACTTGTTTCTTTGCATTTTTGCATCACTGTGGATCATAGGTAAAAAGGACTATATTGATATGTAATCTGGGCAAAAAGGAAATAGGATGGGGTTTCTTCCTTGCCCAAGCTTCACACACATCTCACAGTCCAGAAATAAAATTTTATGTCAGTGAAGCTCATGGGAAAACATCTTGGTATCCAGATAATGGATAGAAACATTCTTGGGCCTATTACTGTCAGGAGCTAAGTTTTTTCACTTGTTTTGGGTGGGGGAGCAGGGAGTGGTTTTTTGTTTTGGTGGGGTTTGTTTTGTTTGTTTTGAGGTGAGCTATAATATTTTTGTAATCTAGATTACAAAAATCTGTAGAGAATACTCAATACAGAACAACTCATACTGTTGGTTGTTCTGCATAAAGCACTGCAGTGCAGGTCAGAAAAGAGAGGATATATATGGGCCTTATTTCATTGTTTAGATTTCCATCTGCACATACAGCATGAGTGGGTGTAAATCATCACAAATTCTGGTTTGATGCACAATCTTGGAAAATCTATATCTTTGTAAAAGAAACCTGAAAGTTGTTGACAGCCAGCTTTCTGGCACTTCCTGGGGAAAAATCAAAGGAAATCAAGACATTTTAGAGCATAGTAAAATATGGTAGAATAATCATCTCCTCTTCTAGTGATTGTTTGTATTTTCTTCTAATAACTGAAGTGATCTGTATTTATTTTGGGTCAAATTCCTTGTGCTTAAACTAGGATGATGCAGCTGCTCATCAGCCACTGCTTTCATACAGAACACTAGGAACAAGCCAAAATGAATTGTAGCTTTCATTCTTTTATTTTGTAACCTGTGAATCCAGGATAGGAAAAATTATTTATTGGTATAGTGGGTTTCACCTCTGGGCTCATTCTTGGGTTTATATCAGCAGTGGACAAGTTTGTTGGTCATGTTTGTTGGTCCCCATCTACCAACAGACAGATGAATGTTTGAGGTGAAGAAGTATTAGTACATTAGTACATTTTTATCACCCTTGCCAGAGCTAAATTTTTCCCTATAAATCCCTAGCAGAGATTTGTTACTACAGCAACAATGACATAACTTGGCACTTTTATGTTTCTGCTCCAGAGTACTCCAGATGTGAGGGATTGTACCTATTGCTTTTGTGAAATATCATGAACTGTATTCTTCATTTCTCTTTAGGAAAATGAGATTTCATTGATGAAAACCCTGCAGGACTCTGAGCCTGTTTTGAGTTTTTTTGTTTGTGTTTGCCTGTGTGACAGATTGCACAACTTTGTACAAGAGTGGATCTGGTTAATTTTATTAGCCTCTCCTTTTCATGAATGTCAGATTCAAAACAGATAGCCAAGAGATCCCAGAGATATGGGACAAATAATCCTCTGAAAATTCTTAAAATAAGGTAGCTTTCATAGTGTGACCTGAAATCTCAGTGAACATCTAAGGGACAGATTTTTTTAATTTAAGTACTGTTTTTCTCTTGGATTTCATAAATCAAGAATGACAGCAAGATAAAATGACAGGCTAACTGCTGTTTGTCTTCTTTTTTTCCATCTCTCTAGCCTCTTTTGTACTAACTTGGACCTCTCTATCTCTCTCTCTCTCTTTATTTATTTATTTTTTTTTTTTAGCTTCATTATCTTTTTTTTTTTGTTTGTTTCTCTATAATAGCTGTACCAAACTGCCATTTTTCCTACAGGACCATTTTAGAAATTGGAGAGTATTGTATGCATAAGTAGATACTGAAAATTATGCAATTAGGTGATTAATCACCATTCTTCACCTCAGGCCAAAATTCTGATGATTAAATCCATCTCTTCAGCATGTAACTTCTGAAACTCAAATCCGTTCCAGCCTGCTTCTTTAGAAGAAAGATTTTATAAGAAATTTCATCTTCTTGGCATGGCTGGGAATAAGCAAGACTATTCAGTTCTGAGAAATACTCACCAACATATTTAATTCCCTCTGGCCTTTATAAAGTATGTATTCTAACATTTTATATCTGTGAAAATACACTGGGCTATGAAAAAAATGGCAGGAAAGTGTATGAGCTGGTGCACAATATACACATAATTCTACTCCAAAAGGAAGTAGAATTTGTGGTAAAACCTACTTAGTATTGCCTAAAGGAATGCAAAATTTTCAGGGGAAGCAGTTCATATAGCTTCACCATAGACTTACCTCTTTCTGGATAATTAAAGAATTCAACCCACATTCCATCTTTCTAAGGCAAAAAGAGCATGTGAAATTCCTTGTCTCACTTTTTTCTGTTGTAAAACGAACGTCTAGTCACAAAATGATCTGCCACATGCCATGCCCATACTTTGCAAAGCAGAAGGACAAAGGTTCTGTGAGGTAAGTAGGGAAAAAACCTACATCTCTTTGGTGGCAGCAATGACAGTTAGTTTGGAAAAGCTTGGCATCTGTTTGATGCATCCTGTGTCTTAGCAATGAATTGGATGGCACTACCCAGAGGGCATAATCTACATGAGTTTTGTAATGGACACAATCTGCATGAGTTCTGTAATTCTGGTTTGTAGATCTTCCACTGATCCAAAGCAGATCTTATTGCAACCATTGAAATTAAGCCCTTTTAGACATGCCTTTCAAGGCTCCCGATTTTTATCATTTTGTTCCAGTTCTTCTCTACTTTCACTTCTTTTGTTGTGAAGATAATCACAAATCAACATGTAGTCTCTCTCAGTAGTAATTAAGAATTAAGAAACAAACATAATGTGTCATAGATTGTTTCAGTATTCAGTGCTCTTATGTGGGGGAGAAAGGTTCACTGCAGTTATTTGATATTCAGCAATTATATTCTTAAATGTTATTAATTCATGGTCTCTAATATTTGAACAATTTAAAAATTTTATTATTTTGTCTGCATTTATTGGAGTCTAATTAAAAATAAATAAATTGAACTGAGGAGAAAATGCTGGATTGCTTCCCATTGTGATGGTAAGGGAAAATATACCCAATCCCCACCACTATAGTATGAAGGGCTATATGATGTATTTATAAACTACTGAATGGGGCTGCCTGGGTTCATTGACCCCAGTCTGGCTGGTGCTAAATGTACAGAAATAAACCCATCCCCAAAAGATTGCAATCAAGGGATAAAACAAGAAACAGATGGCTGGTCTTGCAAGGGGAGCGTTAAAAATAAGAGGAAATTGACTGGCACAGTATGCAGTGGTCTTGGCACACCAGCTGCTTAACCATGGACAGTTTTTTTCAAGCATCATGGCAGAGGAGAATTTTTAAGGTTAGTTTTGAAACATGTAAAATTAAATGGTTATTTTACAGCCCCATGTTCTCACTGAGAGTGAGTCTGAAAGCACAAAGGATGTGTCTGCCATGGGTCAGTTGAAGGTTTTGGCATCTCAGTCGAGTCCAAGGAGAGATAACTGGGACAGTGTGGGAGCACATGCTGGAGATTGCAGCAGGTTTAAGAAGGGGGAACTAAATGGACTGTAAGGAAGATGATATGGTAGCTTTGGGAATGTGACAGGTAGAGACACAAGTAGGCATAATTTGCTTCAGTGTTTGCCTGGCTGTGATTAGAAAAGTCAAGATGGAAAGGGGTGAAACTGGTAAGGCTATCCTCTGTCAAGAAGGATAAAAAAGTTCTGCTGGTTATCTGCTGAGCTCTGGTGTACATTTAATTAAAATGTATAAACCACTGCAAAGTAAATGTCACAGAAGCATCACTGTACCTTTGACTGTAGTCATGCAAATGTCATCTTCAGTGTTTTATAGCACCACAAGATCATGTGAAGCAAAGCACACTGCAAGGAAAATTACTAGCATATTTCTAAATTTGACCTCTTTGTATTCAACTTCAAAAAATACTCATCCTCTTCTCCTTAACTAGTTTGGGGTTTTTTTGCAGAATTATTTGATTGTTTTGCTATGCTTCAGAGCTTTTTCTCTGGGAAGGGACCAGCTAACCACTTGTTCTTCCAGTACAAGAAAGGAAGGTTGAGAATCCAGTAGCTATACAAAACTGGGTCAGGTAGCTTGAACTATTTTTAAAATGATAATCTCCTTTTTCCTTCAGTTCTCCTACTTCCAGTAGGTATAGCAGTGTGTTTTAGTAGTAAACTGGCTTATTTCAGTCAGTGCTGTACAGAAATAATTCTCAGTGGAAAAAGAAGGAGAAAAAAAAAAAAAGTGCTTCAGAAGTCTGAATTACCCAGATCTCTCCTAATTGGTGAAAGAGAATGCTGAGTATGGATGGCAGATGTTTCCTTAATTAATATCCTACTGGGTTAATCAGCAGAACCTTGGGAGCTGCTATGAGACTTTTTGATGTGTTCAGAGAATCCAAGCCTTGATCCACAGACTTTAAACTCATAACTGCTTTAGCTATCTGTCTATGTGATACTTGCAAATAATAGAGACTTCAGTCAGAATTTGTCTTTTGTGTAACCTAATTCGGTGAACATTTTGATGACATTTGTGTTCAAAATTTACAGTAAATCTTGCATGCAAATTGAGCTCCTCTCTAAATTTGAGATTTCTTACAGGTTTTAATAAAATGACTTATTCACAGTGCAGAATGTTTGCCTTTCAATCTCCTAAGAACTCAGTACGCTATTTTTAATTTTGTGAAGTCTGTGTTTTACCATAAGCTGGTTTGATACACAGAAAATTTGTCATGGACCTAATGACACTCATTAGAACCGCATGTGCTCTCACTGAAAATAGAGCTAAGTCAGGAGGAGAAATTGCAGTCTCTCTAAGTTTTACAAGCTGAAACTTGGAAAAAGACTCTCTCTATTTTTTTTTTTTTGTTTTCACATAAGTCTCCCTGTATTTCCTAAAAGCTAAAATTTTGAACTTTTCATTCAAATAACAATGAAATAGGATGAAGAAAAATTTTCCATTTCTCCTTTTGAATGTCTCATTTTGCAAATATACATCTTATAAACATTCAAATTTTAATCAATTAGCATCTTCTGGAAAATGCTGAAGGAACATTCTTGCAAGCTCTAGTTATAAAATTCCTTATAGAGCTGCATATGGAGAGGGGTAAGGGAAGACAGAGTGCAAAACTGCACAAATAGTGGTTTAAGTTAGCAGCATCTTCGCACTGCAGCAAAACACCTGTGAGCTTGGTGGGCTTGTTTAGAGGCTTAGATTAATCTCTTTCTACACTTTACATTCAATCATATTTTCCTAATCAAGTCCTTGGCCTCTCTGTTGAAAGTTTCTTAAATACTGAAACATTTGTGATATAATCATATGAAAAAGTAGACTTTACCTCTCTCTAGGTCCTTGATTCTTCCGGGAGCAATCTTATACCCTAACTATTGAAACTCTCCAGAGAGGAGCTGGGCTAAAAGGGGTTGAAGCAGCAGGAGAATAAAGAGCAGTGGAGAACAGTCTCATTGAACAGTTCAGCCTTATTTTGCCTTACATGGGGAATTTAAATAAGGGATCTATAGAATTCTTTTGTTTCTTTGCATTTGTTTTGATGGGATTTTTTGTTGTTTCATAGTTTGGGGGCTGGGGTTTTTTCTGTTTTTTGGTTTTGGTTTTGGTTTTGGTTTGGTTTGGTTTTCCTGTTTGTTTTGGGTTTTTGTTTTGTTTTGTTTTATTTTGTTTTGTTTGTTGGCTTGTTTGTTTTTTGTTGCATATCTCTTCTACCTGTCTCTACTCCTCTGCAGTCTGCAGCAATATTTTCCATGGAGTAAACCTCTACCAAAAAAAAGGAGAGTATGAACCCCAAATTTCCTTTTGAATCTTGTAATTTCTGTCTTGGAAACTTTGGCAACTACAAAGTAGAGGCAAAACTTGCTCTCACTGAGTAGGAAGCAAAAATAAATGTTATACTAACCAAAAGAGTGTTTTTGGAAGGACATGCCACCTACAATAATAGGGAAGAGTATTGGTTCTCACTGGTTTGCCTTAATATTTTAAGCTGTTCTTTGCTCTTTTCCTCACTAGCTCACATCCCACTAGCTGTTTACAGTTATTTCACACATCTTATGCCAGCCTTATGCCATTCATTCTGTTGAGACCTGCTTGAAATCTCCTTGAAAACTTACTGCTATGGATTTTTTTAAAAAAAAATTCTTAGCTCCTGCCCATCAAAACTGATTCCCCTACAGGGAAAAAAATTACATCATTTAGTATATAAATCATGTCAGTGATTATGCAAGATCTTGGTACTACTCTTGTTCCCTCTGTTCCTCCTATCTGTCAACAACAGTCAAGTTTTTAAAATTTTCTTGTAGCACTTCGTTTGGGACTACAGACCTGGTTCTTCCTTGATTTAAAGTCACATTTATTTTGCAATATGTCCCTGTATAGGCAGTGATTTAAAGTCACTTTTATTCTCCAGTATGCCCCCTGTATAAGCAGTGATTCCTGAGATGAAGGTACATTCTAGGTCTTGCCTTCCCTCTGTCATGTTTAATAAATACACATCTCATTTCCTGGAGAGAGAAGCTGTCATCATCTGCCATTTAAGGGAACATAATTGAAGGCATTCTTTAGCACTTAGATACGTGCATGCAGGGCAGGGCATCTTTTTATGCATGTTGATACTGCGTCATTTGGGGTAGGATAGGGTAGAATCTTCAGTACAGTAACTAATGAAGAAATAAAATTGAATGTTTTACAGCACTCAAGTAAACCAGAAGTATTTTCTTTCACTGGCTTGAAAAGAGGAAACAATTCAGCATATGATTTTAATTAATGTCCATGTAACTAAAAATGTGTTCAATTCACAATAGCATTACAAGAAAACATATTGACATCTAATTAAGTATCATAGAATTTGCTGCAGAAAAACTGTAGTGCATCTGTTCAATGAGACAAAATCATGGAGAATGCTAAATGACAAAATATAATGAAAATGTGAACCAATACACAAATGAGGCCATTAAATACATCAGTGTAAAACAAAGGGTTGATATTCAAGAGAAGAACTCATGCATGGGGTTTGGTAGATAATACAAAACAATATTGTTTAGTAAGGGTTTTTTCTTATTATTTACTTGTGAATAGCAGGATTTCAGCTGCTGGGATCTTTTAATGGGAACTGCTATTTCCAAGCTAACATGAAAATACTCGATGTTTTGCTGACAATTGACAAAATAATTCTCATGACTTCTCACAATAAATGCTTAATTTGTTGCATTATTTTGTCAGTTCTTGAGTGAAAGTCTTTCCTCTTAAATACCAATTTTACCTTAGCAAGCTGATTTCACCATTCTTACACTGTACTCTTCACATTGAAATTCAGATTGGAATCATAACATTAAAAAGCTAAAAATTATCTACATATTTGGACAAGACTCACAGCAGTCAAGAATGAAATTGAACTCAACAGATACAGCAGTAAAAACTCCTATTTGGAAAAGCGTTAAAGCACTCAAGTCTGAAGTATCTTTTAACCTCCAGTTTCAACAATCCTTTTTTTCCTTGTTTTCTCTTCCCATAGTCATAGGCAAAAGGGGTTCACATGAATCAAGACTGCAGGAAAGTAGTATCACTTCTGGCTGATTTCTCTGTCTACTTATATTTGGAATGTTAAGCTAGCATACAACATGATATAAAGAATTTGTCTTAAGTTCATCATCTAGGATCATTTGCTCCTGAAATCCATGCTTATTCATCAAGAACAAAATTATAGGAACAAAACATAATTGAGTTAATGAGCTTGAGGAGCCTTTTAGCAAAGAAAGCTGAGAAGAGATTGCTTCACCTTTGAATTCTGAAAAATACAAAAATTATAAGACCTTTAGTCTTACTGCTATAAAGAGTGTTTTTGAACTGATTTTTTTTTTTTTTNGTTGTTGTTTTAATCTATCGATACAGAACCTTACATTAGATATTAGAAGGCACTGGGTCAGATGTACATGCAGCTTGGTGACTGAATGCCTTATGCACAGTCATTACAAAACACAAATATCCTCAATTTTTACACTAATGGAAATACAGGTCCTGAGCTGGAAAAGTACTTGGTTAATTAAACTGTTTTTCCACATCACCTGTCAGCCTAAATAAGATAGTGAGTAGACTGCTGCTGACTCATGCAAGTCATTTGGATGGACATGTTATTCCCAGTTGTGCTTTCAGTGAAATAAAAACAGATATGTTAAAATGGTGGGCAAATTTCTCTTTCCTTTCATAGTGAGAATTACACTGAACAGTTTGGCCTGTAAGATTTCAGTGTGTGCCTTTTTACTCTTCAGAGCAGAATGGTATGGGTGATCTGTACACCTGCAAGAAAGTCAGAACCACAGCTGACCCTCCCCAGTGCCCCCATTTTCTTTGATGTCTTCCCACTTGCTGCAATATAGTTTTCCTTTTGTAGACTACTGCTATTCTTCAAATTCTGAAACAACTCATTAACTATATATCTTTCTAGTTAAATGTACTTGAGGAAAAAAAAATATCCAGGAGATCATTTCAGAAAAAGTGGGAACCTCCTGATGATGTGGATTGGGAATTTAAAATTAACAAAGTAACCAATTTTCTTCTGAAAGAGTTGTTTTGTTTTTGAAGTAATAAAAAGAGGGATTTCAAGGCTTTACACATGAAGTGGAATATGCAATAAAATGAATGAGTGATTAAATCATGGCTTTCAGTATTGTATCTACTGATTCACACTGATGAATCACCCAGTAGAAGGTGGAGAGAAATCCTGAGGTGGTTGCAAAACATGGTCAACAACTTTCTGTTTACTTGCTGAAGTGATGCCAGATGTCATCGAGATTTGATTTTGTAGTCCAGCTAGGGAAGGTAAGTGCCTGACATTAAGTATTTCCTGGTTTTACTGGAAAATGCTGCAAAATTATTGTGTGTAGTGTCAAAGTTACCAACAGCCAGGTTTGCTGGCTTAGTTCAGTGATCAGATCATTGCTGAATATTTTCAAATACTTATATAAAAGACATAAGACTGATGTATTTGTCATGTGGCATGGAGAAATTTAGACTGTTTTGAAGTTTAAAGATTCTGTCTTGAACTATTTGTTTTTTCTACAGAAAACATCTAACAAATAGAATATACCTTGAAGACAAATCATAAATAATTCTCTGTGAATAGGCCCCCTTTCCAGACATGAAAATAGCCTCTGGGAAATGTTTCTCTGGACAAAATACCCTAAAAGGGCTTTAGGAAGTAAAGGTTGCCCATTTATTTAAAACACCAATAAGTGATTGTAACTCTAGAAAATATTTTATTTTTAAACCAAATCCTTGATCAAATCACTTCCAGTTTTTGTACCTTTAAGCAGATTTTATGATCCAAAGAGATATACAAGTCATGTAACTTGTCATGTAGTAGCTTTCAAAGCAGATCCCAAGGATCTATCTTAATTTTGATGCACTCATTTCAGAAAATATGTTGTCTAACAGATAACAGCTTAGCAGTATGCATTTTGCTTCAAGTAGAAAAATGAACTTAGCTTTTTAAAATGTATTTTGCTTAGCAAGGCAATCTTCTAGTGTAAGGAAGTTTTCTTGATGAAAAAATACATTTGTTGTATTTAAATAACATATAGGCATTTCAGCTTTTACATTTTTTTTTTTTCTTTGCAAAATATCTAGAAATCTTAGGGAAAAGAAAAAACATTTCAAAAGCAAAACACTTTCCAAGTGAAATAGCTAAAAAAATCACTGAATATTGACATGGAGAATACCTATTATCAGGTCCTACTCTCAATCTTTTTTTTAGTACTGCAGAGGGAAAGAAAGTTTTTGTTTTTGTCTGTTATCAAATCTACTACAACACTGATAAGAATGTTGCCTCTGAGTCTTATCAGAGCTCTCTGAGAGCAGTTCCTGGAAAGCCCTGAGACTCGACTGAATCTCCTGGTAAGAAATTCATACTTAAATGTGAGGTCTGCTCACATTTAACTTACTACTGTGTGCAGATGGATCAAGCATTTTTCACTGTTGCTACATCCTTTGGGAAAGCAGGAGTAGCTCTGAGAGAGCCCCTAGACATTCTGGCATTAAATGTGCTTGTAATCACAGAGCCACAGAATAGCTGGGGCTGGAAAGGACTTCTTGAGATCCTCTAGTTCAAAACCCCCTGCTCAAGCAGGTTTGACCTGTGCAAGTTGCACAGGATCTAGTCCAGATGGGCTTTGATTATCTCCAGAGGAGACTCCACAATCTCTCTTAGCAGCCTCTTCCAATGCTCTATCACTGTTCAAGTGAAGATACTTTTCCTGTTATTCTGACAGAACTTTTGAGTTTGTGCCCATTGCCCTTATCCTGCCACTGGGCACCATTGAAAAGAGTCTGGCCCTAACTTCTTGACATCTGCCCTTAAGACATTTGTATTGCTAAGATCTCCTCTTAGCTGTCTCTTAAGGCTAAACAGCTCTACCTGCATAGAACAGGTGTTTCGAATCCCTCATAATCCTCACAGTCCTCTGCTAGATCCTCTCTCAGTTTCAGAAGAATACAGATACTTTTTATTTCAGTCTTTAGGGGTTTTTTTTTGTTTGTTTGTTTGTTTTTTTCTCATTCTAATTCAGCTGAAGTTTGCCAGATCAGATCACCTCTATCTGTTTAGGATAGGGAGGGAAGTACACCATTGAAGGAATAACCGATACCCCAAACATTTTAGTAACTGTACATTAGTGTCCTCTAAACAATTGAAGTATCTGAATACCATGACACCCTGAATTTACTAATCCAAAAGACTTTGTATTTAACAAATCAAATAATAATAAATTTGAAGCATTTCGTTATAATGTCTGTGAATATTTAAGGCTTCACTCTATTTCTGCTTCAGATAGGTAATTTCTAGTCTTGACACATTTTGGTTTTTAACTTCTAGGTGTTGGGTTTTAGCTTTTGGTGGTGGTGATGTGGTTTTTTTTCATTTTTCAATACTTTGTCAGCAACATCATTTGTCATTTCTGTACTGATTTTTAGCTGCAGGAACTTGTGTAGCCCAATTGAAATAGCTCAATTTTCTGAAAGTTGATGGACCAAACAAGATTTCAAGGGACCAACATGTGCATGAAGCTTTTTTTAGTGGACAAGGTTTACAGAAATATTATTCTTGAATTATGTAACCTATCTCTGTTTCAGGAGTTTTACTGACATTCCTGCATAATCTTCCTTTGCTCCATGGCATGTTGAGTCAATTTGTCTTACATTTTCTGAACACAGAGGACAGTATAAAATTGAAATAGCAAAGAAGATACACTGCTAGCTGAAATGGAGAGGTACTGGTTTTTCTGGAAAGGGAAAAAGCTGCAAGAGGGTGGTGGTCACTGAGGCTACTTCATTAAACATGATAATGAAGGGTTTTTTTTCAAAATACGTCCATTTAATGTTTTCTGCTACTGAGAACAGAAACATGAAACTATGTTCCATCATTACTGATGGAACAGTATGTACTGGCTGTGAGCTGACTTGAGTACTTGCTTAGAAGTATTTGATGTCATGAACTAAATTGAAGATGGAAATTGCTAAAAGGTAGAACAAGAGTAACATTTTGAATATTAATTCAACCTTTGCTTGCTCAGACTGTTGGCATCTATTGTAGCTTTCCTATGGGCAGAGCAGCATCTGTTAATGTAATTCCCATGAAAAGAATTTATCATTGATTTATTTATGTTCATGAAGTTTTTTTATGTTGAACTTTAAAACAGGGAGCATGTACAAAAGCATAGGATTGTTATTGGATTGATATACACCACCAAGGGACTGCACTGGGTAAAGGTGAAGTGCTTAACAATGGATGAGGAGACCTTGCTTGCAGACATATATGTAAATGGGATTTTATGTGCACTGAAATCCATGTTTATGGATATGAGTAGGTAGATTAATTGTGATTTATAGGCTGAACATTAGGAAAAATATGCTTTCCTCTGATATGGAAATAGTGGTTTCTGTGTAGTTCTTCAGAAGAAATAGAGTATGTTTCTGGGGTGCTGTATGGGAAGGAGATGTTGCAGAGGCCAAATGATGGAGTTGGAGGCTTTTACACACAAACACTGGCCTGTTGTAGCTTCATCTTTACTCAGCCCTATCCTACTGTGTCTTCACTGTTCAAACACACCAATTTCTGATAGCTCGCATGCTTTTATTCTCCTGACAGTTTCTGTGCTATATCTGATTTACAACTCTCTTCTGCTGAAAAATTTCCAAAAAAATTAGCCTTACTTGGACAACAAAGTTACTCTTGTGTAAACTTAGAATCTGGTGGAAAAGCTCATAGTTTATAAATATCCTCACAAGTTGATCTTCACCTACTTATTGATTTCTCAGTTTAGGCAGGGCTTATCCTTCTGGCAACCTTGTCAATTTAATATCCCTCTTATGCTTTCTTTTTATCTCCTATCCCCCTGTCTCTAGCAGGCATTCACTATGTCTTTTTAATAATGCACCAGCTCTGTGTCCATCAGCTTCTCTCCAGGATTCACTTTGCATATCTCAATGTTTGCAGTAGGCTCAGTCAAAATATGGTGGATTGCTGTATATACAAGCTGAAAATCTCACAATAATAACTTTCTGATCAGTCACAGCATTGCTGATTAAAGCAGAGCACAGGATGTCATCAGGAGGATAAATTTATTTAGATATCAACCTGGCAACACCTTCAGGTTTCAAGTGATTTAACAATCTACCTGTGAAGGAGATGCAACAAGGAAATCTATTCAGTTAAAGATCTTTCTTGACAAGCAAGGGAATGTTTAGATTTTAAACAACCAAAAAGATTTTTGCTATTAGCACTGAATTCACAGCTTTATTAAGTATTTCTCATTAAAGATACCTCAGGTGACAGATGAAAAAATGCTGATCAATCATTCAAGAAATTCTCCTTCCCAGTAGACCCTAAAAAATGTTGTCATGAATCAATCAATTCTTTTCCATCTTAAGTTTGAAGATGAAGTCTGAAATGTAAGAAAAGTGGGTTATAGACCTTAGGTTAGATTGGAATGATACTAATTGGAGCTCATTATGGTCTAATATAAATGCTAATCTTATAAATATTAAAGAGTCAAATCTATCTTAATGCATTACACAGTACCTATATTACCTTCAAAAAAGTCAGCTTCATATCAACAGAATGGAAACTCCAGTTGTCAAAGTTGTAGAGGAACTTTTAGAAATGAGCTGTCGATATCCATAATTAAAAGCCTCTGTTCAGTCACAAGGAGAACTCATTGACAAAAATTGTTTGGTTTTAACTTTAAGATACACTCATTACCCCGTCTGTACTCTATTCTTAGACGGTTTCTGGGGATCCGTGCTCTTGGTACCAAAAATTCCACTGTTGTTTACAACAACTGCCTTTTGAAAAGCTGACCAAATGAGAGCTATGCTATTTTTGATAGGAAACAACGTTTTTAGCACACCTTCCGATTGACTGATGCCTTGTTGTAAAATTATGTTATATGTAGATGGATATGACCTCTATTTTTATCTATTTTTTGTCTATTCCTGTACAGTCTTGTTAGGTTCCTGGAAGGTCTGTTCAGACTGCTATGCTGTGTTCACCATAATAGTAAAAAAAAATAGCTTTATCTCAGTTTTTCATTCCCTCTTCTTAAAATCTTCCTGTTCTTCCCCACAAAATGAAGAAATGCTTGCATTGGTAAGCTTAATTCACTGTCATCAGAACTCTGTTGGGGGAAAAAACCCAGATTATGTGCTTCTCTCCTTCAAGCATGTTCTCTTTGTAAAACCAGATAAAATTATTTTTCTGATAGAGGGAATGGGAGCATGTGAGTGAGTTAGGGGATAAGATGCTGATCAAGCTGAGCGTGTAGGATTAACTTATGGGAAAAGTGAGGGGGGAGATGGTGTGTTTGGAGGAGAGCAAAGAGAGTATTGTGCTCTAATTGTAAAATTAAAGTAATTAGTTGGAAGAACAGAGTCTTGGGCACTCAGCCCCAAACCAGAATAGCTATTTAACATCTGTGCAACAGTATTCTGCTAAACAAAGCATAGAAATTCTGTTGAAATGCATATGTAGCCCCAAATGTTGTCTTTTCTGAGTACTCCTCAAAATTTCTCCTTTTCTTCTTATCTTTTTGTGCTATCCCATAAGTACCTTTCCCAGAAGATAGAAATTAATGTTTCACACTGAATTATATATGCAGAATTTTAACCTGATCACAGGTTAAATTTGTTATTCAAATTTGGTTGGAAACTTCTTTGTTTCTGTGCATAGTGAGTGAGCAATTTGAGAGTATTCAATAGTGACACAGCATTCAAGCATGCTTATTAATACTGGGCAAATGTTAGTGAAGTTAAAAAGAAAAAGATAAAAGAAAAAGAAAAGAAAAAGGAAAAGGAGAAAGGAAGAGGAAGAAGAAAAAGAAAAGCAAAACGCAGAAAGCAAAAGGAAGGAAGACTTAAAAAGAAAAAAAAAGATAGAAGAAGAAAGTGGGAAAAGGAAAGGGAAAAGGAAAAGGGAAAAAAAAGAAAGAAGAAAGAAGAAAAAGAACAAACCTCTGCCTACAGGAGGAAAATAGTGGGTAGTTTACTCTTTACTTTAAAACTGGTTTCAATAAGTAACTCAGAATGATAAAAGAAAATCTACTGCAGACTGTTGAAGATATTTTTGTCTTATCTTTGTGCCTTTTTGTCTCTACTTGTCAAAAGCCTTTGTCAGTTTGGTTTGGGTCTTTTTTTCTGATTTATAATTGCATATAAGCTTTTAGTTCTCAATGTTTACAACAAAAAGGGTGCATGTTAAGATGATAAACACAAGCATTTTAAAGAACTACCAATGTTATCTGCTAATACTCCTTATACCCAAGCTAGTCATAATACGTATTCACAATGATATAATACTAATTCTTGGCTTCATTAATATGGTTTTTCCAGTACTGATAGTGCTGAAGTCCTTGAGTTATGCCACTGAGTCAGTGAAATACTAAATGAATTAAATTTGTTGCTTTGTATGAAAGAAATATAGATCTTTTGCATTTAATAGGTATTTTCCAACTTGAGAAAGGGGCCCAGAAATTCTGAGTACTCAGACATTTCACTGGTTTCTCTCAGCACCTCCTGCTCCTCTCTACTCCCCATTGCTTTTCCTCTAACCCCCTGCAATTTGCAGCCCCTCATAATGACTGACATATTTCTTTGGCAAAATACATATCCTCTGAGTTGAGAAGCTGCCTTGTTCTCTGGTGGCCTGAAATCACTGCTCAGTGGTGTGGTCTGCAGCAAACACAAGTCACTGGAGTGTATTAATCCAACCTTTAATCCAAACTGAGGAAATAGTCTGCCTTCTGCTGTGCAACAAGGTAGGGAGCGACTTATCACCATACCAACAGATTTTACTGCAGTAGTTGCAGGAGACATTATTAGCATCTTCTTTATCCATGTTTCATTGAAAAAGAGAGAGGGAAGGTGCAGGAAGGGAAGG
>VXBR01006640.1:0-15247 GCA_013400215.1 Cisticola juncidis
GGCCGCCCACGGCCCCTCGCGCACGCGTGTGGAAAGCGCCTGTCCGCCCGGCGAGCTGGAGCAGCGGCGTTGTTGTTCCCTTCCCAGGTTCATAGCGGGGCCCGGTCCTGTGGTCTTGCTTTGTTTTGCGAATCGCAGAATCACAGAACGGGTGGGGTTGGAAGGGACCGCAGTGGGTCAACTGGTCCAACCTCCCTGCTCAAGCAGGGTCATTCTACAGCACAGGGCACAGGATCCAGGTGATTCGTGAATATCTCCGATAAGAGAGACTCCACAACCTCTCTGGGCAATGCGTTCCAGTGCATGGTCACCCACACAATAAAGTTTTTCCTCATGTTCAGTTGGAGATTCCCGTACATGCATTTCTGCCCATTGCCTCTGGTCGGATTGCTCAGCACCACTGAGGAGAGCCCGGCTCCCTCCTCTGACATCTTCCCTTGAGACACTGACAGACATTGAAGAGGTCCACACACAATTTTCTCCTCTCGACGCTGAACATGCCCAGCTTCCTCAGCCTTTCCTGGTCAGAGAGGTGCTCCAGTTGACCATTAATCCTCGTTGCACGCCACTGGTGGTTGCTCCAGGAGCTCCACATCTCTCGTACTGAGGAACCAAGAACCGAACACGCCGCTTCTGATGCAGTCTCACCAGGGCTGAGTGGAGGAGCAGAATCAACCCCTCGATCTGCTGGCAGTGCTCTTCCTAGTGCACCCCCAGACTCCAGTGGCCTTCTTGGCCACAAGGGCACTGCTGGCTCACTGCTGGGCAGCTTTTTATTCACCACAATCCCCAGGCCTCTCTGCAAAATTGCTCTCCAGCAGCTCAGTGGTAATGATAAGCTTTTACCCCAAAGAGTGGAACCTGATGTATGTCTATATTTTTTCCCCTTCTTCATGTTAGTGAAGAACTTGGAATCTGGCAGAAGCACTCCAGGTTTAAGGATATTTTTTGGTCATGGAATAGTTCAATGCTGAGGCTGTGCTTACTGCATTTTGGGGCCCACCTATAGTTCAGCATTTTAAATCCTTTATTGGGTCATGTCTGAATTATTTGGTTTCATTTTTTCTCCTAAAGTCAGTAGGAATTAGAATGGTGTATAAATCTCACAGCTTTTGTTCCCCAATTATCTGTAAGTGAAATTAATAATAATAATAATAATAATAATAATAATAATAACAATAATAATAATAATAATAATCTCATTTTGGGAAGGTCTTGGGATTGCATTGCATTAAAGCTTACTGCTTAAATAACAGTGGTTAATGTCCAGTGAGACTGCTAATGAAAGTAACTACTCCAAAGATAATCAGTTGATAATCAGTTGATAATCAGTGCCCCCTCTTTATATCCTGAAGGTAAGTTCATTGTATATGTTATTGTACATGTGCAAGACTTTCTCTTATGCACTGTGCTGGGAAGTTAAAATGCTTAAAGTTCATGTTAACTTGGTCTTACTTTTATTCACACAGGCAAAAGTACTTCTATTAAATGATCTGTTTATCTGAGCCTCCTTCCCTAATGGCATAAATATGGGATTATGCAAGAAAAACATTTCTAATGTATGAAGGTCCTGTGCATTTCTATTGGCATCTGCTTTACTTCTATTGGATAGGAGCAAAGTGCTGAGGGACAACTAGCTAGAAGACATCTACTGGACTTACCAAGTGATTAACTTACTCCATTCTGCCTTTTTTAATGTACATGCTTCAATCTATATGTAATAGCCTGTAAATTAATTACTTGTAGTTCAATACTGACTTTGTTTCTGATGGGGTGCTTAAGTCATTACACTTAACTAGTCTTTAACAAGTGTCCAAACATTCCTTTTCAGCACTAGAATATAAATTGCTTCCGTCATTGAATTAACCAGATTCACAGAAGGGAACAGCAATGCTTTTTGAGTATATTGAAATGCTTCCTTCCTTTCACAGGAGGAGAAGGGATGGGATGTACTTGCTGAGGGAGCCACAACTTACATTGAGTATAATTCTGATTTTCAAGCTCAGGTTGTTTTCCTCAGCTCTGAAGACGTGAACAAGATGGTGGGTATAAGGTATTGTTTACAATTCTTCTCTCTCACATTTTTCTCCTTTTTTTCCCTTCATTGTTTGTTTGTTTGTTTGGTGGTTTGGTTGATTTTTGGCTGGTTGGTAGGTTTTGGTTTTGTTTTTTGTTTCTTGTTTCCCAGTAGTGTTTGAGGTAGAAGAATTTCCTTGGTTTGTTTCTTTGTCAGCTTGTGGTTTCAGGGAGAATTTCCTATGAGCATTTCACCTGTGGTGGAAGTGTTCCAGAACAATTGCACAGATAAGTTAGAGTTATATAGATGCTCTCAAAACATTTATAAATGTGCCTTCAGAAAGCTAGTAAAAATATACTTCAAACTCCTGCAGACCCATGCTCCTACATGGCTTTGCTTTGAATCTTCTCACAACACCACATTTGATTAGTTTATTCTTCCTTGAGGTCCTGTACTGTTACTCTTTTTTATGATTTTAGTAACTTCTATTTGACTACAGTAAAGTTTCAGTGATGCAACTGGTTTTTCTCCCATTGGTAAGCTTGTATAATTGCCCTCCAAATACAGTACCTAACTAATGAATCAAATATTATTGATTCAGGGTAAAGGCTTACAGATATTTAGTTTGAGTGGTTCTTGGGCTCTAGTCAGGTACTTCATTCTATGTACCTTGATAAGGGTGTTTTTTATGGAAAATACGCTTATTGTTGGGTAGCTTTGGGATCTTCTGTAAGAACCGTGCACGCTGAATTAAGGAGTTACTTCATATGCAGCAGTTCATTTTCTGAACAGAGGCAGACGGTATTGCATAAAATATTTCCCTTCACATTGTACCAGCATGGACATCTTAATAATGTTTTGACTTCTGTGTTAGGTTTTGTTGTATTGCTTGCTCAGGTGCACTTTAAGCTGTTGAAGTGAACAAACAAGCAGACAGAACCAAACAGATTGTGGCCCATGGAGTTCTCCCAGTATTTCCTTAGAGAGCCATCTCAGGGCTTCAGATAGCTCAAAATATTCCCTCTGAGGTAATGTGGATATTAGCCAAGCAGTGTACTTAGTCTTTTTCAGACAATATTTTTCCCAGAGATCATTATCTCTTGGTTTGTCTGTATCAGAACAGGATGTATTCTGAGAGAACAATGGTAACAGAAAGGTAGGTACAGAGATTATTATCTGCAGACATCGGAAGGAAACTGGCCTGCTTTCCAAAATGTTTATCCTGTAGCTCTTACCAACTGTAAAAGTGGCTGAGCAGCACAACTGAGCTTCTGGGGAAATCAAAGTCCTTCAGGCAGTGAGCATTCCTCTTGGTGGCTGTTTTAATCTTATACTTGTTCCTGAAATGTCTATGGCATGACAGGTAACTCAAAGCTCAGGCTGTTGCCCTTTGGATTTGTGTTGGCTGTCAGGCGCTGATCTGACTGTGTGGTCTGGCTCTGACACATGTACACGTGTATACCTACAGGTCCAAAATCAGCTCATTCTCTTCTCAGAGAATGGTGACAGAGTGCAAGGCCTGAATAGGCCAAAGAAAAGTTAGTTGCATTTACCTGGGTAGTGGGAGAGAAAATAGAATCACCAAATGGTTTGCATTGGAAGGGACCTTAAAGATCACCTAGTTCAAGAGACACCTTGCATTAGACCAGGTTGCTCAGAGCCCCAGGTTTGAACAATTCCAGGGATAGGACATCCACATCTCCTTTTATACAAAATACATACTTCAGTCATTTTACAATAGTCTGCTGTTTGTATATTCTCCACAGCTGAGATGCTAAGTGTCTCAGCTATTTCACTGTCCATTCACTTTTATATGAAACGATTCAAATACCAAATACTGGATGAAAAAAAAATGAGCAAGGGTTGATGTGATCTGTCTGTTAGTTTTGTCTTTGCAACAATCTTTTCCCTTACCTAGCCAAGCCTGGAAATTAAAGTACCCTCTGTTTTTAGTGCATGTAATAATTTAAGCTGAAAACTTTTTGTTTTATTGTGCATCATAATGACAAAAAGTAGTGCTGCAGTTCACTTTTAAACAGCCAGGTTTTTTGTCAGATAACAGAGTTGGGGTCATGCTCTAGACTGTAGACATTTAAATCAGACAGTTCATGCTTCATGCACGGCTGGCGCTGTGTCTCAGACTGTCTCTTCACCAGTACAGTGTCCCTCAGTGTCCTGGATACACAGGTAACCTTCAAAGGTATTCTGGCTGGGAACAAAAATTTAACCAAGGGAAACTTCAGGGCATTCTCTCAGAGAAGGTCAACGTTACTAGAATGTGACAGTTGTTGAACCGTGTAAATGTTGTGGCTTTGTTCTAGGTAGAAAAAAACTGCAGGCAAGGCTGATAGAATCTTGTGCAGACCCATTTTAAAAGGTAGTTGCTACCCAATAACAGCAGCAGGTTTAATGTGTTTTTTTTTAAAGATGTATTAGCTGTTCTGGATGAAACTTGGAACAACCTGAGGCTACTGTGACTTAAGCAGGAGCCAGGTCAGCTTGTGCATTATGTTTTGGTTTTTTTTTCTTTCTGCCTCTTGCACAAGTCTAGAAACAGATTCAAATACAGCATCCAGCACTGGGAATCTGCTGGTAAAAACAGAGGTGAAAATGAGGGAACAGGCCTAGCTGTCACAAAAATCTGATTTTGCTGGTGCTGGCCCAGGTAGTGTGGTGGTTAATATGTGATTAATGGAGAATTAAGAGCCTTTTGAAGAGAAGAAAATAACACAATGGCTATGATCCTTCATAATGGGCATAAACGTTATACATAGTTATGTATGATGTGTGCTCGCATATATAATAACTTTTCATGTCATAGGTATGCCTGCCTGTACTAACTCCTCAAAGCCCTAACCTGGACTGTGTAGTAAGCTTTTTATGTCACACGTTTCTCTCAATCACTTTTTAATCTTAGTTTGGTCTTTTGCCCTTAAAAATTATGTTATTTCATTACAGATCAAATATCGATCTGTGTTAAGTCTTGACTGTATGAAAAAGGGAGAGCTGAAAATTCCCACCAGCACTCTCAAGGGTACTGGCTAGAACATGTAACAGAAACAGTGGAAATAATTAACCAGAGCTACCCACACTAGGATCCAAGGTACACAGAATTGCACTCATTGTTCTGTTGTCTTGGTATGAGCTGCTGTGCCTGCTTTCCTTGCACTGATAGTTCTCTAGGCTTGGAGATTCAATTACTCTGATTCCTTGGCCTGAATCCTACTTCTAATGGAAGTAAGCGACTGTCGTAGTCTGATTTCAGGTACCCTGTAATGTACCTGATATTGTGGAATTAAGCTGTTTTGTCTTCTCTCAGCTCTGTACTGCTGGAAAAAGGCCTGGGAGCAACTTCTCACAGATACTTTTTGTGAAGCACTTCCTGGAGACAGCTTCTCAGGGTTGTTAAAATGGGAACAGGCTGGGTGCAAAAGTGAGACTCTGCATAAAAAAATGCAGCAATGGAATCAAGAACTCTGGTTTACCTGGAATCCTGTCTGCATAATTTGAAAAATATTATCCCTGTTTTTGGCCAGTTTTTTTGGCTGCAACAGTTTATTCCTTACAATATGTAAACTAATATAGTTAACACACCATTTAGAGTGTAGTCGTGTTCTGATGTTCACTGTCTTCCCCAGTGATGTTCTTATAATACTTAAAAAATCACCTGTTGAGGTAACTTCTAATAAAGTTTGTGGAAGTTTGATACCGCCATTTTACATTTGACTTCCTTGGGGGCAGGTGTTGTGTACCTGTTGGGCTCTAGAAGCCTAAAAAGCTGCATAGTGAGCAGGCAACTGGTTGTTGTCAGTGCTTACAACCCTAACCTTGCTTTCTGGGCATCCTCACACTCTGAAACTCTTGCCTGTTATAAAATGTGGGTTGCATATCTGTGTACTACCTAAATAAATACTGCATTTCTTCCCAAAGGTGTGTGCTGAAAAAAAATACAGAGAATTTGACAGCTTGAAAGAGACTTTCCATAAAGCAGAAGTCCATGAGTCTATGAGTTAAGGTTTAACCATAAAATGTACAAGTGAAGAACTCATTGCTATCTGATTCCACAGATCAATGTAAACGGGTAAAAAAGATGAAACCAGGAACAGAAACAAGCAAACACCATGGCATGCAGTTTGGCTGCTGGAGGCTGTTTCTTGCTTTCCTTTTGGCTCTATGTATTGTCAAAGATTAGTCATACTAGCAAAATCAGTTAATAGGCAAAAGGTTTATGACAACTTACCTATTCTTTCATGATGTTTTCCTTATCTTACATCATTATTTAAGGTTTTGAATAAAAGGTAAAACTGTGAGTATCCTGGGAAAGTATCACTGTATGTTTACTCTCTTCTGATACTTAGAGTACTGGACTAGAAGGAGCCATAGACAAATAGAACATAAAACTTACATAAGTATTTCTTAAAACCTAATCTACCATTTTACATAATAGCTTTAAGGAGTCAGATTGCTAGCTCTGCAACTGCATGCAGTCAAAATGGTGATTAATTTGCATGTAGCATACTTTACTTCTAATAAGCAACCCCACTGTCAAACCTCCACATGCTTTGCCTTGGATTAATGGACATTGGTCATGATATATTGATCCCTTCCATCAGAGGTTGCTGATGCTCTGCAACTGTTCTGCAGTTTTCAGAGACAACTCGTGGCTTCCTTCTGCACCATGTCTGCACATTACAGGTGGAGAGACCTTCCAGTGGGATGCCATCATGAAGTGCAGACAGCAGATGCCTTCAGTGAGTGATTGAATGAGGCACCTTCTGACAACTCAGTTGTGAGCTGTCCTTTGCCCATCCTGAGAATTTTCTGTGAGGTTCTTTTTAAAGAGCAAGGCACTCAGCAGTGATTAAATTGATGTAGTTAAGGACATTTTGTAACACTGATTTGAGTGACAGGTGCAAGCATTAGTTGGCATCAGTGCTTATGCTGGTATTTCCTAATAGCTCATTTGAAATTCAGGTTTTGAAGAACCACAAAGATTGTACAACACAGGCTATATATAACTTGGGTGGGAAAATGTTCTGGATATCTTAATATTTTTGATTAATTCTGAAACCCAGTTTCAACAGAGCAAATTGCTTAAAATTAATCCTGAGTCAAGTGGGGAAAAGGGGAACTTTTATTGACAGCACTATTAGAATGAAATGTGCAGTTCAGCAGCCAAGTTATCATTCTCTGTTTTCCTTGGGTTTGTTAATGTTTCAGATGGGAACAAGCAAGGGAAAACTTGATGTGTTAAGAACTTCTAAGATTTGGGGAAGATAAGCTTGATAAAATAGACTATTTCCTATGGAAAGGACCTACAACAAGCATGAAACCCAACTGAGCAGTTCATGGCCAACCAAGTTAAAGCCTTACCAGGACATTGTCCAAATGCCTCTTAAGTACTGTCAGGCTTGAGGCATCCACCACCTCTCTAGGAAGTTTGTTCCAGTGTTTGACCACCCTCTCAGCCAAGAAATGCTTCCTAATATCCAGACTAGACCTTCCCTGGTGCAGCTTTGAACCATTCCCATGTGTCCTGTCATTGGATACCAGGGAGAAGAGTTCAGCACCTTCTTCTCCACTTACCAGCTGGTGATGTTGTGTTTGGTGCATTCCAAGATGCCAGGGCACACTGCTCTCTCACACTGAGCCTGCTGGCAATCAGATTCCTGTCTGCAGGGCTGCTTTCCAGCCACTCTCCCAATATATACTTGTGTCCAATGTTATTCCATCCTAGATGCAGAATCTGGCATTTCTACTTGGAAATATCATCTCATTAGTTGTAGCCCAATGCTCTCATCTGTGTAGATCCCTCTCCAAGGCCTCTTGTCCCTCAAGAGTCAGCAACACCTCCCAGTTTGGTACCATCAGCAAACTTGCTAATGGTGCATTCAACTCCTGCATCCAGATTGTTCATAAATATACTGAACAGAACAGGCTCTGGAACTGAACCGCAAGGAATACCAATGGTATCCCTCAACTGGTGCCAGATGTAGCTCCATTCACTAGAACTGTGAGTTCAGTCCTTCAGCTGGTTTTTCACCCAGTTTTAGTGGTGGACTTGGCAGTGATGGCTTAACAGGTGGACATGATGATCTTTGAGGCTTTTTTCAAGCTAAATGATTCTATGATTCTATAATTTCGCTGGGATTTTTAATCACATGACCTTGCTTTTTTGTGATGAGGATGGGTTGGGGTGGGGTGAGAAGACTTCCAAAGAAGCTATTAAATAAGGATATTAGATACTTAATGAGACCTCAATATATGGGCAAGATTTTTTACCAAATATGAACAAACTCTTTCCTAGAAGAGCAATTTTTTCTCCTTTCATTCTAGTCTTTTAACCTGTAAATACAAGTGAGTTTGTGCTGCCTGTTCATAGACTTAAAATCTTTTTCAAAAGCCTGGATTAAATGTTATTTGATATTGCTATAAAAGTTACTAAGTGAAACCTGTAATTTGAACACAGCTTTATTTTTATGTAAATTTTAGAATTCCAAGCGTGACTCAAAATTTCTGTTTTGAGAATTCTGTATGGCAAACCTAAGACAAATTACAATATCCCTTCCTTAGTACCAGACCAAATCACCCTATCACTCTGAAGACTAAGAGTGGGAAATGCCCAGGTAATGTGCATGCACTAAGTATACTGGTGTAAACCACTCTGTGATGCAGTTTTGCCCGGGGTATCATGGTCATGCTCTTTAACTGGGGCTTGATTTCATGTTCCTCTAGTTTCAGTTGTGATTGCTGATGCTGTGACTATCCCTGGCTGCTTCCCCAGCTCCCTTCATGGGAGACGCTTCTTTTGCCTTTAGGTCTTTAATCTCAGCTCTTAGGAATCCATCCTAGTTTCAGAGACAGATGTGAGAGAATCCAGCATTAAATGCTGAAATAGGTGTGTGTTGGTTTTTGGTTCGTGTTTTTGTCAGTTGGGGTTTTTTTGGGGTTTTTTTGGTTTGGTTTTTTTTTTTTTTTTTTTAGGAAGCAATCCCTCCTTCCAAACTTCTGCTTCTCTAACCAACACAGGCTTGTACACAGATGGCCTTAGACACTGAAAGGATTCAGTTGCACTGAAAATAAAGATCAACATCAGGAAATGTGTTGAAACTGCAGAAGTCTGTGATGAAAAGCTTTCTTAATTTTTTTTCGATTTAAATAACTGTCTTTGGACAGAGTACATTTTCTTCTTGGTAACTGGTACAGTGCTGTGGTTTTTGGATTCAGTATGAGAATAGTGTTGACAACACACTGATGATTTGGTTATTAATCACTAGTGCTTTCCCTAAGATGAGGGCTTTTCAATTTTCCATGCTCTGCCATGAGGAGCTGCACAAAAAGGTGAGAGTATGGCCTGGACAGCTGATCTAAACTGGCCAAAGGGCTATTCCATACCATAGAAAGCCATGCTCAGTATTTAAACCTGAGGCGTTACCTGGAAGGGAGCTGATTGCTGCCCAATGATGGCACATTGGACATCACTTTTTCTCTTGGAATTTCTTTCTCTCTCTTCCTCCTCTTATCATTACTATATTATTAGCTTTTTTATTGTTATGAATTATTCTTATCTCAATCTACAAGGTTTACCTTTTCTTTCCAATTCTCCTTCCTACTGTGATGGAGGTGGAGGGGAGTGACCATACAGCTGCATGGTATTTAATTTGTGGCTGGGATTAAACCACAACAAGNGAAAGCCATGCTCAGTATTTAAACCTGAGGCGTTACCTGGAAGGGAGCTGATTGCTGCCCAATGATGGCACATTGGACATCACTTTTTCTCTTGGAATTTCTTTCTCTCTCTTCCTCCTCTTATCATTACTATATTATTAGCTTTTTTATTGTTATGAATTATTCTTATCTCAATCTACAAGGTTTACCTTTTCTTTCCAGTTCTCCTTCCTACTGTGATGGAGGTGGAGGGGAGTGACCATACAGCTGCATGGTATTTAATTTGTGGCTGGGATTAAACCACAACAAGAACTGGTTTCATCTGCACCGCAATCACACAGGAGAATCCTGATATATGGTTCTCGAGACCCTTCCTGGCTTCTCTGCTTAAAGCATTTCTTCTGAAAGCTATGTACCTTCTGCTGCTGCCCTCATCTCTAATGGATAACTTGATGTCTGACCTAACAGCTTTTAAATGTTTATTGGACTGAGTCTGGAGATCACCTTGTGAGCACAAAGATAAGTATGTCTTTGATTATTTCTCTGGTTAGTGATTGGATCTACGACTCTAATGGATAACTCTGGAGGACTGAGTTACAGAAGCTTCCTTTTCTGCAGCTGTACACCCTGTTTTATGATACATACTGTGTTTCCTGTATGCAGCAGCAGAAGTGCTGGTGTCTTGATTTACCTAGCTCCATTTCCTGTTAGTTCAATAGCAGAACCCACCCCACGTTTCCCCAGTGGATGGGGAGTTGCAGCTCTTAAGGCATGAGCAGAGTCACCTGCACCTTCTGTTCAGTCCCCTCAGAGACTGAGAGCCACTGGGCTCAACAGGGGCTGTGTGGGTGTGTAAGGATATGAAGAGTGACAGGCAGGGGCTGGTACCTGGAGCTGGTAGAGTTGCTTTGTTTTGATAAGAGTGTTTGGTCCCCACATCTTGTTCTTTTTTTCTTCTCATCTATCAACTTTACTGCTGAGCTGGTTTGCTACACTGTCAGTTTCTGAGTAATGTTTGTTGACCAAAGATTATTATTTCTATAAAAGCATGACTGAGTTATCTGGTCATCCTCATTTATTCTCACAATTGTTATCTTGAAACAAAAGTGAAAAATCTAATAAAGTAACATTTCCCATCTTTGGTTACATAGAACCAGTAGCAGTGTATGCTCAGGTACATTGGACTGGGCAGATGGTGGACACTTCTGTAATTGCTTGTTAATTTTTAAAGCAGAAAGTGGAGGAAATGAGATTTTTGGTGAAAGAGCTTGACTTATGGCACTACTGGAAAGAACAGGTCCATGCAAACCAAAAAAGCAGTGGTATTGGTGTGGTCTTTTTCTGTATGCTCAATGAAATAATCTTGTGAGGGCTTGCACGACTGAAAGATATTGTTGGTATTAAATTTGGGTGAAAAGTGCATGGTCAAACATCCTCATTCATCAGAAAGAGACCGAACTAACATGATTAAATCCTTTTAGTGCCTCATTTTTGCAGGTGTAAATGTCTTGAAATGTTTATTAGAAAAAGAGAATGCAGCCCCATCTTCATGAAAAAAAAGAAATTTTTTTTCCCTAGTTTAACAAAACACTGAAGCACAGATTTGAATCCTTTGGGAATTACTTAACGGCTTAGACCCGCAAATCCCATTATTGAGGATTTGGAAGCAGATTAGATAACCACAAGAGGTCATAGTTGCTTTACAGATATAAGAGAGGAGGTCATATTTGAAAATCTTTTCTCTTGGAGGAGAGCTGCCAAAAAAATAAGGTTGTCCCTAGTTCACAGAAAAAACCCTGAGCTTGACACGTGAATTTCCAATGTGAAATGCATGCGAAAGTAGGCATGACACAAGAGAAAAGAACAGTTCATTAAAGGGAAGAGAGCATAAATTCTGCTTTGTATTGGGCTACTTGTAGAATTTTTAAAGTGTTTCTCAGCTTGCTGAAGACAATCCTTTCGTAAATCCACCTATTCCATAAGATTAGCCAAGGAATTAATTTGATCCTGGGTATTTCAAATGGTATTTTGAAGATCAATTTGATATCTCATCTGATTGTCATACTTCCTGCATTCTAAAGCAGTTGCCTTCTAAAGCAAGTGCTTTAGAAATCTAGTATGGGTAGTAAAAGTAGCCATTTTCACTGTCATTTCACTGTTCATAATTTTCTGTTGTTTCTGTATCTCGTGAGTAGATCACACAATACGAAAGTTTCTTCTACTTTATTTGAAATCTGCTTGCAATACATATGTAAACTCCAAATGTGGAGTGGCAAAATACTGGAATCACTTTCTGACTAAATGTACAGCTCCTACTAGGGTCAGATCATCCTTGTGGTCTTCAACATATTCAGGAGTGCTTGATTTCAGACTTATGCATGATTGCATGTACCCGTGTCTGATTTACTAGCAACAGTGAAGTATTGCCAGTAGTTCACAGCAGCCAAAAGAGATAATGAAACACTCTTGTTGATTTCGTACTGGCAGAAGAGGATGAAGAAGAAAATTGAGAAAAAAATAATAAAATGGAAGGAAGTAAAAAGTAAGGCATCTCATTGATCCTGATGTTTTTGGAAAGGTATGTTGACACTTTCTGTGGTTTCCTGTGTTATTGCAAGTGGTAGTTGAGTCTTCTGAACGGTGCATGCTCCCTCCTAAGCAACAGGAGGACGCTCCCTGACTTTTTCCCCACAAACCAGATGCAAAGCAGTGACCTTTGATCCTCAGTGCTTCATTATCGAAACTCTCAGCTTCCCTCTTCCGTGTCTTTCAGAAACTGATAAACTTCCTCACTGCTGGGGGGGAGGAGTGAACACAAACTTCCCACCCTGAAAGTCTTGGCAGTTCCTGCATTTTCAGTCTGTCTGCCAGCAGTAATTGTTCTTCTTGTGGATGCAGACAGCAAGGAAAATGTGTTTCTGTTTCTCTGCAGTGCTGTCACTAGAGAAGAGCTAGTAAAGGAGCTACATGTGCTATATTTTTAAACCTCCTTGTGGATATTGATGGTTGTTAGGTACTTGGAAATGCAGATGCATTCTCATGTTTAGAACTTAACTTCAAAGAAGCAGATACCTGGAAACCCATTGGTGTACAGAGGCAAATATTTTCCTAGAAGTGCAGAGTCCTCTTGTTTAAGAAATGCCAGTCTACATGCAGAGCTCTGGTGCCTCAGAGCCGTGTACCACACCCATGTGCAGCACAATTGATATCCCCAGTGCACTCATGGCAAAGCTGCAGTAGGTAAGGGGCTGTGCTGTGTGTGATAGCAGGACTGTGGTGTTCCTTTGGCTAATTACAGAGGGAGCTTGTCCCTGGTTCTGGCAAAACTAGAATATGGTTTTGCATATGTATTTATTTGATTTCTTTTCTGTTTATTTTTCCTTATTAGCCCACTTACATGGAGCTGCCAGAGAAGCTATGTCAGCTGGAAGACATACAGAAACTGCGAAGGGAGAAAGCAATACAAGACTACTGAATGAAAGAGGATGGTTTTTTTATCAAACCAGCCATGGAATTTAATAGAGAGAAACAATCCACAGAAGGATAGAAACTACAGAGATGATGGGAATTGCGTTCCCACAAAAAAAAANCATCAACAATCAAGGATGTACTTTAGCTGTGGAAGGACCTTAAACTGACCTCAGGCGGACTGTATGAATTTAGTTTCTGACACAGGTGATTTGATGAGCTTAGATTGGGTGTTTGGAGACGTCCAAGTGAAAAAAGGGGCTATTCACCTTGCAGAGGTGTCAAACAAAAGCTCCTGACTTTGCAATGATGGGTAACTCAACATTCCATTGTTGAATGGAAATAATGATGGTGTGTCTTTTGGAGGAAATTCCTGCTGTGTCTGACTGTCCTTCTGTAGGTCTATTTTCGATTTCTATTTAGTCCAAGAGCTATTTTTGATTTTAAAAGAGTGACTTTTATTTTTCTTGCATTTTTAACAGACCACTTTCTTAAACTCTACTGGTTCTTTTGTTACCTGGTGCAGGTATGTAAAATTCTCATTAGAACAGCTTCCTGCTGGAAGTTGCAGACCACCACCACCATTGCTTGCCAGTGCTGCCACGTCCAGCTGATGGGGGTAAGGCTGTAACACCCCTGTGCTGTGTGTAGAAAGCAGTTTAGGATGTGTAGAGCAGTCCCTCCCCAAGCAAAATAAGGTACTAAGTCAAAACTACCATGCTACCACAGGATGAAATCAATGTAGGCTGTGCCTCAGTCTCGGAACAAGTTTTCTGACCTATTGGTGAACATGGATGAATGTAGAATAGGGAAGAATGGAAAGGGTCAAAGGTCACTGTGCCAACCAGATTGCAGTCCAAGAACAATCTGGGCATCAGGCTGCAAAGGTGGGAATAATAATGACACTGGCTTTGTCTGAGCGTGGTACTAACATGTAAACAAATCATGCACACTTCCTAAACAATGCAATTCCTGGCTGTACTCAGGGATACAATTAGCATCACTAGTTAAGAACAGCTCTAGTGAAGTTTTACTGGAGCAGTAGCAATGGTGTTATTTTTACATTCAAGCAATTATGTGTGGTGGTTTAAACTCAGCTGGTAACTAAGCACCATGAAGCTGCTCCCTCCCACCCTGCCCCAGTGCAACGGGGCAGAGAATCAAAAGTAAAACTTGTAGTTTAAGGGAAGAACAATTTAATAATTTAAAACAAAGTAAAATACAGTAAGAGTAGATAATAAGAATGATAAAAAAGGAAAGAAAAAGAAGCGACGCACAATGCAATTGCTCACCAAGTGAGTGCATTGCTCAATGCAATGCACTGACCAAGACCAGATTCCCTTTCTGAATCCAGATCGGCCTCATTTCTGAGTAGCTGCTCTCAGTGATAATGGGCATGATGTCTCAGTTATACTGGGCCCAGATATACTGGGCAGGATGGAATATCCCTCTGGTCAGTGCAGGTCAGCGATCCTGGCTGTGCACCCTCCCAAAACTTTTTTTTTTCCTCCTCAATGGCAGAGGATGAGACAACAAAAAGTCTTTGACTTAGGATAAACCCGACTTAGCAAAACCCAGAACATCAATTTTTTATTCTGAATGCAAAACTCAGCACTGTTCCAGCTACTGAGGAATTAACTCTGTACCAGCCAAAACCAGGACACTGGTACCTGCTGAGCGCTGGAGTGACACGGCTTAGTCGTGAAAATAGATTTTCATCGCTATGCAGTTGGTGATCTGTATTAATCATCCATTTAAGCATTTGCTCCAAGTGTGCTGGTTAATGGGTTTGGGGAGGCAGCGGTGCTGAACAGCTGATGGCCACACCGAGTTTACAGTGCAAACCATCTTTGCAAGTAACCTTCAGGCCTATTTCGTCCAGTTGCAGTTCCTCTGCTGCAACTCCTAGTGCATGACAAAGCGAAAGCGGTAGAAGGCACGTAGCCTCGGCAAATGCCCCCACGTGTTAACACTGCTGGTGCCCCAGTTCCAGCGCCGCCAGCCCCTCACGGCTCTCGTCAGCTGAGGGGGCTGCAGGCCGGCACAAGCTGCCTGGCTGCCGGGGGCGGCCTCCGCGGCGCCCACACACGCAGG